>CM010312.1:419537-753615 GCA_001923025.3 Taenia multiceps | reverse complement strand
CAGAGGGAAGGTGGAGGTTAATGAATGGTTTGGGTTAGGGTGACAGAATCCTCGCCTCTCAAGCGTGGTCTCTTATTTGATGGGCCATTGTAAAAAGGTCGGACACTTAGACAAAATTCATTCCTTTTGGTCTAAAAATACCTTGATTTTGATCAAAGTATTATTGCCAGACGGGTAGACTTGGGAAAGCACGTCTAATGGCCTGCACCGGTTAAAAGGATGTGGTTTAAGCTGGCATTGCAACAGGCCCTAATGGTGATTGGAGCCGCACAAACACCATGCACACTTGAAACACGATTGCATTTGAAATTTATTCCTTTCCTTTCAGCCCTGACGATCCGCCTCCAGACCATCCCATTGAGAATGCTGTGGCATTCCTCGAAAACGAGCGCCTTTATGGGGCTTTTCTATTAGCCCAAATTTGCTTTAAAGTGAGCCGTCTTATTTCCAAGTGAATGCACTTAAACTTAAATGCCATTTGCTTGCAGGAGACGGCCAGTGCACAAACCAACTCAAGACAAATTGCTTCGACATAAAGCCTCCTCCATACATTTTCGGACTTTGGATATGTTTGGATGTTTCTAAGTCATTTTGACTGCATGTATCTCCCAGCATAGCTCTAACTTTATCAAAAAATTGGGTGTCACTGAAAGGGCCAATACATTCAGGCGTTGAGAGGAAGCTCGCTAACCCAAAATGTATCTTGGTGGCTTTCATTAAATGCTCTGCATCAGACTGTCAAGTAGATTTTTTTCAAATTCATCATCATCGCTAACCGCAGTCTGTATCTATCGTCTAAAAGCAGAAGTAACACAAAAATAGAGGCAACTCAAACCATGTCAGTGGAACAAGTCATGTCTGCAGGAATAGCGCATTGATTCGCGATTTTCGAGACGTATTAATGGCACAAATATTATGTGGTAAACAATATTTGAAAACAATTTGGAGAAGAAAACGGTAACGTTCCGTTGACCAAGTATGCAAAGTTGTCCTTCGAGTGTCTTGACTTCAATGTTTAATGCCTAAATTTTGTGCTTTCTAACAAATCCTTCCTAAAAATGTCAACTTATGTGGGTTTACCCATCAAAAACAGCTTCAGCTTAGTCCAGTTCTAAGCAGCGTAATTAAATACAGTGCTCACGTAAACCAAGACAATATGATCTGACCCGTACCCATCCATTCTCGCTCCTCGTGCGTCGACTCCAAAGAAGGTCTTTAAGGATAGGCCTGCACTATGGCTAGCAAGCAATATGCTACTTAATGCAGGCAAATGCGCCTGCTGGCAAGCATAAGCAGGAAAAGATGATTGCGAATAATGATTGTGGTGATGCATGATAAACGCGGTAGTGCCGTAATAGTCTAGTGGTCAGGACATCGTCTATTGGCCTTAGGAATCCATGTTCAGATCATGGCATGGCACCTCTAGCACCGTCTCTTCTCACATGCCACTGCGCCTACTCACCCAACCATGCATGCGCTTACTCTTCTGAGCACTCGCTGACTACCTCACTCGCACGTGATATAGGAAAAGGAAGGTGAAAAAATTGGTGTCCATTCGCACAACTCCACTACTTTTGTTCTGTGCTTCAATGTTAGTGTAAACGACCAAACGAAGGGTCGTTTGCCCACTGCATTACTGTGTGTGTGACCTAACCTCAGTAAACACACTCAGCCCATAAGTGAGTGAGGACAAAATGCAAGAACCGACCTTCTGAGGCCCCTCGAGAGTCGAACGTGGGTCTTTAGAGTTCAAACCTCAAATGCTGGCCACCAAGCAATGACATCGCCACTGCTGTTGCCACCACGGCAGATGTGATGACCGCCATCCCTATTCCGCATTCATCATTGCTGAACAGTCACTGCCACTGCTGAAGACGTCACCGAAAGTAGGCGTATTTCATACCTGCGCAGACTTTGACACCAACGTAATACGCAAGGAAAGTGTGCTGTTTGACTGCAGCGGATAATGATGATGAGGAGGTAAAGGAGGGGTTGATAGTCGTCGGCCTCGTGGCCTAATGGATAAGGCGTCTGACTTCGGATCAGAAGGCTACGGGTTCGAGTCCCGTCGGGGTCGCAGAACTTTTGTCTGCCCCACTGCTTGCGCTGTCCATCCACCAGCGAATGTGATCAGTACGAATAGGCGGTCTTTCTATAGTGACATTGGAGGGAAGAGAAGTCAATCGGGCTGAAAGGGGGGTGGTAAAGCTGTCACGTCTGGTGAGAATCTCGGGTTGTAGACAGTCGGATTGTTAGGACATCACCTTAACTTGTTGGACTACCTAACCACCATTGACATCCTCTTTTACCCGTCTCAATCGCCCCTCTCCTTTTACGCTCTCCACTATTTCCCCAACCCCACTTTTGCCTTCACATTTGCTCCTCCTCACACCTCTTCTCCATCTTCACCCACCCAGCCTCGTTGCCATCCTCTCCTTCTACCACATGCTATGTCTTGCCGCTTTGTCACATGGGGTGACATGCATGCGAGTTAAAGTGTGATCATTGGATTCGCGTATTGCGCCAGTGGTCAAGGAAGGGCTGAGACAAATGTTTAGCAGCTTTCATGGTTCAGGAGTTAGAGCATTTGTCTTGTGAACCAAGTGATTTATGCCATCACCACTGGAACTCATGGCTACACATTCATAAACGAGCGGCCATAACAACTAACCAATCCATATCCAGTTATCTAGAGTTGCAATTAGCAGTCTTTCTTCACGGATATTACTCAGGGACTGCAAGATGACGAGATGGCTTGGGGAAATCAGGGAAGCAGAGCTTGTTTAACTACTTCATATGCGCACCATAATTGCGGCACAAGCGTCGTCAATTATCTTGCAAGTCAATTTGTTAATAAGGACCACTAGCCGGGTTATCACCCTTTTTAGCAGAAATCCAATCGCAAAATTCACTCATTGAGATTATTTGTCCGAGAGTTTCGCCTGGTGCGATGCGCACTTGTGTGACCTCCATTCATCGCGAGAGCGGTGGGGCAGAGTTGGGTAAGCGCGTATTCTGTCGCTGAGGCCACACCACATTTTCTAACATTTGTTGATACTTTCAATGTAGGTATTTGGAAATCCGGACGGTGAAGAGATTCGAAAGGCAGGTCGGTTTCAGTCAGAGCAAAAATACCCCGAACAAGTAGCAACTATTTAATTAGTAAACCATCAGATTTTTAAAAAATTCGTCTTCGTTGTCCCATTACTAAGACCGATGCAGCAGCTGCCGCAGACTAATAACGACACCAGTCGGCATTTTGTGAACTAGTGTATTCGAAGAACAGCATGCCAAAATCAGGACAGACTTAGCAAGATCGAGATAAGGATGTGGTTGGAGGGTCATGAGTCCAACAGCGATCAGTAACATGGCAAAGAATCTGACACTTCAGAACTACAAAGCCACAGCTAAGGTACATGCTTGTGCATCCAATGAGCCTCCCAGTTTTGTCTCTGCCAGCATCTACCCATCCGCTTCTTCCTCATACACGGCAGCGGCGCATTGATGTTTTAAATGTCCTCAAAAATTTCCTTCGAATCGCCAAAACGTCTTGCTCTGCATGCTCATGTGAGATATTACCGCCAATTTTCCGTTCTCACGAGTACTTCCCAACATTAGCGTTGTAATAAGAGACCAATTCTGCCTCTTCTATCCACCTTAGCTCAGTGCTTTCCTGATCATTTTGTTTCCCTACGTTCGTCAAATACAAACTTTTACACTACCGTACTTTAAGTGGCCAAATCACTCATGAACAAACCTCGTAGAATTACTAGTGGTTCCTTAAGGCCAGGTTGAGGTAAAAAATCGTTCTCTTCTCCTTTTTATTTCCCTCCCAGTTCCTTCCTGCCTCCTTCTCTATCGCATTCTATTCCACTTAATCTAATCAGTGGGTCTGTATAGGAACCCAACTCGGATTAAAATGCGCAGTATTTTGAAAATGTATACACTCATGCGACGTCGTCACCACCTCTACATGTAAAGCTTTAAGTCACAAACCACCAACTGTTTTGCCTGGTTTTTTGGGACTGGTTAGAGACGTGGGGTGGTTCTTCGTGGCCACCCTTGCAAGAAATAAGTCTCTTCGCTGAAAGCACAACTAAACTTAAGCTGTCAAAAAAATTTTGTTCAGCGTTGAGCCACCTCTCCTGGTTTTTAAATCAGCGTAAGCATAACCAACCCATTGTCTTCTGCCTTCTTCCACTTGCCGCGCCTAGGAGAGATAACCCAAACTAGTGAGAGCAATGGACTCGACTTGGACCATCTTTCCTTAGGTGAACATTTTGTCTCCAATTTCAAGTTAAGCACTGCCTTTCCGATGGCGCATTAAATTCGTTTGCAATAGACATGACAGGAGCAGATGACACGACAATCCATGCACCAAAACTTACTTCGATATCCGTCGCTGTCTGTCATGTAGCGCAATTGAAATATTTGGTATCATTTCCAGTGAAGTGAATCTTCCTCACTTCTTCAAAATTGCAGACATTGCGTGGGACATTTGAGGCAAGTTGATGCTTGTTTCTGTTCTTCAAAAACTCAGTGATATTAATAGAGAGTTTCTATCTGATTCATGTTTTGGTCATTTCAACCCTATCCATTTATGTTGGACGCTACTTGAAGTGCATAAACTGCATGAATCATGGCAAATGCATGATTCTGCATGAAGTGAAGGCAGAGCTTCAGTTGCGTTTTTAGGCGACTAGTCCAGATATAGATGGCACCTTAAGCCCTAAGCACTTCAGGTTTCTGAGCAGTTGATGACACAAAAAACGGTGTCTCAGGCAAAAATACGTTGCGTTGAGGCTACTGAGAGAGTGCCAGTGCCATTTGACCACCACAAGTATCGTCTGAGCCACCACAGTTTTGCCCTCCTGACAGGCAGTGCGCGTTATGCCCTCTTGTAGCACATTGCACGAACTGAAAGTAGATGTGTGGAGGAGAATTAAAAAAACCACTGGTCTGGGCCACAAGGCTCAATTAGGAGCGTAAATCAACATGGGTTTGCATTAAATACCATACCTGTATGCTTTCATTGAACCAGCTGTAGACAAATTCCCCCATTTTCTAAATCGGTAGAAAACCGCTTCCTAAAAAAGTCAAATTTCAGGTTCATTAGTGGCTGTTCTCCAAATCGTCATGAGCAAAAGCGAAATAATTTCCAAGAAAACTTGCACAACATGCTCCATATCCATCCATTGATCGACCATGAGTCAGAAATAAGTGTGTGCCTGACTAACAAACATGGCAAGTTGTTAACGCTCCAAATCAAATAATTGAATCAATGGTGCTACCATTTCTTTTGGTGGAATACTACATTTGAGGAAATTCACATCAAAATGGCTTTACGCCTTCGAAGCTTTGATGCGTTGGACTTCTGACACGCCGAGATATTCGTGCCTTGGCCTAAATGGACGATCATGATTGGTAGCCATTTTCATTTGTGAATTAGTGACAATGCCAAAGTGACTACTGACAGTCATGTGTGTCCATCATCACCCACAAACACTGAAAGTTAATGCCACCCAACCACCAATGGCATTTCTCACAGTGGCATCCAATCGCAAGCTTCCATGTACAATTTTATGTTTTGGCGTGTCCTTTCGATGTGGTGGCAAATTGTCTTGACTACTTGGCATAATGGAGCATGCAATGCACTCTTCGATTCAACTTGCCTGCTTAGAGGACAGTAATAAGTTTGTCAGTATTACTGCCATTTCTTCTCTGCATGCGAACACACGGTAAGGCCAGTTACGGGCGGGGTAGCTACAAATCCGCCATTTTAAAGTAAAGTACAGCGAGGCGGTAAAAAGGGAATCGAAACTGAAGGATAAGTGATTTCATTGGGGCAAAGCGAATAAGTGTGAAATAAAGCAGATCGGATTATAAGTATGTAAGCAAGTGCTGCAGTTCAGAGTGCTTGAATAGCAGGTGCCACGGGTGTTTGGATTCAGCAATGAGTTCTAACCATTCGCTTGCATTAGACCTTATTTGTCTGGCAAGATGCGTGTGCTGACTGATTGCTTTGGCCTCTCAAAAGGCACATACTTAAAGATTTTTTTCAGTGCAGGCATTCACATTCGCCTGGACGCGACGTGCGGCCTGCAAAGATGTGCAGATAATGTGTCCAATAGTGAGAGTAAGTAATGCGGATAACTAGCAATGCGTGTAGGTTATCACCCACGCAAGTTTATTTGTATTCGTGCATCCACAGCACAATAAACTATGGTGCCGACAAAGCCATGTACGCCCCATTTGGCTTGTACGTCAGAGTCTGCGAATTCCTGACCATGAATAACACGGAAGGATGGCGTTTGCTTCATCGGAGAGGTAATCGGCTTGAGCCCTACTTTCAGCTTGTCCAGATAGCCACTGGCAACCCGCCACCACAAAGCATTTCACTTAGTATTCGAAAAAGCAGGGCTGATTCAAGCAGGTGGTGCACGCTGTAGATACGAAATTCGGCTAACATCGAGCATATCTGTGGCTACGACGTTGCATGGAAAGCCTTCCCTGCCATTACCACCTATAGCAACGAACATAAAACTGACACCAAGATCACTGGTATGTACACTTTTAGTGTGTAATACTTTGTTTATTTGACTGCCGGTTTCAAAACCAGTCACCGAGTTGGCTATATTGAACCAGCCCTTTTCTCTTTGCTCGCTGAATGCATATATATATATATATATATATGTGCAGATATATTCTGCTACAGCATTATGTTTACATAGTATGCCTACCAAAACTCAAATTTGTGCCTCTATATGAACATAAGTCCACAAATATACATAAGCGATTCTTGTAATTACAGAATTCTATCTCAGGCTTATGCATTTATGTTAATAAATGCATAATACACACTTTCATGCACATGCATGCCCAGAACTATTACCTTTAAAAATTAGGCATTATCCATATAGGCACCAAATCATGTCTACATACGACATTGAGTTCTATGCCTCAGAGGTTCGTATCTGTACATCCAGTTATGTATGCATCCATATCGCCAAGGCACAATGCATAATCACTAGCAATGGCATTATAATTTAACAAAATGCCAAAAGTTATCCCAGCATCCTCAACCTTAAGTTTGCAATTGTGTAATAAAAGCTTAAATTTAGGTTTGTTTGAATTTACGAACGACTTTTTACAAATGTCTAAATTAATTGCCGAAGAAATGCTTCACTTGAAGATAGTCCTGTAAGCAAGCTCTATAATAAAATGCACGCTGCATTGGGGGGATACGAGGGCTCTTTTAAAACCCAGTCGCAGATAATTAAGTGCATACAGAGCTGATGTGTAGTTTTGCTGACTATAAGGAATTCATTTAGGCATAAAATCCTCTTGCACTAGGCAGTCATGTCACAGTGAAGGCAGCTTGTGCAGTGTGTGTTGCGCCAGCCGGTGAGCGAAGTGATGTGGGCGTGGATGTATAGAGAAAGACAACTGCGAATCAAGCGCTTTCATTTGCGCTCACCTATTACATTGCCGCATGATTCTGTGAGATAAACGCAATCACTGCAGCAATATGCATCTCTAGCAAGCTATTTTATCGCTTTGACGAATGGAACGTTATGGGTCACATAAAAGGCAGTTTCAGATAAGACGCGCGTGTACATGAAGTACACACGGTTTAATTAAACACTTTATTATAGCATGAGAAATTGGATTTCCTGCTCATTCTGTCCCTTTTATGAAGTGGAACTTAGGGCTGTACTTCAGTGTCACCTGTCTATCATAATCTGCAATGTTGGCGTTTATGCTACTTACTTCAAATCCACAACCTCAGAGGGTTAGTAACCCAGCCAAATCTCAGCGGCACTTGCTGCGGATAGAACGGTGTAGATTTTGCGGCCCTTAACGACCATTACCAACTGCATATTCGAACGATCCAACCTACCGACCACAAACCCACAAATGAGGAGTCGAAAATTCGAATAGACGGGAGCAGTAGACGTCCGAGATTTGAGGAGTTAGCAAGCATTCCGAATACCGAGTGGTTGTCGAATTTCGATAGTAGCATCTGCCGGCTTTATCTCTAATGGGTTTTCATAAGGGCTACGCTTCAATCGTTCGTTAATGACGAGTCCACTTCACAGGTACGCAAAAAAAGTCTGCCAACAATTCCAATATTACCTTTCCCTTGTGAGTGAGCTAGTAGTCTTTTGTGTTGTCTTTCTTATGCCTGTATAAGCATGTGTATATATGCATGTTATTTTACTGCTCCTGGCATGACATTTCGACCTCTACCATCTCGCACAAAACAATGTCGCATGAGTCTTACCCTATGGCCCAACATTCTTCTTTTAGCCTTTCCTTTACAATCCATGGAATTGATTTCTTCAAGCACCCTCTACAGTATGCCCTCCGCTTGTGCTCCACAAGTCACAGATAAGCCAATTAATAAAAACCTTAGCGTGGTGCTTACCTACGAATAGGGAGTTCACAACTTTGAGGAAGGAAATCATCTATGTAAACTCCATCATCTTAACTACCCAAATGTCAATATTCACCTCGTCTTCTCTGCCAAAGTTCAACGAAATTTGCTTGGCAAAGTATTTTGCCGAGATGGATTTAATGTGATCCCTAATAACAGAGCAGGGAATAAACTGGTAACATCTTCGAAACATCCATCAAGGACGATAGAACTGCCTTTCAAGGCAGTGCACGAATATGACGACCTACATGTCGGTGCCCACGAAGAATCCTACGACAGTTTGACTCAAAAATTGTTCCACAAATTTCAGTAGACCGCTCGATTTCGCTGACCTTGCAACCCGATCGTCATTTTATTGACAACGTCTATGCTGTGAATACCAATAAGTTAGCCGCAAACGGTTCGCAGCTTAACGTTCGGACTTCGAGAAAACCTGTTTTCTGACCCACCAATCCATATCTAGTGTAAGCCTTCTCGAAGAGCGAAATTCTTTTGTTATTCCATGCGCTACAGTATTTAAGCGTCCACGGTGTGTGGAGCTACCACCATACCCATCACTCGGCTTCGGCCATCCATTTCATTAAACTCATGGTAACAGACAATACGTGGCTGGGGATGGTGCAGCACAAACTGAATCTCACGTCCAAGAAATTGAAAGGGATGTTAAGTGGAAGTTTGCCTAGTCCTAAAGGTGCAAATTGTTTCAATAGCTTTTCTCGCTCGCCTCTGCGAATTCGAAGAGCTCAAGTAAGCACTGTAGCAAGACTCCTAAAACCTTGTTGAACTATAATCGTAATATACATCTAAGAACAAATACCCTTGCTTTAAAATTCAGAAATCTGCACTATCCGACAAGCAGAACTCAAGGCCAAGAAATGGACAGTTCTTGAGCACCTCACTTTAGTCTGAATTATCCAATTAACTTCGAGCTAAATATCTCACTTGGCTATCATTGACTTGCCACTTATTCAGTCACGTGTTTGTGGTTCAATATCAAAATCCCGTTTTAGCAGCTAAAGAACTGCCATCCTATCTAAAAACTTTGTTTCATTAGGAAAACACCTCTGTCTTGATGAAGTTGCTCTGCTTCTCCTGCCTAATAAATGCGCCCTAAGAAATATTCTCCCGAATTTCAATCACGGAACCCATTAATTTAGGCAATGTCACACCACTGTTCAAGCTTTGCTTTATTTCTTTTAAATGAAATTGCCAAATATATCCTACCCGAGTACTGTGAAACACAAAAGTGTGATCCAAAATTGATGTTGGAAGCGCAGCAGTGGTGCTGACTTGTAAAACAGCGAAACTTGGACATTGAGCAGTCAGAGATCTAACAGCTGCTGGCTCAATGACAGATTTGGCGAGTCAACAGGCGGACTTCATTTGATTACGCTGTGACCTCTTGCCACATTTCCATCAGCTGGAGCTTCAATCAAACAGCACACTGACTTCTTCATGCATTTAAACCTTCACACCTAACTCAGACCTTTGGATTATTGCCCAACGATGCCTGTCTGCAGATAAAGAATTACGTTTGTTCACGCAGCAAACGATGGGATACAAAAAATTACACCAAAAGCGAATACACTCCTCAAACCAACACTAAACCCAATTTCTCTAGTCCCATCATAAACATCTCTGATGGCAGTACTGCGTCCTACCTTCGAAGAATCACTGCCATCACTCTAACCGGCCTCCATAGATCAGCATGACATTAAGGACTAGAGAAATGGGGAAATTTTATTTTACTGGGAATAACCAAGAGCGAATGTAGGGCGCATCTACAAAGCAGCTACATTGGCTGCTATCTTTGCATGGTCAAGAATTAGGGCGACAGTTTTGCCTCTTGAACGTCACAAAATGCTAACATTATGGCTTGCCTGGCCGTGCACGATCAACACCTACACTTCCAAGCCGAAAGCGCTGAAGAAGATGATATTCGCGAAAACAAGACTTTGTTCCACACGCACATCAGGGCAAATTTACAGTGGAGGATTAGCTATTAATTTTGACTCGTCAGCGTTTTCAACCTGCATACAAGTCCGAGGAGACCTTTGACTTGACTTCAAACTACCACCACGTAGGCGTTGGCACCGGTCGTTGGTCCCAAACATCTGGCGAGCTAAATTAAATAGGCACATCGATCGAGATCCATGAGTCATATTTCTGGTGCCTTCTTCAAGAGAGTGTGGAGAACTTGGAGAGGAAGGGGTCTAGGACAACCGGTAGCACAGGGCGGCAGGTAATTATGTTGCGCATCTTGGGGGTAACAAAATTGGAGGGATCACTACTAAGTGAAACTCATGGATTACATATTAGGTGCGGAGGTACTATGTAGAGGTGCCAACCTCGTGTGTCTAATCCAAGACCGGCTTTTCCTTATAAAGCATTCGATGAGCGAATGCACACCCAATGTTGGTGGATCCGTTTGATAGCAAAACAAGTTGCCATTCTTTCGTCAAGGCAGATTGTGTGACATTATGTCGGTCTCGCAACTTGTCTTGGTGTCAGAGAGCCGTTAAACAATCTTTGCTACTTTGTTTGAATGCAACAACTCACTTGGACAATATCATTACGTCTTTATCTTCATGCATTAAAAAATACAGCTTGTAATGTCGACTATAGTCGAAGGCCCTTTGTTTAATATATACTAGTGGACATTGTAAAAATATGATAAATCTCTGCCCAATGAGTTTATACCGCCAAAAGTAACGTGCCTATAGACAGCAAAGCGCAATCGGAGGCAGCCATGGGAAATTATGCTTGAGGTCAAGTGAGCCCATTTGTGATGAAGGAAGCCCATGGATATCGGAAAGGCTTAATAGATTTCACCCGCCATCAGGACGCCTCGATGAGATCGCAAGGACATGTTGCCACCCTCTTTCCACGGCACTCCCTCTGTTGCATCAGCCATTTTGAGACACCCATATCAAAGGAAAAGGATGCATTGACATGATGAACTTCTACAATGGTGCTGCCATTTTGGATGTCAACTATTCATCCCCAGACAAACCGGCAAAGAAGTAGGAGGCGAATCAGTTTGATGTCTTTCTAGAAAGTGCAACGCGCCTGCTCGAATTAAGACCTTTTAAGGTTGACGAGTGCTATCTATCGATCCACTTTGCTAGCCGTGCTGCCAAACATTAAATGGGTTTGCTAAAATAGAAAGCGATTGCTTTCGAGGCCTGGTAACAATGCTACCTAACCGTAAATTTGAAAACGATAATTTCGTGGTACCAAAACGTAGGCCAATTTCGATCACCACCTTCGCGCCAATTCGCGCCTTTTGGAGCACAATAAGACCACTTATCTCTCAACCTACACACTACAAACAAAAAAATTTGCCTCTTATAATAATTAAAGGATGCAGCGGTTTAAGTAAGGACAATAGAGGGGAATCTTAGCCGCCCAGCACTAGTCGTGCCTATAGACAGTTTAACAGCAACCTCTAGGAAACGGCAGTGTCTACGGCACTTTCTCCCTTTTCGCCTCCCACGTGTTTTCACCTAGCCCTTGAGACACGGCTCGCTTTTACCTAGGTTTACCAAGTGGAACACAGTGATCTGTACTTAACCTGTATGCGTGTAGGTAACTGTGTTCTGCAATCTAAAAGCAGGATGAAGACGAAGACCAAATGTTATTTCTGGGTGGTAGTGTCTGCAATGGCATGGTGATGCGCTCATTATCATTCCATAATATAACAAGACCGCCTTTTGTATTGCCATCTCCATCCAACTTGTACCGATACGCTGGAAAAATCCTGCCACACATGATGGGTTAAAATAATTACCAGACCAGATTCTATGACCCCATAGAGCTATTATTTGGTTTGTTTAAAAGCCTTCCAATGAAGAGCTCACATAACCCTTATTTGACTGTAGCAGAAGCGATCCAGTAAAACTATTCAGCTGGCAATCGATGGAATAGATGTTCACGATATTTTAAAACGATTTGGAAGATTTATTCTTGTTTCTTGCTGTATACCACGTTGCTCAAGCATGGTTTGTAAAGGGAGGAACCGGAGAAGACAAGAGATTACTTTTTTAGAAAACTAGGAGCGACAGTGGGTGGTTAAAATAAAGTCAAAATAACTCAAAAGCACAACGAAATTCGGGACATAGTCTGTTCCTGCCCTTGAACTTGCTGTTTCGACGTGAGGTAAGGCCAGTACACACGGTTCTATTTGACCTTAAACTTGATTGATTTTGTGCCGTAAAGGTTTCTTTGAGGCTACTGGCCTCATATTTTATTCCCGTCGAAATTGTGGCTGGTACTCATGCATCTTAGTAGTTACCGGATTCCAAACATCTGCTAGGGCAACAACAACCAATACAGGTAGATTGTCAATGGCCTTTGTGAAAAAACTAACGAAACGCCAAATCTACAAGAGAAAGTGACATTTAGTTTTGTACTGCGCCAATTTTATGTCCAATTTGAATCCATCAAACCGGAGGAGCGGAAAATTTCGCATAAAATTGGTACACGATTAACAATTTAATCGCAGGTAACTGTATGCATCTAGAGGTATGTAGCTATGGGGTTAGGAATAAATGAAATATAACATACAGCAATACATTACGTACTGCGTGAGACCCGATTTGATTAGGACTACTACTGATTCCTCTAAAGCTGCTTTACTGATCCATAAGAGTCTAGTAACTGCTTGCTGCAGATCCGGTTGTTCTAACTCAGTGAAAAATATCAAGATACTGCTCACAATCATGGATAGTGATTTTTGTCATTACCGGCTCTGGCACTATTCTCCACGATGCACTGTTCAATGCAGTACTTTCATCTCACTTTCCCATAGTTCTAATGAAAATTCACCCTTGCATGCAACAATGATCGGAATAAAAGCAACAGTAGTAAATGCTGAGTTCTTGTCTTATATTGAGCGTGTATCGGCCCACAAAGCACATAGCCGAGTGTGCAGCTGTGAGTGTTAAGCTAAGCAGCTAGTCGAAGAGTCCTAAAACGCAAACAATTAAATTTTGGGTTACCGCACTTGTGGTTATGTGCGTAATTATATCTAAACACCTAGGGGCTTACAAATACATGCTGATCTCTCATGTGATATAGATGTCGTCACAATGCTTGCCTCACCAGATCCACCGACCAGCACTCAACTAAATTCACACAGTCAGGCAGCTCACATTGGAGCTTCCACGACTTACATATGTAACCCCATTGTAATGAGTAGTTTTATCTTACTAGCTTATTCGCCTTATACATAGCTGTAGTAATTTGCTGAAATATCACTAAAAATTATAAACTATGCTCACATAATGGTGCTCTTTGCGTTCTACCCAAATATGCCGCGAAAAATGTCTGCAAAGCAAAAGTGACCAAGATTATACCATAACCCTCACCGCAGAATATGTCAGGCAGTTGAAGAAATACCTACGGAAGTGGCGTGAATACATATGATCTGACAGTGTTCTCCATGTCGAGTGTTCCGCATAGCATTCCGGACAGTGGAGGACTACATCTGAATTGGGTGTTCTTTGTGTCATGGTATTGTAAAGCAAAGAAAAATTTGGAAAAGGCTTGGGTATAAGGCTAAGGCCATGGCTGAGGAGCAGGGTAGAGACTAAAAGTTGATCAAGCTTGAAAACGCTTACTCACAAAGATGTCCTTCAAAGAAATGCCTTCGAAGCAAATGAAAATTTTCGAATGTAACGAAGCACAGACAGCATGCATTATAATCGTAGTCTATTGTAAGATTGAAAAGAAAGCACTTTGGTTATCATCGACCTATATAGAGAGATGATGCAAGAAAATGGAGAAATTTTGCAATTTTTCTTGCCTCTGATGCCATAGGACCGTTCCAAAGGTTACCTGAGGTATTGAGCAGACAGGACAACGCATATTCATCCATGCTGAAACGTGTCAAAAATATGTGAAAAGATGACAGATTCGTAATGCGATTTATATGCCTAGACCGATTGATGCCTGATTTTTCGTCACTTAGACTGAAAGAGTTGCTCTACTCAATCCTTTTATTTATTATTAAGTTGATGCAAAATTTTTCTCTTCATAAACATACACGCTTACACTTAAGTAGAGACCTTAATTTGCGTGCGTGTTTTATGCACGGAAATGGATGCGCATAAAGAAGTGCATTTTAATGAATGGGACCTACCATTATGGTCACGAGCCAAATGCATCAGCCATGAAACGACGCTTTTATACGACGCAAGGTATATTTTACAATTATGGGAATGCATCTTAGTGAAATGAATGTCTAGTTGTGCGAAACCCTGCAAAGGAGCTTGTGACGAATTAAATGCGCAAGCAAAGGGTCCTATCGGATTTGTCCTCAGCAGTAAGTGTAAGTACAACGTCGTGGAGCGATGGTCGTTTGTTTGGCCAAAATTTCGGGCGATGAGGTCTTGTCATTAAAGTTCACCGCAGCTCAGATCCTTGCTTCCTCCTAATGCGCTCTATTTAAGGAGCCGTTGCAAATTATTCTTTTCGCAAGAGCTTAGGAGCAGTTTGTCAATAAAGACTTCATAATGCGCTGAGCAGTTTAAAGAGCTATAGTTTTGGATGCTTGAACCAAGAAAAATAGCTGTTTACTATCTTGCAACGCTTAAGGACGAAATAATACGCCATCGCCTTAGGCTGTTTCATTTAACCCAAAATATTTTATTACTAAAGGTGCATTCAATTGTGTTTGCACATTTTCGGACCCACAACTCACACTCTTGTTGCTAAAAGATGCGACTTGCCGAGAAGGCCCTGCTTCCTAGTGGTCAAAGGCAAACAACACTTGCTTTTGGGGTATCGAGGACATCGAAAGCATGTAGTGGTCAAGCTCATATACATAATTTACTAAGGAGATATACATGGCAATCGCCCATTCATTGAATGAAGATGGTCGGTGCTGAGCTAAAACCCAATTAGTAAGATCACCTTATTGCGGCCTCGCAACCGTTGTAAGCATTATGAATAAAGTGGAAGATGGATCACCTTTTATTCATTAAGATTTGTTATTTCGTGCCAGTTAACTTTTACGGGTAACATATCAAATTGCACAGCACTCCTCTAGCAGCCGCGTTTATGTCTGCTGATACAGCCTTTCGAAGACCAGGTTGACGAAGTATAGGAACTCTTCTTATGACACCACATCTCTCGCTAGACTAGCTGTCTCCTTCTGATGCCCTGCTGCAATGTATGTGAATTCTTGCGCCGTTTGTATGTTGATAACCATCTTTGCGTTCCCACTGAAGCTACAATTTGGCAACAGTGGAAAATCAGCGTTTGCAATAAACGATTCTCCTTGGTGACCTTTGTGGCTTTCACAAACGAAATTAAAATGGTGCTCTGCGTCAAGGCATTTGAACCTAGCGAATGATTTGCTTAAGGTGCTTCACTGAGCACACAAAGGCATCATGCAGCATTCTTCCCGTGATGTTTCCTTGGTAATAACAACCAGTCCAGACACCTCATTTTAGGCAGAAAGGCAATCCTAATTAATGAGCTTACGCAAAGGCTAAAGCTAATGTGCGTTTGGTCTAAGTCTTTCAATAATTAACCACGCACGACTTGAGATCAACTTCTTTAAGCGTGGATAAATATCAAAACCCACCGGCGTAGAATCAGCAGGCAAGTCAGAGACCACGACGCAGTCTAAAACGGTGTCTTCGATTCATCTATACAATTTGCAAGGACTTACTAGCGATTTGATCAGTTTCTCTTGAAGCATCTTTTCATCTCTTATTCCTACTGATCCAATTTTCTTTATTATTGGTCGGGCATAAATTCCCTAGACTCATCAATTGCACCACAAGATTGGAACCAATGCAATGCACCGCAATATGTGAGGTGGTAATATTAGACCCCTGACCGGGAGTTGAACCCGGGCTGCCTGCATGAGAGAAAGGGATCTTAATTACTGGACAATCAAGAAAGCGTATCTTCGTTTCCCACATGAACTCTCTAATTCTTATCACTCTTGCCTTCCATGTGTTTCTCCATCCATTTATATCGTCTAGCTCTCCTTTCTTTTCATTTTCTTCCCTTGTAACGATCTGGCCTTCCGCCTAGGTCTTCAACACCTTTGCTGCTCTTAGCGTAGCAAGTGTTGCTCGGTGCTCACCCCATCGGAATTGAGTCAATCCCACTGTCCTTCCTAGTAAGACTCAAGCATTTGCTAAAACAAAGGATTTGAAACGTACACCAGCAGCTTTGACTATTAATTTAAATATGCGTGGGCAAGAAGCAGATCTCTTTGACCTATTCGTATATCAATCGCTGATATATCTTTTCACTACTCATTTGCAAGCACCAAATCAGACCACAATTATTTGCTTAGTATCGCTCGCTTAATGTGGAGAAGTTAGTGAACAAAGCAATGCAGGCTAGAGCAAGTTAAACCTGGCTATGCAAGGCACGACTTGGCGATCTGCTTTATTATTTATACTTCATGGTTGTGTTCATAGTGCATTATTCTAGAACTACCAAATTTGCTTCTCAAAATTAACTCAAGGTATACTAAGGTCAAAGGATCTCTCAATTTAGTTTTTTTTATTTTGAGGACCACTATAAACACCTAGGGCTAAATGACTCCTCCGGATCGGTAATGGAGATGCAGCCATCACATATTTATCTTGACTCAGAATTGGACTTAGCGATGCTTCTGTGAGCATTTCATTCCTCTCCAGCTACTCCATGCGCACCTCAAAAGCATTGCACTTTATGTTGTGCCCTTCCACACTTCACCAAGCTCTCTTCGTTACATTTTAGTGGGGCCAAAAGTGACCCCTTTCCCACCTTCTGCTACTGTATTTTATACAAAAAAGTTTATCCATTCCCTTAGCCACTTCATAATTCGCGGCATTGTTCACTGATGAGAATTTGTCAAATTCCACCCATTGTTTATTGTCCAGTTTCATTGCGCGTTGTCTACTTGCGTCATTACTTCATCGCATCGGTAAGTCATAATTAGTATTATGGGCAAGACAAAACGTAGATCAGACTGTAGTGCACTTCCTTACCGGCCGCATACATTCAGTCGCCGCGTTTTTTCTGCATTAATGTCCTATCTTTCTTTTGCTCTAATGGCCCCCCTTTTGGTTTGCCTTGCATTATTGCTCTCCAGAATGAAGTTGAGCAGAGCAATCCATACGCGATTTTATTTCTTATAGATGAACAGCGCAACACTAACGCCTAGTAAGAAGGCACGCATTCCTACCAGTTTCCTTAATTGTGCAAGTACGCAGATCAAACAAAAGGACGAAGAGTTGTCAGAAGCACGAAAAAGAGAATAAACTCCTTTTGATTGGGCCCCTGTTTTGGCCTCTGATGTCCTGCAGACAGAGATGAAAGAATTAGTGAAGAATGAATCGGACAAAATGCTCTGTGGAAGTTGAGCAGGTTTGAGACATTGGGGTAAATTTGAGCATCGTAATCGGTAGAGCTTGCTTACAGGACTATCTTCAAGTGAAGCATTTCTTCGGCAATTAATTTAGACATTTGTAAAAAGTCGTTCGTAAATTCAAACAAACCTAAATTTAAGCTTTTATTACACAATTGCAAACTTAAGGTTGAGGATGCTGGGATAACTTTTGGCATTTTGTTAAATTATAATGCCATTGCTAGTGATTATGCATTGTGCCTTGGCGATATGGATGCATACATAACTGGATGTACAGATACGAACCTCTGAGGCATAGAACTCAATGTCGTATGTAGACATGATTTGGTGCCTATATGGATAATGCCTAATTTTTAAAGGTAATAGTTCTGGGCATGCATGTGCATGAAAGTGTGTATTATGCATTTATTAACATAAATGCATAAGCCTGAGATAGAATTCTGTAATTACAAGAATCGCTTATGTATATTTGTGGACTTATGTTCATATAGAGGCACAAATTTGAGTTTTGGTAGGCATACTATGTAAACATAATGCTGTAGCAGAATATATCTGCACATATATATATATATATATATATATATATGCATTCAGCGAGCAAAGAGAAAGGGCTGGTTCAATATAGCCAACTCGGTGACTGGTTTTGAAACCGGCAGTCAAATAAACAAAGTATTACACACTAAAAGTGTACATACCAGTGATCTTGGTGTCAGTTTTATGTTCGTTGCTATAGGTGGTAATGGCAGGGAAGGCTTTCCATGCAACGTCGTAGCCACAGATATGCTCGATGTTAGCCGAATTTCGTATCTACAGCGTGCACCACCTGCTTGAATCAGCCCTGCTTTTTCGAATACTAAGTGAAATGCTTTGTGGTGGCGGGTTGCCAGTGGCTATCTGGACAAGCTGAAAGTAGGGCTCAAGCCGATTACCTCTCCGATGAAGCAAACGCCATCCTTCCGTGTTATTCATGGTCAGGAATTCGCAGACTCTGACGTACAAGCCAAATGGGGCGTACATGGCTTTGTCGGCACCATAGTTTATTGTGCTGTGGATGCACGAATACAAATAAACTTGCGTGGGTGATAACCTACACGCATTGCTAGTTATCCGCATTACTTACTCTCACTATTGGACACATTATCTGCACATCTTTGCAGGCCGCACGTCGCGTCCAGGCGAATGTGAATGCCTGCACTGAAAAAATCTTTAAGTATGTGCCTTTTGAGAGGCCAAAGCAATCAGTCAGCACACGCATCTTGCCAGACAAATAAGGTCTAATGCAAGCGAATGGTTAGAACTCATTGCTGAATCCAAACACCCGTGGCACCTGCTATTCAAGCACTCTGAACTGCAGCACTTGCTTACATACTTATAATCCGATCTGCTTTATTTCACACTTATTCGCTTTGCCCCAATGAAATCACTTATCCTTCAGTTTCGATTCCCTTTTTACCGCCTCGCTGTACTTTACTTTAAAATGGCGGATTTGTAGCTACCCCGCCCGTAACTGGCCTTACCGTGTGTTCGCATGCAGAGAAGAAATGGCAGTAATACTGACAAACTTATTACTGTCCTCTAAGCAGGCAAGTTGAATCGAAGAGTGCATTGCACGCTCCATTATGCCAAGTAGTCAAGACAATTTGCCACCACATCGAAAGGACACGCCAAAACATAAAATTGTACATGGAAGCTTGCGATTGGATGCCGCTGTGAGAAATGCCATTGGTGGTTGGGTGGCATTAACTTTCAGTGTTTGTGGGTGATGATGGACACACATGACTGTCAGTAGTCACTTTGGCATTGTCACTAATTCACAAATGAAAATGGCTACCAATCATGATCGTCCATTTAGGCCAAGGCACGAATATCTCGGCGTGTCAGAAGTCCAACGCATCAAAGCTTCGAAGGCGTAAAGCCATTTTGATGTGAATTTCCTCAAATGTAGTATTCCACCAAAAGAAATGGTAGCACCATTGATTCAATTATTTGATTTGGAGCGTTAACAACTTGCCATGTTTGTTAGTCAGGCACACACTTATTTCTGACTCATGGTCGATCAATGGATGGATATGGAGCATGTTGTGCAAGTTTTCTTGGAAATTATTTCGCTTTTGCTCATGACGATTTGGAGAACAGCCACTAATGAACCTGAAATTTGACTTTTTTAGGAAGCGGTTTTCTACCGATTTAGAAAATGGGGGAATTTGTCTACAGCTGGTTCAATGAAAGCATACAGGTATGGTATTTAATGCAAACCCATGTTGATTTACGCTCCTAATTGAGCCTTGTGGCCCAGACCAGTGGTTTTTTTAATTCTCCTCCACACATCTACTTTCAGTTCGTGCAATGTGCTACAAGAGGGCATAACGCGCACTGCCTGTCAGGAGGGCAAAACTGTGGTGGCTCAGACGATACTTGTGGTGGTCAAATGGCACTGGCACTCTCTCAGTAGCCTCAACGCAACGTATTTTTGCCTGAGACACCGTTTTTTGTGTCATCAACTGCTCAGAAACCTGAAGTGCTTAGGGCTTAAGGTGCCATCTATATCTGGACTAGTCGCCTAAAAACGCAACTGAAGCTCTGCCTTCACTTCATGCAGAATCATGCATTTGCCATGATTCATGCAGTTTATGCACTTCAAGTAGCGTCCAACATAAATGGATAGGGTTGAAATGACCAAAACATGAATCAGATAGAAACTCTCTATTAATATCACTGAGTTTTTGAAGAACAGAAACAAGCATCAACTTGCCTCAAATGTCCCACGCAATGTCTGCAATTTTGAAGAAGTGAGGAAGATTCACTTCACTGGAAATGATACCAAATATTTCAATTGCGCTACATGACAGACAGCGACGGATATCGAAGTAAGTTTTGGTGCATGGATTGTCGTGTCATCTGCTCCTGTCATGTCTATTGCAAACGAATTTAATGCGCCATCGGAAAGGCAGTGCTTAACTTGAAATTGGAGACAAAATGTTCACCTAAGGAAAGATGGTCCAAGTCGAGTCCATTGCTCTCACTAGTTTGGGTTATCTCTCCTAGGCGCGGCAAGTGGAAGAAGGCAGAAGACAATGGGTTGGTTATGCTTACGCTGATTTAAAAACCAGGAGAGGTGGCTCAACGCTGAACAAAATTTTTTTGACAGCTTAAGTTTAGTTGTGCTTTCAGCGAAGAGACTTATTTCTTGCAAGGGTGGCCACGAAGAACCACCCCACGTCTCTAACCAGTCCCAAAAAACCAGGCAAAACAGTTGGTGGTTTGTGACTTAAAGCTTTACATGTAGAGGTGGTGACGACGTCGCATGAGTGTATACATTTTCAAAATACTGCGCATTTTAATCCGAGTTGGGTTCCTATACAGACCCACTGATTAGATTAAGTGGAATAGAATGCGATAGAGAAGGAGGCAGGAAGGAACTGGGAGGGAAATAAAAAGGAGAAGAGAACGATTTTTTACCTCAACCTGGCCTTAAGGAACCACTAGTAATTCTACGAGGTTTGTTCATGAGTGATTTGGCCACTTAAAGTACGGTAGTGTAAAAGTTTGTATTTGACGAACGTAGGGAAACAAAATGATCAGGAAAGCACTGAGCTAAGGTGGATAGAAGAGGCAGAATTGGTCTCTTATTACAACGCTAATGTTGGGAAGTACTCGTGAGAACGGAAAATTGGCGGTAATATCTCACATGAGCATGCAGAGCAAGACGTTTTGGCGATTCGAAGGAAATTTTTGAGGACATTTAAAACATCAATGCGCCGCTGCCGTGTATGAGGAAGAAGCGGATGGGTAGATGCTGGCAGAGACAAAACTGGGAGGCTCATTGGATGCACAAGCATGTACCTTAGCTGTGGCTTTGTAGTTCTGAAGTGTCAGATTCTTTGCCATGTTACTGATCGCTGTTGGACTCATGACCCTCCAACCACATCCTTATCTCGATCTTGCTAAGTCTGTCCTGATTTTGGCATGCTGTTCTTCGAATACACTAGTTCACAAAATGCCGACTGGTGTCGTTATTAGTCTGCGGCAGCTGCTGCATCGGTCTTAGTAATGGGACAACGAAGACGAATTTTTTAAAAATCTGATGGTTTACTAATTAAATAGTTGCTACTTGTTCGGGGTATTTTTGCTCTGACTGAAACCGACCTGCCTTTCGAATCTCTTCACCGTCCGGATTTCCAAATACCTACATTGAAAGTATCAACAAATGTTAGAAAATGTGGTGTGGCCTCAGCGACAGAATACGCGCTTACCCAACTCTGCCCCACCGCTCTCGCGATGAATGGAGGTCACACAAGTGCGCATCGCACCAGGCGAAACTCTCGGACAAATAATCTCAATGAGTGAATTTTGCGATTGGATTTCTGCTAAAAAGGGTGATAACCCGGCTAGTGGTCCTTATTAACAAATTGACTTGCAAGATAATTGACGACGCTTGTGCCGCAATTATGGTGCGCATATGAAGTAGTTAAACAAGCTCTGCTTCCCTGATTTCCCCAAGCCATCTCGTCATCTTGCAGTCCCTGAGTAATATCCGTGAAGAAAGACTGCTAATTGCAACTCTAGATAACTGGATATGGATTGGTTAGTTGTTATGGCCGCTCGTTTATGAATGTGTAGCCATGAGTTCCAGTGGTGATGGCATAAATCACTTGGTTCACAAGACAAATGCTCTAACTCCTGAACCATGAAAGCTGCTAAACATTTGTCTCAGCCCTTCCTTGACCACTGGCGCAATACGCGAATCCAATGATCACACTTTAACTCGCATGCATGTCACCCCATGTGACAAAGCGGCAAGACATAGCATGTGGTAGAAGGAGAGGATGGCAACGAGGCTGGGTGGGTGAAGATGGAGAAGAGGTGTGAGGAGGAGCAAATGTGAAGGCAAAAAGTGGGGTTGGGGAAATAGTGGAGAGCGTAAAAGGAGAGGGGCGATTGAGACGGGTAAAAGAGGAAGGATGTCAATGGTGGTTAGGTAGTCCAACAAGTTAAGGTGATGTCCTAACAATCCGACTGTCTACAACCCGAGATTCTCACCAGACGTGACAGCTTTACCACCCCCTTTCAGCCCGATTGACTTCTCTTCCCTCCAATGTCACTATAGAAAGACCGCCTATTCGTACTGATCACATTCGCTGGTGGATGGACAGCGCAAGCAGTGGGGCAGACAAAAGTTCTGCGACCCCGACGGGACTCGAACCCGTAGCCTTCTGATCCGAAGTCAGACGCCTTATCCATTAGGCCACGAGGCCGACGACTATCAACCCCTCCTTTACCTCCTCATCATCATTATCCGCTGCAGTCAAACAGCACACTTTCCTTGCGTATTACGTTGGTGTCAAAGTCTGCGCAGGTATGAAATACGCCTACTTTCGGTGACGTCTTCAGCAGTGGCAGTGACTGTTCAGCAATGATGAATGCGGAATAGGGATGGCGGTCATCACATCTGCCGTGGTGGCAACAGCAGTGGCGATGTCATTGCTTGGTGGCCAGCATTTGAGGTTTGAACTCTAAAGACCCACGTTCGACTCTCGAGGGGCCTCAGAAGGTCGGTTCTTGCATTTTGTCCTCACTCACTTATGGGCTGAGTGTGTTTACTGAGGTTAGGTCACACACACAGTAATGCAGTGGGCAAACGACCCTTCGTTTGGTCGTTTACACTAACATTGAAGCACAGAACAAAAGTAGTGGAGTTGTGCGAATGGACACCAATTTTTTCACCTTCCTTTTCCTATATCACGTGCGAGTGAGGTAGTCAGCGAGTGCTCAGAAGAGTAAGCGCATGCATGGTTGGGTGAGTAGGCGCAGTGGCATGTGAGAAGAGACGGTGCTAGAGGTGCCATGCCATGATCTGAACATGGATTCCTAAGGCCAATAGACGATGTCCTGACCACTAGACTATTACGGCACTACCGCGTTTATCATGCATCACCACAATCATTATTCGCAATCATCTTTTCCTGCTTATGCTTGCCAGCAGGCGCATTTGCCTGCATTAAGTAGCATATTGCTTGCTAGCCATAGTGCAGGCCTATCCTTAAAGACCTTCTTTGGAGTCGACGCACGAGGAGCGAGAATGGATGGGTACGGGTCAGATCATATTGTCTTGGTTTACGTGAGCACTGTATTTAATTACGCTGCTTAGAACTGGACTAAGCTGAAGCTGTTTTTGATGGGTAAACCCACATAAGTTGACATTTTTAGGAAGGATTTGTTAGAAAGCACAAAATTTAGGCATTAAACATTGAAGTCAAGACACTCGAAGGACAACTTTGCATACTTGGTCAACGGAACGTTACCGTTTTCTTCTCCAAATTGTTTTCAAATATTGTTTACCACATAAATATTTGTGCCATTAATACGTCTCGAAAATCGCGAATCAATGCGCTATTCCTGCAGACATGACTTGTTCCACTGACATGGTTTGAGTTGCCTCTATTTTTGTGTTACTTCTGCTTTTAGACGATAGATACAGACTGCGGTTAGCGATGATGATGAATTTGAAAAAAATCTACTTGACAGTCTGATGCAGAGCATTTAATGAAAGCCACCAAGATACATTTTGGGTTAGCGAGCTTCCTCTCAACGCCTGAATGTATTGGCCCTTTCAGTGACACCCAATTTTTTGATAAAGTTAGAGCTATGCTGGGAGATACATGCAGTCAAAATGACTTAGAAACATCCAAACATATCCAAAGTCCGAAAATGTATGGAGGAGGCTTTATGTCGAAGCAATTTGTCTTGAGTTGGTTTGTGCACTGGCCGTCTCCTGCAAGCAAATGGCATTTAAGTTTAAGTGCATTCACTTGGAAATAAGACGGCTCACTTTAAAGCAAATTTGGGCTAATAGAAAAGCCCCATAAAGGCGCTCGTTTTCGAGGAATGCCACAGCATTCTCAATGGGATGGTCTGGAGGCGGATCGTCAGGGCTGAAAGGAAAGGAATAAATTTCAAATGCAATCGTGTTTCAAGTGTGCATGGTGTTTGTGCGGCTCCAATCACCATTAGGGCCTGTTGCAATGCCAGCTTAAACCACATCCTTTTAACCGGTGCAGGCCATTAGACGTGCTTTCCCAAGTCTACCCGTCTGGCAATAATACTTTGATCAAAATCAAGGTATTTTTAGACCAAAAGGAATGAATTTTGTCTAAGTGTCCGACCTTTTTACAATGGCCCATCAAATAAGAGACCACGCTTGAGAGGCGAGGATTCTGTCACCCTAACCCAAACCATTCATTAACCTCCACCTTCCCTCTGCACACCTTCACATCCAGACCCGTCGACAGACGATCGGGGCAGTAGTGCCATTCCTCCACGACCCAGACCTGACTACATTTCGGCAAGTGAGCTAGCGAGCGGGAGGACAAAGCACTTATTGTGGTGGTGCTGCGGCGAGCGACTACAAGGATCGCAATGCTGCAAGGAGAGGAGGGCGGACGTACTAGGCGCTAGTGGTAATAGTGCTGGTGAGATGGCATGAAGGCCACGATAAAGAATTCGTGGTGCAATTTTTGGGCGGCTGACTTCAGATATGCGTTCTAATCACGTGGCGGTTAGTGCGCTTTATTTCCCCTTCCTTGACCTTTCACTCCGTCATGCCATCATGAGGAAAGAGACAGATTTTGCGACACTAATTTCTGAAAGTAGACACCGAATGAGGTAAATCATGGCCTCATCCCATCCCCTTCCTTGAAGTCTGCCTATTTTAATCCCAATTGTAGTCGCTCTCCTCGCATTTTTGACGGTTTTGCAAGCAAAATCTGGAACACAGTTCTCAGCTTGAGCATCTGCATAATCCCTTGAATAATGGCATACGGACTGCGCAGTAAGGGTAATGACATTTTAATCATCTTGCATTTACTTCTTAGGTTAAAATCGTTTCACGCTAAAATGCATCTCATCATCCAAATGCGGAGGATTTACTTTGCATACCGACTGCAATCTTAAAGGCGGTGTCAAAAGTAAAAATTGCCTTTGCTTTAAATAAAGCAGGCACAATTGTGCCACCCTTAATTTTTACCCAGCAAGTTAACAATGAAGTCATGTTTCTGCGGTAAATTTTGGTCGCTGGCCAGGCCAAACCAAAATTAGTTTTCTAGCGAGTGTGGGCTGCATATTGAAGACCAAGTCAAAAGTCCTCAAGCTAGATTCGATGTTTCAAAAGATCGACATATTTTCATCTAGTGGCAAGATAGCATCAGTACCGGGCAGTTAAGGCAGACATGCGCCTTGCCTAAATGCGGTGAAATAAACGGCCTGCTCTTGACTGCAATTCATCAAACTATTCCTTTTATTGTACCACCGTTTACTGACCAGTTATGGTAGATGCTGAGGTTGGTTGGTGCCTGCCCAAAAGTAGCGAGTTCCTGGCGTTTTTCAAAGGCGCGGAGCTGTGCTTAGTCAGCGTGTACTCGCAAAGAGGCACCTGGATCCAACCGTCGATGAGGAGCTTACAACAAACTTCGCTCTTTCAAAGACACAGGAGGTGATTTCTTCCTAGACTTGCTAAATACGAGACCACGCAATCGGCCTCGGCTGCGTATGCTACGAGTTACGTCCATGTAGTTTGCTACACTGACTCACTGTTAATCCATCTGACCTTACAAAGACACAACCCAGTATCACTGTGGTCATGTTTGTTAAGCAACCTGGTTTATTGATGCAATATTAGATAGAACACAACTGTTCGAGAGGATTCGAGTCCAGTCAACCCATGTTGGTGTTTGGTGTATGTCAGGGAAAACCCAGGTGTCTCTAGCCCAAGTTGTACATCTATAAGCATTTAAGGCGACAAATTTTAGGCGAACGGCCATCACCTCCATTCTTAAGATAGGTTTGCTGCAATAAATGATATAATGCACTTAAAATGCAGTAGCAACGCTAATGTTGCAAATTTGGCTGGGATACAAGACGATTCGTATTGGAAGAGAGTGTATTTGGTAGAGTGGCATTTCGCTTTGTATTGTTGCTTTTCACACTAATCTCCCGGTCAGAAGGGACACCACACATACCAAATAAAGCCTCATATCACATCGTTAACGCCGGTTAAACGTAAGTGTTGTGCAAACCCTTACAATGGCTCTCTGGAGTAGGGGCAGCTATGGTGCTGACACTTATTATCCTCTATTGAGCAACCAATGCAGGCAGCCAAATCAACTTAGGGGCATATCTTACTAATCAGCTTTTTCCTAAGACGTCGTGAGGCACGCTTGCCTGTAAAGATGCATACATGGGCGCATAAACAGGATGTCCTTTGATGTATTTTAATGTGCTTCTTTTAATTGCCAATAAGTAGAAGCAGTTGCTTTTGCTTCCGATCACTGCTATCCATCTCCATTTGTTATTTCAAGCTCCAGCACCACGACAATTTACAGACTCGCTGACTGCGTTGTCAGCAGTGTCGCGGAGTGCAGTGACTTTGCCAAACACCCGACCGCGCACTGCTAAATGAGTACCCTGTTTTACCGGATTCAGCAATTGGATGCTTAAAATGCATTTAATTTGATCCACAAGGGCGTTTGAAACTAGAGCAAGCCTCTAATTTTCCAGTTCCAGGGTGAACAATCACCGTCGTAGCAGTACGCCTAGTGGGAGGCGGCGGCCAGGTCAATTCAGACACCGCTAATCACTGTTCTTGATAAATAGGCAGTACTTGTGCCCATGTGACAGCTAAAGTTTTGATCATTAAAGTTTTCGATTAATATCCACGGATATCCACTTGCCTCCATCATAAAACCTGTTTGCAAAAGATAAGTGAAGCTGAACCAATTAGCAATAAGGCACTAAAATAAGTGTTTTGAAACCCGCTAAACGTCATTCATAGCTGATTTTGACCTCTGCATTTCCTTGTCCATACTCTCACCAATCATTTTCGCAAGCGCTCAGCTATCGCGTTTGGCTTTTGCCTCAAACCATTTAACTGCGATTAACCTGCTTTAGCTTTACACAGGGTCCAAAACTATCTGAGTAGTGAGTGGCGAATATAATTATGAACATACACAAGTGCGAGCAGTTCACAATGCCTACTAAGATACCTTTCTCCTTTTGAAAAAGCCTGAGGAAGTTAGGGGAGTGATGCTTCTCGGGGACTGGTTGAACGCTTGGTTATGGGAGGGTGTACTAAATATCCATGGATTGTACTTCTCGAAATGCGTTCTGTAGGCCTTCGTAGCTGCACTATTCTCAACCATTTTGAACTTGTTCATACCACTGTCGTAACAGAAGCCCATTCTTAACACTAGTCACGATTTCCAAGGAAACGTCCCGAGCAAGTGAATGACGAAGGTGGCAAGGAAATGGAAGACCATCAAGGCAACAACAGTTCTTAATTTTTAACATGAAAGCAAAAATTCCATCGTTATTGAAGCCTTTCGTTTTCTGGAGTACATAACAGAACCACAACTAGGTATGTGCATGATTACTTGCGCTTACAACTTAGCGAGTTCCTCTCTCCCCATATCCGTACACTTGGCCCGCACTGACGGTTCGTGCTTTCTGACTACACTGTCACGAAAGTAAGAATCAACGCACTGCGCCGCACTTTGCAGATCTTTAAGGTTTCAGTGAGCGGCGATCAACAGAACTCATGTCAGCGTCAGAGTCTCTGTGATGTACCATTTGTGAACTCGAGGAACACTAAGCTAGTACTCTTTGCTAAGTGAGCATTAATTTCCGTTTCCAGTTGCGGAACTCGAGATTGTGACGCACTTGGCACCGTTGCGCGGTAGTCGGCATTCAGGATGTTGTGCCTTAATATTTAATTTCTAATGCCGATTGGACAAGACATTCACTTTTATTTTTCTCTGCCCACTCACTTATTTATTACCCATTTTTACTGAGACGCTACCACACGCTTAGTGGCAGATTGTGCAGACGTTGCTAGTCGTTTAAAAGCTCCTTCCCTCGCTCCGTTTTGTTATTTACGCGCCCGCCGCAACTTCAGATAACATAAAGGTGCATCGTGTGTGAGTAAGACAAAAACAAATGGTCAAATGAATGGGCGCATACGTTGTTCGGTGGGTGGGTGCAGTGAGGTGGCAGGAGAGACAATGCAAGACGTGCCATGGTGGAGTCTAAACATGTGGTCCTGCGGTCAAAACGCAAGCAATTATGTAAGAATTGTAGTCCGCACACACGCACGCAATCTGAAAGGTCGACGGATCAGTGCTATACACTTGCCTCACCTAAGGCAGGAAGGCACATCGCATGCACTGTTGCACATAAAAGACAACAATAATAACAACTTATTTGCAGCGAGCCAATTTTAACCGAGCAATGCTTGCAATGCTGGCGAAGGTGAGATCCGCACTCATTGCCACCGGACACTGCCTTCATTCTTGGCAAAGGAGGAAGAAGACGTTGGAGGAGATAAAGTTCTTACACGAGCCGCGACTACCTCTTCTATCCTTATTCTAGCAACAAAACATGTAGAGAACATAAGATGAATATTAATAATAATGAAATATAAAGTGAGCGAATACTTACCAGCAGGAAATTAGCGAATAGGCCTCAAGTACTTAACAATTTTAAAACACATTACTAACACTTCATAGCACACTTAACAGTGGGATCGAAGTAACGAAGTGTGAATGTATTTTAAGGTACGCTCATCACCGGTGTCAGCATTTAACTGTGACTTAGCAAAATGAGAGCACTCGCATGCCTTCTGTAGTTAAATATGACGCAGCTGTCACTTGGAAATGCAAATTGGCTGCGACTGCGCAACCTATACATAGGTACTGCAGTTTCTCCTCGCATTTCCTTTATGAGATTATGTCGTCATCTGTACGATTGCGATGAACATTTGGTATTGTAGTCGCCTTCCCATGACGCCTACTGCTTTTACCTTGACCATTCAGTTCATCGGATTTACAGCCCCTACGTCGTGTGAACATAAGTGAGAGCAGAGTCAATTTTCAGCTCAAAAATCGTCTGTGACAACTGCAATGCTACTTTAACCTTTCCGTTCAGATGCTTCGCCACATAAGTTTTAGTCAGGCCATTGCTTCTCATTGCATCCTGCGCCAAAAATATTCGGCTTCTCACACCATGTCACCCTTAGGTTTGGCTTTATCTAGAGTCCGTTCAAGGATGCAGCTATTGCTTCTCCGCGCTTAAACGACGTGCAAGTATAAGGGCAGGTCCAACCAGTTCTCCTCCGTCATGCATTAAGTGCCCTATAAACTTCGTTGTAGGCACTTGCGCATCCGCTTTTTTCACTGATTTCGATTTCTACGGATGCATGATACACCCTTAATCATTAAAGACCACCATCTAGCGCTAAAAGCGCTTTTAATCTCGGGCTGCAAAGTGGACTACTTTATATTTTGCAATGCATTTCTCCGTGCGCACACACATATGCGTATGAAATATGTTCACGTAAAGTTAAGACTTTATGCTAGATTAATATTAGAACATGCTAATATGCGGTTTCAGCCGGCTTCCAACCCTATGCTTCAATAAACGAAGGGGAGTAATCACACTGAAATGAATTCCACAGATGTCATACGTCACCAAACCAGCGGGATTATCCCTTAGGGATCGGTTGTAGTCACAATCCCCAAATGCATTTGCTATTAACTACGACGCAGCAATCAGGTAGGTTACAAACACTGTGCAGTTTTAAAGCAGAACCACACAAGATATTTTGAAGGGTTGATCTGCACAACATTGCAAATTTCTCCCCTACTTACCGCTATTTCTAAGTATTGATTAGCAAATAACTGCAAATTTTGCTCACAGTTAATGTTAGTGGGAGAATAAATCTGCGCTACACCGAAATTTCAATCTCACTCACTGCCATTTTGATAAAGTAGCATAAAATACGCCACAAATTTCGTCTACACTTACTGCTATTCTGAGGTATTTATCTGCATCGCTATGCAAAATCTGCTCTCACTAACTGCCGCTTCGATTTGTATGTTACATCACATTGAGAAACTCCCTCTCGCTCACCGCCATTTCGAAATATTTTTGCACAACACCACGAATTTTGCTTTGAATTACTGCTTCTCCGAACTATTTGTTTGTGTTTCACAGCGAACTTTGCTCTCAGTCACTGCTTTTTAAAGCATATATCCACAATACACCACGCATTTCGCTCCCCCTCACTGCTCTATCGAAGTATTGGTAGGCGCTGCACTAAGGGCTTTGCTCTCAGTCACTGTCAATTGAAAGTATTTATCTGCGCAGCCCTATGGAACTCGCTCTCACTCACTGTCATTTCGAGGTACTTATCTAAGCCTCACTACGGATTTTACTCTTGCTTACTGCTACTTCAAATATCATCTGTGCTACCCCACAAATTCCGCTCTCACCTACTGCTGTTTTAAAGTATTTATTGAAGTCTTATTACTAATTCTGTTGTCCCTGTCCGCTATTTTTACAATTCATTTGCGCTACACTGCGAAGCTTGCCCTTACTCACTGTTATTTAAGAGTATCAATCTGCACTTCATTGCACACAAGTCAGTTTCAAGACTCTAGCCACTGCTAAACACATGCCCAAATTCACGGTCCGACATCTTTTTCCGATGCAGACCCCTACCAAGTCCCTCTTCAACTACCACCTCCCTTTCTCTCACCAAATGCAGTCTTGGAGGTGGTGAAGCGTGAATGTTTGAATAAAAGCTAACTACACCAGAGTCAAAACAGAATCCGCTACATTGTGATATGTAATGTATCGGGGGCCAATCACTTTAAAAGCCCGGATCAACTCTTGATTTTGACTTAATTGTTCTTAAGTGAGTTTCTCCTGCACCACCCTGAGATAGGTTTTTTGTGTTTATTAAAAAAAATGGGCAATCGCTTTTCCTAGACTTGTCAAGTCGATGTTCACCACACTGATGCGTATGCTTCTACGTTCGGAAAGTCACAGATGCAACCCAAAGCATACTGTCACCTCCATATCACGAATTTTGAGATTAATATTCATCAAGATCACTAAGAAGGAATAGATGAGCCTGATTCGTTCGATCTCAATGTATTCTGCCTATTGATTGGCCTTTAAACAATCAGCGCAATAACGCCATCTGCTGCGGCTCAAAGCCTACGATCTCAGCCCGTGTCTTAGAGGCCTTACGGCTCTAACTTTCTCAATCTGCAAAATGGCCAAATTCCAAATAACAGTCTTAAGACCGCATTTTGACCGAACATCAGCCCACGATATCACTACCCGTTTGAAAACTACTGGTGCACCTATCCACCATTGTGCTGGTGGTGACTCGATACAATGCTTACCATTGCCACGTTGTGTGCACTTGGGAACAAACAGTGACCACATCCTTTTCAGACAATTGCATGGAATCTTCGCATTCATATTACCGCCCTAGATTTCCTGCAAGACACTTTTCTAGCCACACACAACGGCCATAGCATCCAACATACGCAACGCAATTGGTAAAACGGCAATATAAAAGTCCAAATTGAAATGAGTGAGTGAAGATGGAGCAGCTGATAAGCAAGAATTTTTTGCTTGAAAATTTTGATTGATGTTGAAACCATAGCAGTATGCAACATAATGAAAACCAGCTAACAATCAAATGATTTGAAGCCAGTTTTATCAAATTTTAGTAGAAAGTATTAAAGCGAAAACAATTTGCGAATTTTGATTTATTCGACAACAAAAAGACGAATGATGAGCGCCAAGAAGTACAAATCACAAAAGTAACGCCAGCAGGCGTAGATTGGAAACCCACTTCGGTTATGGGTAAAATGTCACCCGTCTGCTTATTTTGTATCTTTACCTTTAGGTCTTGTGATCAGCTGACAATGCGTGCGTGTTTTATTCCTGTTGCGGATCGTCAGCAACAGGCAGCAATTTTGGTGGATGGACACTATTGATTTGAGGGCAGGTAGCAATAAAAGGATACAAACGAACCGGTCTGCTAATGACAGACCACTTGCCACGCGTCAATGTGTGGTTTAAGGTTCGAATTGCGGACGTTAAGGAAAATTGCAAATTTGGTAGATGTAATATCTGCAAACAGGGAGGTGTTAAATTCACTGACCATGCGGCTATATGCTGCAAAACCACAATTTTCTGATAAGTATTCATTATGTCATGTTGAGATCCAGATTTAATACTACTTTTTAACCGGATATGATTTGGATTGTTACCTAAGAAGACTGCAAGTGCAATCATTCATCGGACTGCGTCCATCGTACCTAAAATCACATTGATGGAACGGGGTTTATGCACTTACCAAGATGAGTACTTGTTGAGGCCCAGGGTAAAGATAATGTACCTTTGGAATATTTAACTTTAAATGCCATTTTCAACTTGAAGGACAACGTTGAGCGATATGATTGCGTGTCATATTATTTCAATTTTGTGAAACCCTTAGTAGAATTGGTAGGCTAAACGATACCAGTAAATAAGGGAGGATGTGGTACTTTTTTAATCGGAACTGTGGTTCCGGTCAATGGGGTGGTCATGTTGTACTAGCCGGATGGCTGGATTCCGCGCTATGCCAGCACCGCCCGATCCCTCTATTTCTAAAATATATGTATTTAACCTTAGCACTGTGCCTTCTTTTACCATAAAGGAAGCCTCTGGACGCCACATTGAGGGTAGCGAAAAGCGATCCTGACTTCAATGGGTATTCATCCTGATCGCACCTCTGGTGGCAAACTGTGGCGGCAGAAAGGAAGTTCATGTGCTACGGTTGGGAGAATACCTGACATTTCATAACAAAAGGGCTAAGAACAACATTTGTTTTCGGTTCTCTCCCAGCACCCTGTTCTGCAAGAAAGCTATTGACAACTGAAGCGACACTAGTCGTTAGATACCTGGATTCATTTCGTTGTGGCGATTACTCTAGCACTCCTGTATAAGGGATCCGGTGACCTAATGCCTTCTTTTGTACAAACTAATGCTCGACGGGGCCCATTAATCTGAATTTGGTTCCCAAACTGAACGAAACGTCAAGTCTGATTGGAACGCTGGGAGGAATCAGTGACACAGTGGCCAAGCACTTCCTCGACTGGGCTTGAATTGCATTGACTGGCACGATTAGCTTGTGGGTATCTCTCTAGCACCGACTAAGTTGTGATAGCTGACACAGGAGGCTCACCAATGAAAGAGCCGGGTACGACGATCGAAAGAAGAGAATAGCTGAGCAATACTTTGTTTTCTTCGGACTGCCGGTTTCGATCATTTGGGTGGCTACGTTGTACCAGCCGGCTGGCTGGCCTCTAGGTGTTCAAAGTGGGCAACAAGAGGGCTCAAATTGGTGTCAACATACGTCACAGGCGATGACAGTTGGTCTTGATTCTCACTAACGTTCTCAGCTGCCAATGCGGGAAAAGTAATAAAGAGCCTGCCGATCGCAACGATGCAGATCAGGCGGAGATGTGATGAGTCCAAAATAAAGAGCCAAAGTTAATATTAGTAAAAAAGAAATTAAAATTTCACCAGGAAAGAAGAAGCTGTAAAAATACAAGCAGGTGATCCCAACGCATCTGCGGTGGACAAGATTGGTAATGGTTCCTATTTAAACCAAGGCGGAATGATACTGAATGAAAAGGATCGCAGCGCATGAGACGTGAATTCCTTCATTTGACTGCACTTGTTTTGAAATGTTAGCAAAGGAATGAAACAAAATTATGAATATACAAGCAGATGCATTCAATTGCAGTGCGGTGATATTTTTATCGCGAAATTCGACTTATTTCCATGATAAAAATAAGGATGGAATTGGGTCGAATTGCCAGAGACGTACTTATAATAATCCTACTGCACTTTTTTGGGCTCCAAAAATGTGGAAAACATAAACTTCTAAGTAGAAAACGGGCAGCTGCAATTGCATTTACACGATGCGTTTGTTGCCATTTTCGATTAATTCAAAGCGAAAATTACGAGGGAAGTAGAGTACGTCGCATGAGACGTGCCTTCTTTTATTCTGTTGCTCTCCTACTTAGCCTCTATAAGTAAATGAACCACAGTTCTGATTAGCAACAGTGCACATCCGAATTCATCCGCGTTGATGCGAATGGGACGAATGCAAACTTAATTCGAAGGGGGGTTAAACAGAGGAAGTGGCGCGCTTTGTTCGAGATGTTCCTCCAATGCATCACCTGCTATATATTGTAGTTTCTAAATTAGTATGGACCACACAACCCAAATTCATCCGCTTCGAATAGATTGCGCTTACTGCCGATTTATTTCGAAGCGAAAATGAGTGGAGGAGGTATAAAGTACCGCATAGGACATACTCCTGCTCCCAATCTCTACAAAGTGTCCACGCTTCCTAAAACCAGAAGTTAATTAGAGTACCTAGGCATTCCTTAGCCCTCTCCTATTTCGTTCATATTCCACGGCCTTACCATCGATCAACCTTTGGTGTCAGCCATCACAGCTCGTCAGTAGTGTGGGAAAAGCATCGAGAGTAAGCAATGCCAGGTAGAGAAATTCCATGCAAAAGTGAGAAAAAGAGGGAAATAGAGCGAGAAGCGCCTCACCCACGACCGTGATGCTGAACGACCACCATTACTAAAGGGAAAGGGGAGATAAAGAAGGGCAATAAGCTGGTGGGCGCCTAAGCAACAATGTTGAGGTCTCGCTTCTCTATACACGGCTCGGATTAATCCCCTTCGTCTAGTGGTTTGGCGAACTGCTTACTAAAACATGGAAACAATTTGTTGATAATTAGTCAAACAACAGAACGAATCAATTTCTTTAAAAGAAGTAGAGAATGAGCAGCTCATTGGGTTAAATAGTCAAATAAAGTCAATACTCTGGGCATAAAATGCATGTGAAAAAAGGAAATGCATGGAAACTTTTCTGCTCAGGCTGCGTTTCATAACTTTAAGAACATTTGCTCCCATTTTATTCGAGTAAGTTTTGCCTTCTCTAGCTATATATTTTTGTGTATTTTTACCTTCTTGCTGTTTATCGCATTATTTTGTTTGATGCGCTCACAAAATTTTATGAAATTTCGAAAGGTGAAAAGGGAAGCAAGTCAGCTAAAGGTAAGGAAAAGTGGCGCTACTTTCCACTATTTTGAGGTATTTTAGCTTAGTTCTGTTCCTTGGCTCGCGGGCTTACTCAAAGTGGGGAGGCGGAGCTGAGGAAGCGTAATAGATTTTAACTGTCATGAGGACGTGAAGCGGTAGGAGGGTGCTGAGGATAATTTGAACTGCAGAGTTTAGGGTGTAGAGGAATGCATTGAGCACCAGAAGACTCTGCACTTTAAGCACGATGACATAAGATGTAGCACCTTTTGTACTAAGCCTCATAGCAGTATCTTTGACGACGCATCACGTCAATGCAGCTAACGCGAATATATAAGGGAAATCCAGCCTATATGACAGCGATTGCCATGTGCTAACTATCTCCGAACAGCGCTCAACTTCCTTCCATCCCATTTAACTCGCTCCATTTCCCTTTGTCTGTATGTGCCATTTGCGTGCTGCAGCTGATGCTTCTTTGGTAAGACACTTTGTTACAGTAACACAAAGGGAAAAAGGAAGCAGACTTCAAGAGCAATAAGGCACTAAACAAGGCAAATATTTGATTTGTCATGTCAGAAAAGGGAGTGAATCAGGTCCAGGCGCGTACCTGATTCTGCAGAGAAGCGATGCAATCAGCAAACGCTATTTGACCGTTTAAACGCGGCTGATATTATTTGTCAGACCTATTGTAAATAATCCGCTCACCTAATCATTAACCTATCAAATCGCTTAACCTTCTCTCCGTCTCTCTTTGCTTATCCCGACATTTATTTGACTCCTCTGCAAGCAAGCTCACTACGAAAACACGCACTCGAGTGCATGCTAATTAGACGTCCATCCGTGCCGCACCTTGAAATATCAGCATCATCTTTGGCAAGTCGACCTCCTACTAAGCGAGAGAGAGAAAATTTTTAAGTGCCTGCGCTGCAGTTGCACCGACGAGTGTTTTTTACATGGCAGCATGCACTTGCAAGGCTTGAGCACTGCGCAGCAGTAGGTGACCGCAGCCCATTCTCGTACAACGTGCAGACAGTAGTGCGGTCAGCACAAAAGGCGTGCACAATTGCAAATCTTGCTAGTTGGCTTCTTACTCCACCCGTTTTGTCAGAAATGACATGCCTACATCCTTACTTTGCCTCACCCCTCCTAACACTGTTCATCTTATTAGGCTGAGGTCTCATTTGTAGCAAAGAAAACTAGCAGGGATGACTACTTTTGGGAGGAGCAATAGCGTTTTGGAAACGTAAGCGAGGTTTATTTGATTTGACCTTTCCCATGCAAAGAACTTGTTTCACTTATAAACTTGCTCGCAAGCTCGTCACATAGAACGTATCTAAATGCTGTCTTCTTCATGCTTCTTAGCCTCCAGTAATCGCAGTAAGGTCAAGGGTGATTGGTTGAGAATCGGTCACATTAGTTGAAATGGTGAATCCTAGCCCCACTTGGCAGCCCGAACAGCAAATTCAAAGTACGTATATTTGATATGACCATTAGTGAACAACATCTGAAAGGAATAAGAAACACTGTTTAGACAAGACCGAAAAGACAAAAGTAGGGGTTTTAGCTGGCACGCACAACGAAGGAATATCACTTTGCAAATGTGTTATTGCGCTGGTGGCTGGACCACATGGAAATCCCATGCAGCTATGTTAGTGTTCCACAGGTCAGGAGGGTGCATCTCTCAAATTTCGCACCCAGTAATTACCTCACATCCTCTTTGACAATCTTCCGCCATCACAACTTCACTACTCCACCCTCTTCTGTGCTGTGAAAATGCTAGGTGGGACTCTGAAAACGCAGGTTTCATAGTTATTGCCTTCAGTCAACTTGTGATCCTAAAACGAACAGCAGTCATCTTGTTACATCAAGGTGGAATGCGGTAAGTCATGAATAATGACGATTGCTGCAATGGACAGGGGTGAAGAAAAGAATACCCACGCCAACCGCTTTACAACTAATAATTAGCAATGCCCTGCTGTTGAGAAGTCGATTTGGACGCTTAGTACCGAAATGGAAACTGCTTGCGTTGGTAGCACATGTGGCTAGTTACAGTTGTCTGTATAATCTCTGTGGGGCGTTGCGTCTGCTTGGGATTTGTGAACGAAGTGGAAAGAATGATGCAGCGGAAGTACCAACATCCATACCGACCGTCTCCTAAGCACAGCTCGGTGGATGTGACGGGCATCTTTTTCTTCAGCTAGTCAATGGATGATTTTGGAGTGGTTAACGAATGCTCACTATTCACTGGTTGGCGGGATCGCCACTGACTTCGTCACAAAGGTATGTGCTGCCATTTGACGCGTGACAATCACTGTAGTCGTAGACGTGTAAATCCCGGTCACTTAGACGGACAAAGATACGGAATAATGATCACACGAACAAACAAATAGAGCTCTTTGTTACCTTGCCACAAGTGCGAGCTGAGATTTGGGCATTTATTCATGCCCAGGCTTAATCAGCTGACATGCAGCAAATGAACTTATAATGACAGAAAGGCTGGTAGGAAGCGACGCATTATAAGCATGATGAACCTGCTTGCTGCACACATCATTTCTTTAAGATTAGGGTGTCTTTTGAAAAGAAGAAAATCAGAACACCATTTTTAGATCTTTATATTCGTTTCTGTGTTCTGCAGTCACACATTTAAGGGGCCGTTACCCATATTTAAACGAACTCAACCGACACTCCCCCATAATACATCTTTGGCCTACCCATTTCCTTTGCGTTGTTTGTTGTCTCAGTCCCGTTATGAACCCGGTGTGATGGAGACACGAAGCCATTCTACGATAAACCTCCTACTCTTAACCCATCATTTGTGCCTTATTTAAACCTCTACTGTATGAGTTTACTATTCACTACAGCTCCTCAAAATGGATTTGTACGAAGGTACGATTCAATTGTGTGCCCAATATCTTCTTTAACACCGAGTTCGTTCTCAACCCATCCATCTTTTCCATTTTTATTGACAGCTAAATCAAGCTAGCATTGCAATACGAGATTTGGTCTTACCCCTTTTTCCCTTCTTCCATTCCTTTAATTTGTTGTCTCGTACTAATGAGTTTAAAAGGTATACCAAACATGATTTTCATGTTCGCAATACAGCATACAATAAGATCTGCACAATTCGCTTGTCAGTGGCATTAAAAATTCCTTCCAAGTACCAATCTAACCAGTTGGAATCACCTATGATGCAGTCAAAGGGTAGCGCACTGTTTCCATCACTCATCGCGTGTTGCCAAAAGGGTCATCAATTAATGACTATGCCTTTGCGATAAAACTACTTATTTATCCCAGCTATGCTGACCATCCCTAGCACCACTCATTTATCTCAGGATCAGCCATAGGAGACGGAGGTTTTCATTCATTCATCTGGTTACGCACGTTTACTCACTTATTTTCATTCTAAGTGTCGGTTCGCCACCTCATGAATGGTATTGAGATCACCAGGATAAATACATTTTTGGAAGGAAAAAACATCGTTAAACTGTCCGGGCCCCAAAAGGGAAAATGCTTCACATTCGTACAAGTTATCCCACGCAAAGTCTTAATATCAACAACGCGCTTCGCTAACTATCTCACCTTTTGCTCAGAAAACGGTCGAGAATTTCTCACGTCCGCTCGACAATATGGAGGGGAGTCGTGGATTATTAGCCCCCTTTCTAAGAACCTCAACATGTGCAACATCTGACGCTTGCATTGATTCCATGAAAACACATGGCGAGCAGCCCTGTGGCGGAATGATCGCTAACCAGCTCTACTGGCACTTCTGTTCACAAAGTCAGGGCATCTAATTTTGCTCCTTTTATTCCGCTGCGAGGAAGGCAATAAGTTTAGATCTAAATAATGCTTGTTTTACAGATATTTTACGGTCTCTTATAAGACCTGCGATGTGAATTTCGTCACACATAATAGATTGAGCGACGAATCTGATTATGCTAGCCATGCGTCTGGCGCTCGTTCTGCTTGCACTAGCAGTATGTATTTTATCAATAATAAAAGTTTCGAACGAAAATTGGCAGTATGCTTGCATTATGAACTCGCCGAGCTCATCCAATCGCATGAATTTTGACCAGCGGCTAAAAAGCATTGGTACACAATTTAGTGTGCTGGTCTCCTGAGACCGAGCTTACATCCTGCAAAGCAGTCGTCGCAATTTAGCCGGATATAAGAAGACTTACTCAAATGCGTAGCATACTACTTGCACTGTGCGCAAGTAAGGTAAAGCGGACATTATTTAAACAGTTTGCGTCTCAGCGGTGGAGTAGCCCACATTGGTTTACATAACGTTGAATACACGTATGGCTTATGGATGGAAGAAATGTCGTAGCAGCTGTACACGAGATTTTAAAAGTTCAGTTTATTCAGCAACTGTGACAAAACCTGTAGCCTTATAAAATAGGTTGACAATTGCATTTGGCCGCTAAGATGAGCTTAGTCAATTTCTATATCTCATGCTTAATGTGCAAAAGAAATTCAGAAAATTAATGTGCGTTGGCCAATAAAAATTCGTCGATGTAAAACTGGTAGAGTGCCAAGTGTCGATAGAGCGAAACTTACACAGTGTGTGAATTTTGGCATCAAATCTTTTCCGATGCTTTAGCTCAGACGAAGGGCAGACGAAATGTTGTGGTTGCCTCCGAGACGTGAGCTGCAGTGGGTCATGTGATTTCTAGCACAGTCGATTGGCCTGACAAACTGCAAAAGAATCGTTTGCACAGCGTGCGTCGAGACCAGATGAATAACAACGAGATTCGCTAATGATTTGAATTGTAAAGTTTCCAATCTTGTGCAGATTAAATAAATTTAAATTGGCGAAGTGCATTGCTTACTTCAAGGCAATTGAAACTTTGACAACCAGTAGCAGCAATTTAATTACGAATAGGTAGCTCTAAAAACCTCGCCATTTGCATGGCTGGAAGATCAAGAGAGGATCAGAGCAGCCTTCTGGACTACCTCTAGTCAGGGTCCGTTTATTGCAATGGGCAAGTGAAAAGGCACGAGTTGTCAACTGGCCCTTGCATGACCAACAGTGCTATAAAATCTTTCCCAATGTCTAGCTCAAAGGAGTGATGGGTGAGCTGTTATGATTTTACTCGAGATTGAGATGTAGTGGATCATTTGATAATTTCGCAAAATCTTCAAAGAATATTGCGGCAAAAGCAAAGCTATTACACCGGCTATCCATTTCGGCCTCCCAATTCCCCACACTCGGTACAAACATCACCAAGCCTTGGGGATAGAAGCAAAAGCTCTTATGTGTATAAATACTTCATTGACGTGATTAGGAAAATAAAAGGGACCATCAAGAATTTTAATCATTTCTTCACATTACTTGTAAGATTTTTTTGGGAGAAATCGCTTCCTACCAATTAACTTGACTAGGGTGCGCAAATGATTATTTTTTGAAGCTTGATTCCATAGCATTACAATGGACTGAAGACCGTATTCTTCAGGGAAAAGTGGGAGTAGTGTATCACTGATAGTTAAGGCCAAAACGTTTTGCGCGAAGGTTTGAAAACATCGAGGTTAATCATGCAAAATTAACATCCATTGCAAATAAAATAATGTTTTGATCTTGAGGATCTTGATGCAAATTTTGGCAGGAATTTTGCAAGAGTATACAATGAACTTCGCCAATAAATAGAAATCCTTAGTGCCTTGCAAGTAGAGCAGACAGATTGGCCGAAGACCATTGTTGTTAGGTAGTGGAATGGATAAATTATATGAAAGATACCCAAGGAAAATCATTAGTGCATTTACTCAAACGGGCGTCAAGAGAGCTGCAGCATTTTGCAGCATTACTCTTTGTGGACTGAGACCTAACTCAACCTATAACGTAACTGCGATAGGATTCAGCCGTACAGAACCAATTTTGAAAAGCAGCGGGATCGTTACAACTGCGGCCCATTGCAAGCTTGAACGCGCAGCTATAATGTGCTATTACATATTTAATTTGGTAGAGCACGTTAATTACATTTTTAGTTCTTAGCTGATAATGCTTGTTTTATTGCGAAATTCACAAAAATCGCTTGTTTTGCACAGCGACGGTAAGAAGTACCATCTCAACCAGCGCGTCTGCTGCAAAAGGCGCGTAAGGTGGCGCAAGTGTTCAAAGATTTCATTTGCTGAGTTCATCACAGTCATATCTCGCGATTTCCGAAACAATCACTCCTTCACTACGGGTCCTTATGATACAGCGCCTGCGCCGGCTACCATTCATTCGTGTTCACCCAACAATAATGCGTCTCTCACCTTATTATGTTTGCTCCATACATGTGTACTTTAGTTTGAATTCATGACTTACAACTTGGTCAACCCCATGGGGTGACGGTTCAAATTGCAAGAGTCCTTCTCTTTTTCATGCGAATGATTCTCACAAGGACGGACGCGTAACTCGAGTTAAGTTGCTAAATTCCCGAGTGGTAGCCCACCGAGTACAAATAGGTTTGAAGCAAGGAACGTGTAGGCATTTATTGATTGACCAGGTATTGTTTAACCAAGTTACCACGTCGAGTACGGACACCTATAGAAAGGGGATCATTTCGATCCAGCAACGTAAAATTACGTTTATTTAACGCCAGCATGCGCGTTTGGTGAACCATTTTAGTTGTCTTTATCTCGGCACTATTGTGCGCCTACTTGTTCTCATTCAGCTTCATACCTCTCAAAAATGCACTTCATGGTTTGTATCCTACCCGGTAGATAAGTCTTACCAGTAGGGCGAGTTAAAAGTTTTCTGGCAGAAGTAAATCAAGGCATGCTCTACACTCCTGCAAATTTGACATAGTTGCAATTGGGAGGTTGAGCTGTTTGTCGCAATTGAATACGTGAGGAATTTTGGGCCACTCGCAAACTGCAGTGTTCAAAGTTGTTTCGCTTATCTCCACGGTTCGCAATGCGCATAATCAAATGCCAAAATAGGAATTGTTAGCGTTTTACAATAGAGTTACCCGATCCCCTGTAGACCTTGGTATCATGCCACGCAGACAGAATAATCCACACAGAACTGCTCGTTAGATTCCGTGACCCACATTTGCAATGAATGAGAGGGAACAATTTACGGGTGTTTTGAGGCTGACCTCAGTGTGTATCACCTCTGTGAGTCTCCAAAGCTAACGTTTCATTCTGTTACACTAACTAATGATAGTGCTTGGGAGTGAAACAATTGCACGTAGTGGAAGGATTCACTAATTAAATCGATTCTCGAGACAATGTGTGCAGCCGTATAATTATGAAAACAGCTGCCTAAAGTGGCAGAGTAGTGGGAGATGGAAGTGTAATTGCGAGTGCCCTGCAGGACACGTGGATGAGGGGTAAGGGAATTGAGCCTGTTGTATAACGACTGAGGTTGTGCTTGTGCGCTGGATTATTTTGAGCCAAGGAAGGAGTGATCACTTTGTGTAGACCTGGGCCGGCCAAACTTTATCAAATTTGGCAATTGGTTGGTAGTTAGACCACGTTTAATAAAGTGCATGGGGCATTGTCTATATTTGCATGCGATTTGCAAAACAAAACAGATTGCTTCGTGTAGAATGTGTGAACGTTGTCGCATCTTTCCTGAAGAACTAGAAATAAATTATCCCGCGCTTCGGCGTCTACCTCCACCTCCGTCCACTACCATTCTCCATTATCATATTGCTTACCAAGTCCCATTCAAGGCGTATCTCACTTTTGTAGATTGAATCCTCATTTCGCGCTTGCCTCAAAAACTGCTTTGCGCCGTAGATGAGTTCTTCAAGCGCGTCTCTAACTCTCAGGAACAGACATTACAAAATTTGATAAATAGGGTAAAAGTAATTCATGGTGCGATTGAATTCGGCATAGGGGAAAGAATTGTTAAGCACAACTCTTGGGTTTCATATCCAGATGAATTGCAGTGCCCATGAATGGGTGTTTGTCTGATGAAGCTGAGCTGGAGTGAACCCACATCACAAGAGTATTTCAAAGGCTGCAGACCCTGTTGCCTTGTTACATTTAACACACCGCTGCTACTTATGCACAATGAGCGGCAGATAACTTGCGAAGCAGTCTCCAGACTGGTGGCAGAGGCAGCCAACAACGATTGAAAGCAATGTGTATTCACGAAACAAACCAAGGAAAAGCAAGTCCTGCAAAGCAGCTCCAATAGCGCTTGCCTGTTGTGCTATTCGGTATGGATCCGAATGCATTGAGTCAGAGAGGGTAAAAAGTGCAACTGCATTGGTGAGGAGTAAGCATCAATTGCGTTTATGTTCGCATTTATAACCACATTGCATTCGCACAATAACGATGACAAGTTTATTGAGTACAACTCATTTGTCAGTTGTGGCTACCACCAATTCTGCATGCTTAAATATATTAGGCGGCAGCATTGATGCTATAGGATTTTATTAAGATAAATGCTGCCTATTGCGACTGGATTTGATAAAATGCGCGGCATTAACTATGCGCACAAAATAGGGGATTTAGAGGATGCACAAGTACTTTCCTACGAGCTTGAATGTCAATACTGCGTAATTTGCCCTTCATGCTTCGGCGAACATTAACACAGCCTTGATGTCTTATCAAATTGTAAAAAAGAAAGAAGCGATGGTATCAAGCACCATCTCTGCTCCAATCTCGTTTTGTAGTACAGTTTAGACTTTTCTGGGACGGTATATAACTGTACACGAGACACAGGTGACTTAGCATTTGGTATAAGTTATCTCTGTCAGCTGAAAGTGACTCGATTGGGGTCGATTCCTACGATGCTGGCAAACACAGCAATGCTGTAAATACCTAATGCTATTGACCGCAACAGTCGTTCAAGGCTTGAGGTACACTCAATACTAAAGAGCCCATTACGCATCGATAAAACATATTTGGTGCATAGCAATCAGGCTTTTACAGAACTGACTTGGGCTCTCCTACAGTTCGATCGCTACTGCGACTTGACCGTGCATTGAGTTATCTGCTTGACAGGTTCTATGCTACGAAGGTATAAATTCTTGCGAAATAGGCAGAAGCTGATGTCAAAACCTTGGTTTGGCATAAATGAGCGTCAAGCCTTGTAGTTCTAGCCAGTGTACTTCTACTAGCCGACACGTAGTTCGCGGAACAGTTCACAGGCTATTATCCAAACAATGTGGAGTACATGCACGGATATGCATGCATCCACCAGTACAGTAAGTTAGAGGCCCACTCAGAAGGAATCAAAGACGTCTCTGAGTCTGTCAGTGGCGATTATGGTCGCGGTGCACATATCTACAGGGCTCAATAATGATTCTACTGATGAACTGGCTTTCTAAAACACAGTCAACCTGAAAATTACACAAGTAATTTTGAATGCCGGCACTAATAATAGGTAGACTTTAAAAAGCACTTTTTAGTTTTTTTCTAAAACGAGTGCTTTGTCTGAAGTGGTTTAGTAATAGCAAAAAATATTTAAAATGGAACTCGGTATAACACGATCCGTCCTTTTATTTTTAGACACAAGATCCCAGTTCGACAAGAGAGATCCTTGATTATAAACTTGCATGGGGATGAAAGGAGGATGCTCAGCCACTTCAAAGCTGTTTGCTTGTTATTACTGCTGTTTATTCTACCATGGTCTTCGAGTACGAGTGTGTGACTACTTCAACTGGGAATTTTTATGTACAAAGGAAGATAAGATCTCACCCACTGGAACATATGTCTACTTTAATGGCTCCCCTTTTTAGAATGAGTTATTCTGTCTTGCGTATGCCAATTTCACTGAACTTTTCAGTCTTTCTGGTGTTTTGGGGCAGCCATACTTTAATCCATGTTGTGGACATGGCAGCTGGCTTAATAGTTGGTGGAGTTCAAATAAATGAACCGTCAATCAATCGCCTGATTACCGTCATTGCCACGTAAGAAGCCAAACCATTGTCGCTCTCATTGCCTTCAGCCACACTACTTTCTTTCAGGAATTACTTGCTACTGAATAGAATTTGGTGACAACCGAACAAACTGAGATACTTGGCATGTTAGGGAGCGACATTTTAGTGTGTTGGTGGAATTTCGCATTACAATTGAAGTGGTGTTTGTTGCAATTAAAAGGTGTTACTCCTTACAGTAGTCTTCAGCTAATGAAGCGCTTGCCCTCTAGCATGCATTCTCGTTTTCTTGCGTTGCAATTGCTTCGCATGTATGTGTTGATATTGACTTTTGCAACATGTCCATCGCCTTTGCTAGACTGCAACGGAAGTGATGGTGACCATACGTGAGTATGTGAATGCATGAGAGGGAAGTACTGAAACATTGTATGGCAAATGCACTTGAAGCGGTTAAACGGAATGGCTGATCCCACATGTAAGCTGAACTCAAATGCACGTGTGCTGGACATCATCGGTTTGATGTGCTTGTGGCTAGGATGGAGAAAATCGGTAGTGCAAACCGAGCATAAGGTTATGAACTGTGGAGGAACTACATTACTACTCAGTTGTTAATTGTCAACCGGCTCTTCTATTTGAAATGAGTCGTGTATTATACCCCAAGTAGATTCCAATATCAATCGTCTTTAAGTCAAGCGACTCCACTGTATGCACTGCGTACTGGTGCTAGCAATGCAGCCGTGTGCGGGATACGCCTACGAAAGCGAGACGAGCAGTAAAGTGAGTGAGTCCATCATCACTGCACCAAAGCGGCACAAAATTGGAATAGCGAGGTGTAACTCAGCATGAAATATCTGTCATCTTGGTGGCTAAGCGTTTTAGAACCTACTAGATAGCATGGATGCCTACAATGGGAACGAATCATCGTAAATTGAATTGCTCGTTTAAGAAGCATCCGAAAGACAGGCTGTTTAACTGCACGCTTGTACAAGGAGTTGCAATGGTATGATTTCACATTGCATGACAATATATCCGCCCCAGTCTGCAGACCGGCAGTTGCAGAAATAGGTGATGTTGCAGTGAACTTTCTACCAAAGTGTTAAGTAAACTTTATCAAAATCATAAGGGGAATGTGCGAAGCACCGGTACCAGTACGGCTCCGGTCTACAGAGATTCTCTACGTGCTCTGGAGTACCCACAGCCAAGGAGATAAATTCTGTCAGCAAGGACTCAAGGCGAATACAACATCTATGGCCAAGGCGCAATTTTACTGCTCTCAGTTCAGGGTCACTAGAGTTTTATCAAAATCTGAGCTAATTATAATATTGGATTAAGAAGGTTTCTCTCTGCAGAATTCACATTCCTACCTACAATCCATGCCCACAAAGATTTCTAGGGGACAACGTAAGGCACCATCACCTTGATTTTGTTCGGAGACAGGTGTGGCTACACTCCTGGGAAGTAGTCAAGCCTGGCACTTTCAGTTGAGTCCAGAGGATCTCTTTTGTGTTAACCATGGCATTTTTAACGACGACTATTAAGTTCTGAGCCAATAAAGAAGGCTTTACTTCTGGAGGAGGTAAGAGCTCCAATGCGTTTCTTTATGCTATCCTATAACACGCATCGCACATTGTATGGATGAAAGGGGACAGATGCGCATGATGGCACAGCAGCTGGAAGGAGTACAATATCGTTGCTCGAGGCAGGAGTCGAAATCTACATGTTAGTTGTAAAGCAATTTGAGACTTTCTCGTTTAACACTAGTGCTTATGATTCAATAGTCTGGTATATGTGCGATTTGAAAAATTGCACTAAATCACGTAAACCGACTTCTAGTTTGAGAAGCAAAATTCGCTACTAGACCACTGATTGCTCCTACATCACCATAGTCACCGCAGCGATGCATCAAACGACACACATTGCCCAACGTCATAAACAATTAACACAGAAGTGGAACCATTTCACTTTATTTAATGGATTTGCTACTGCTTCGTAGTCTACATCTTACCTTCCGGCTTCCTATACCACTATCGAGTATAGAATATTAAGGAAGCAGATGTGGGTCACTTGAGCAAATATCGTCATAGATAAAAGTAGGCAAAAAATGCAATTTTGTGGAGTGTTTTTTGTTTATCTTTCCTTCCACCAAAACCAGCCATTCTGAGCGTGAACTTTCCATACGCACCATAGATTGCTCTGCCATGTATCTTCCTGTGACATTTTGATCAGGAATTTATTCACTCTGACCAACTAATTTAGGAAGTTTGCTTTTTGCTCAAAAGAGGATGCTGTGGTTCATGCATATTCCTCAATAGGTAGAACTCAGACGTCAAAGGTGCACGAACTTCGCAAAGTGAGCCATCGGGAACGAGCGTTTCCTTGTGCGTTTGCTTTACGAAGGTTGCAACAAAGATCCTTTCTTAGCACCCCTTTGTATCTTGGTCAGTCATCAGTCAGGAAGAAAAAGAAATCCCTTGGTTAGAAGTCGTCTTAGATAAATAGTCTTTGATGCATCTTGTTCGTTAATTACTCCTACATTGCACGTGGCATTCGATATGGGATTTAGCCCAAACTCCTTTGAATTCACAAATTGGGCTTTACTTCTTTGCATGTTGGTTTTCCATCCACCATCATTTCTTACCGTTGTTTCCTAGTCAATATATCCAATAACTCTAATGGAGTTTAATTCTCCACCATTAACCACATTTTCCTGACATCGATGTTCACTAGTGGAGCAGGATGTTGTGCTTTCTATTGGCACTTATGTATAGTAAGTGAAAGGGAAAAAAGAGAAAGGGGTATGAGAAACAGAAGGAGGTGGTTGAGAAAGTTAAAGAAGTTTGACTCAGCGTGGTCCGATCAAATTAGAACACTCACAGCAAAGCCTGCAGCGTAGAGGTTCGCGCAAAAGCCCCTCCACAACCCAACGCTGATCCATTGATTGGTGATTTTAAAATGGCCACTCTGTGTGCAACAAGTAAATTGGCTGGTTATATTTGACCATTTTGTCAACATAGGCACAAGCATTTTAAGGCAGGTCAGTTAACAAGATTTGTTGAGGTCAGCAATTCCAATTTAGGGTGCCTATCCTACAGAATTTTAAACATGTTTTGCTTATTTTCTGCACCATTCTGATGTGTATCTACTGAACACCGTGTTTCAGAGCTAAGGAGGAAACTGATAAGAAAGGTCATTTGAGTAATGAAGATTGTAGTGTGCTTGAATAACAACTGCAAAGGAATGGGTGGTGCAATAAACAAAATGTGCATTAAGTGGCATAGTTGCTCAATGCAACCATTACAAATACTTCCCTATCTTGACAAAAACGACGTCTACGATTTGTGCATTATTATCACCCGTCTTTTAATTGTTTGCAAAATAAAGACTGATGCTGGATAGATTCTACGCCGAACTAAGTTTACTATGGCGCGTGCAGCTGTTTGCACATTTCCCTGCACAAAATTGCTGCGCTCTGCGTGGTCAGAATCGCAATTTGGGCAATAGAGACAGATAGCTCTAATGCTATGCAGAGCAAAACAAAAACCACGCATGCTATTCACAAGAACTTATGTAAACCTACAAAAACCATCTTTTAAAGTGCTGACCACCCAAGAGTAAGACACATACCAACAATAATCAGCTATCTAATCTAATACAGATGCATTGAGACCAGGTTTGCTTATAACTTCCGCGAAAGCATAACCTAGATTCAAGTCCCTTCATGTCTTTTAATTATCAATGCTGGCATGGTAGAAGTTCCATTACTAACTTTTAAAAGGCATGTAATTGCTAAGCCATGGGTCTCTACTTGTACTCTTATGAGGATTCGCTAACTTTAAGGTCTAAAATGTCCGCTCTATGCGACTACTTAACGCGGCAGGCTCAGTATACTCTGTGAACTGATTTTGCTAACATCCTGACCTTATCATTGGACATATTTGCAGATGGAAGCATCAGACTGATTACACTGATGTGTTTCGTTGCGGACCTGGGATGAATTGTAGATACATATCACCTGCAGTTTTATCAAAGACAAGCTGATTAATTGGGGGAAGATCTGGAGTGATTAGGCATTTAGGGTGGGCGTAGGAATCTGGCTGATCAAACGAGCGCTGCGCGCACGCACATCGTTATAAGGGGATCTGCACGAAATGGCTTTCTCTTGCTGGTTTCACTCCAAAGATTTTTGCAAACTTAATAACATGAGTGGGGAATTACAAGGGTAGTCCAAATTGTGCAACGTTATAATTTGGGCTTCCCAAAAAACTCTGGCAATCGAGTGAATCGCAGTGCAGTCCAATCACATGTCTGCATGGCCGAAGGCTTGGCCAAATGCGTGACTAATGCTCTGAGTTTAATCACTATGAGCTGTGCCGAGATCGCGCTAAACTCGACCTACTCCTTACCGAAATGACTATCTACGAATGCGCATTCTGCTCCGCAGAGTTTAGATCTGTAGCCCTATATCGAGAACACATGCTTTGTCACCATTACAGTAAGTTTATTTTATATTGGGCACCTTTTTTCATTCCCATGCATTCCTAGGCAGGTAAATGCGTATGTATTTATGACCATAGTAGTGTGCATAGATATGCATACCTGCGCATTGGGTTTTCAAATCATTTTATCAATCATAGAAATGCACTAAGCAGCTTGATTCTTGTTTTGATTCATATAACAATCATTGGGGCTACAAGTGGCCAAATCGAGCCATTTCTGGTCCTTTTAGCCACTTTGCCACATCTCTTCAGCATCTCACTCCATACATATTCGAAGCTTTTATTTGTTGACCTCTGTGGGTGTTGCCTAGTTAATTCTGTTTTGCAGAGTTACCAAGTCACTCCTGTGCTATCCAATAGGAAAAACGTTTCCGAATTCCCTCATTATATTTTTGTACTATTGCCCTCCTATGCACCAAAAATAACGGCAGCACTTTATTTTGAATAGTCCGCAATCACACCATGTGCTGTCTGTGCCATGAACAATTTTGGGATCTTGACTTACTTCTGCTTCACTACATTAGAAAACATAGCTGTGAGTTTGCATACATTTAATATAAGTTATTTTTAGCACATGTTCTGATACTCTGTCATAGCAATAATGTCCTACAAAAGCCCTTATCGTTTCATGCTTTGCTTTGCCATACTGTAGTTCACAGGAGGAAGGTTTCACAAATAGGCGTACATTGCAAAGAATGCCGCAATGAATATTCGACGGTGGGAGAATTGCTACAGCACATGCGTTCGAACCATCTCAGTAGGCATCTTTTTGCTATCGGGCACATTTGCAATGACTTCTTATTTTTTTTCTTGGGCCCTACTACTTTGCTGTCACGTGGTGTGGGTTGCTTGAGTAGGGAGTGATTAAAGCTTACTACGCCAGCAAAACCTCTGAGTCATAAGCAAGTTATATGGCAGCCGAACACATCTTAGCCAGAGCCAATGTCCTAGTAAGAGCTGAGCACTCAGTGCGTAGATACTGTAGTTGTGCTGCAGGAATTAAAGTAGGTCCTTACTAAGACCTGCCTCTACACACCAATATCAATAGGACGCTGCTCGGTTGATAGAATGGGGCAGTCGTTGCTTCGCATGTCATCGTACTGCGTCCAAGCGCATCAGTGGATGTGACCGTTTAGACGTTGAAACAGAGATATGAAACGATGAACAAGCTAGTGTGGTCTTATAAACTACCAGTTTTGAGAATGATTAGATCATCTGCTAGCAAATGCAATAACAGTTCATTCATTAATCTATGTTTCAGTGCCATCCACCGAACTGCTCTAAGTTATCATTCGTGGATATGTTCTCAGCTATGCTCTCTACGAATAATAATGTTCTCAATACGAAATGCTTTTTTGCTCCTACTGCTGTTGAATTGAATTCTTGGCTGATGGGACCCATCTATGATGACATTACCAAAATAAAGTAGTAAAAATATCAGCAAAGCTATAAAAGTAACCAATATATTTGTGTAAAGGCAATACACCAAGAAGCGTTGTTATTGTCTTGACGCCGCACCGAGAAATGGAGCCGAATTACCTCATATTCAAAAAATGGAAAGAAAATTTGCATTTATTAAAAACATACCGGTGTACAAATCTGAAATCAAGTATTTTAAAAATGCCTGATCTATAGTTGATGTTAGCACTGCCAAATTTTGATTTTCATTTCAAGGTATATTTTTTAGCTATGGTGCTTGAGCTAAGCTAAGATAATCATTGCTACTGAGCATCTCGACACTTGTTCTGCAGTCATTTTTTGCATGCCGTCGATTGCCGATCAGTTTTGCGCCATCACCTTACGCGAACGTCTTATGGATAATTGCAATGCAGCAATAACCCAAGCAGATATGTCTATTCCCCATTGTTTCAGCAAAGCCATTGCTTCAGATTGCAGTTAACCACCTACTTTACCTTTGCAAACGTAAGCAGTGTTTAGTAGGTATATACCTCATAAGTAAGCCAATGAATTGCCTGTCTAATCATAATGCTGCGACAGTCAATCATAAATACCAAGGACCACCATTCAGTTTGCACTTCAACGTTTGTTACATTGTCTACTTCTCTGCACTAATAGTCTCAAGTACCATGACAATTAGAGCTATGATTGTTTTCATATCGTGAAATACCAAGAACTCTGAAGACTATTCTAAATTTAGTAACAGCTAGATACCTAACTAGTAAGCTTAATGTAGTGTCGGTAAAGGGTAGCCTTTTGCGTCGTACAATTTCTTTACCCTTTGTTCTGAGTCAACGTGGCTTTGCTGAGCACGTAAGAAAGCCAATACTACAATGACTATAAAATTCTTCCATTTGCGTTACTAATCGTTAAGACTATTTTTAGTTAAAGCGGTCTCACGATTGAGCATCGCACCAATTGCTTGCCTCTGTGGTACCCATCGCCCCATTAAGCAACTTGTTTCCGTTGCTGCTTTGGAAAGTTTCTGAAAATTACTTTTGATGCATAATGAAGCAGAGTTGAACAACCGCTTTGGCTGTGTTTTGCTTGCAGAACGATATGAGGATCCACCAATTGCGGTGAGGTAATAGCAATTTAGACAGGCACCAATGCTGAGTGTCAAGGTTCTTCATTTTAATTAGAGGAGTCATTATAGATAGTCCATTGGCACAATGAATCTTGCACCGCACTAAATCCTTCTCAATTTATGTGCTTTTCTTTGGGCCCAAGCACTCATGAGAACAATGCAAAACTGTTTCGTGTGGAAGAATACGAAAAGGAATTGGAACAGCCCAGTCGTTTTACTTGATGGTTATTGCTGTTTTGATAATACACCGTTTCTTAAAATGAGCAATAATAAGATTCAAAAAGTCTGTAACTGGTTCACACATAATGAAAAGCAATTTGGCCACTTACGGGCTCGCAGCTGTCGACCTTAACGCCAATTATGACATGATATTATGGCAAGGATGAGCGAGGCATAAATTTGCCACAGTGCTTTTGATTATCCAAGGCCAAGATTATTTTGTGGAAGACATTATAAGTAACTCTTTGGTTGAGGCTTTGCTTTTCATAATGCCATTTCTATTGTATTGGTCCAAATGCAGTGTTGGTGCTCCTTTCATGCAAGTTTGCCCCGCAACTTATTACCATGCATGTTGATGGCACATAGGAGTTCTGACAGATTGTTTGGAACCACGCACAAGTGTGTGGAATTACACGTCTGCCGTACCCATGTTGCAGATTAGGCAAGCCAGTAGTCCATTTCCCTTCAGCATCACACTTCCACACCCTGTGATTGTAAATTCAAAGCAGAGTACTGACTTACTGCATTGGGATGCACTGGTAGTTCGCCAATGAAATTGGAATGCAAGACCGCATCTTTGGAACAACACAAGTCATCCGGCTCTAGGGATTAATTTAGGCGGATTAGTCATCAAGCATTTTAAGGTTTCAAGGTAACACTTCTGGTAGTCAATACCACATTACCTGCTCATTTGAGGCTGCATTGCCTGCGTCCATCCCAAATACTTGAATGCGCTAAGTGCAATTGGAAAACTTAATGGCAAAAGAAATAATTAATTCCACGGACACCTAGCTGACTGCAACCATTTAGCCATTATCGCCTATTGAAGCAGCACGCGGCGTACATTAGTGAAGTCTTGACCTGTAACGCTGCATAATGAACATCACAACTTAGCATTTTATTTTTGAAGAACAGATCGTGGTCTTTCTATACAATGATTACATTTAAGAGAACAATTCGCATAAAGTGCTGACATAAGTTACCGTGGCAGTAACGTCATTGGTACTGTTGGAGGATGTTAGGCGTGTCTAGAGGACGTGAATGATTAAGCACTGTTAGTTGGTCTTTCATTTGGCTGTATGCAACGTCAGGCGCAAATGTGGTCGAATTTTTTGGGGGGTGTTTATTCCCTAGCTACTTTTGCTAACTTTCCAAGAATCATGCTGCATTAGTTTGTTCCTTCTTGATTACCTGGCTGGCTAAATTGCACAGGTTGCGCTTTAAACGCCCCACATTACATTCCAAATAAAGGATGTCAGTTACCGATAACTCCAGCCAACGGTAAAAATAGAGCAACTGAGAGGGACATTATGTAAATAGAATGCGAGTTTGTGCTTTCAACATCGGTTTCGCCGTTGACTCATTCTAGTCAACCAAACCATCAGCCGATCAACCAATGCAAGCATTTCTTTCATAGTCGTTCTGTATTGGCTAGCTAGATGGCAGGTCAGTAAGATGCAAGGCGCTAGCGCTCATGGATTCAGTCTATAGTACATCAGCATCAGAAGGGGTGTTAGAAACCACAATGGTGGTGGCGGCAGGTAAAACCAACCAAAAAGATAAATTTGTCTCATCTTCCCACCACGTCAAATTCTACATGTGGTAGGGAGGAGGTACCTCCACTGAGGTGCATGTAGCCCTAAAACCCAGTGCATGAGACGCCACAGCAGCTCCTGCCCCCAGTTGCTAATGGATTATGCCAGCCATATCACTGCTTTAATTAAGGCCATCTCTTTCTTTCCTGTTCGCAGCCATGAAGGATCAGGGCTTACAGATAAGAATTGGCCACTCATCACTACCTATGTCTCATTTTAATGTGTCTTCGATGAGTGTCGTCTTTGTTCTTAATCATTTCGTCTTCATTTTCATTCCACCATTTGTTCCATTTATTCAAATCCCAGCATTCCATTTCCCTACATTTGTGTTTCCGCTTTAATTACACGAGAATGTCTTTTCCCTCTGAATACCTCATGCTACCCCTAACTTCACCCCTACCGAGCCCACTACCAATTTTTCTTTACATCCTGCCCCTAATTCGTCGTCTGCCGATACCCTCTATTTAAGTTCTCTTCACCTCTCCTTTAGTGTCACTCTTGATTATGACTTAGTTAAATAGTGCGAGGATCCAAAACCTAGGTCAGACTCTTGCTGGCTGTTTTAGATCTGGCCCAATTGCACTTTATCGAAAACCAAAACTTATTTTAGCAGAGCTTGGCATAGATTGCCATTAATATTTTACTTCTACCATTCATTTTTCCGACTTAGTTTGTCCTGCACGATTTCCCCTTAGTTTAACCGCCTACTACCACGGCGCTTACCCTATTGCAAGCAGAGGTGAACACGTTGCTCCTACCTTGTAATTTTTAGACTAAACAAAAGCCACTTTGAACACCTTGTTGCTCGCCTTCCTTATTCAACTTGCAGAGTTGCCTTACTAATATTTCAAGGAAACAGAAAGGAACGTATGCTTGTGTTTAATTGTGTGTGGATGCAAAAGCGCATTCATCTAATCTTCTTTTCAAAGATTTTTCTTAGGAGGGTCAAGTCATTAGTTTCATCCTGAGCCAAGCAAGAGCTCCTTTGGTTGCCCGTTTAGTGGCTAGTCGGCTGCCTGTTTAGTCTCAACTCCACATTTCGCCAACACTTATCACGAACTCTTCAACTCACTTTACCAATAACATCTTTTCTCCTCTTGTAGCTTTTTGACCTTGGATACCCGTTTATTGAAGAAAGAAGTACTAGGACACTCCGGAGTCATCCTGCTTAGTAGGCGATATTGTGCAAAAAAGAGCCTAAGCGAGGCAAACTAGCAATACTACATGTCAAGGTAGCGTAAACCTTTAGATGGATGCAATTTATCTCCTTTTTGTCAGTTTTCCATGTTCCCTGTGTGGGCACGGAACAGAAGATTTTGTCAAACGGAACGGCGCGGTGCAGGCGACAGTAAATGAAGTTGGCGAATACACCTTTCGATGCTTGTAGGAGTTCCAGCCGAAGAGCTGCAGTGACTCCTACCTATGTTTAAATGAAGCGTGGACGCTGAGGTAGCGCTAATCTTCTACGAACCTAAGTGCGCACTGTCACACTTCGCTATTCATCAATCTGATGTTATTTTCTGCAGTCATTGTGAACCGTAGCTGCTGATCCTTCGTTATTGTCAAAATCCTTTTCAATAATAAAAATAGGAAGTTCTCTCATGTACCGCTACATTATAAATGACATTAAGCTAATAAATGTCTTGCTTTTGTTGAATTCCCTTCGCTACACTAATGGCACCAAATTCGAATCGTGCCTTGATTCAAAGGCACCCTTCATAAGCATCACTTCAGAGCTGAGGGTTCAATCTAGTGGGTTTCAGCAAACATTTTTTTCGGCAGCACAAGAAAAGGCTGATCGTTGGTCAAAATTGGACTTCTTGTGAGCATCTAAGCTTGGCATTTCTTTGAAAACAAATAATGAATCGAATGTAGTGGTTGTCGTAGCGTGCCACTGCACTTCACTATAACAAAGCTGCTTGCACAGTTTAACCTACCTTTAACCTACCCTACACACTACTTGAATCAGCAGCGGAGTGATAGCACGCCACTAAAGGCCTTTAGATCACCTCTGCTTTCCTTACTAGGAACATTAAAACAGCTGCTTTACAAACCGCTTTCAAGTGTGTGATGCATCACTTGATGTTCGCTTTGCCATATTTAATTAATGCTAGTCTTTTTTATCATAGCTTGCGTCTGCATGGAAGGCTTCAAAACTAGGCTGAGCGGGACTTCGCAAAGGCATTGATGTGAGGGTTTTAAAATTGTAGAATACGTCACGACAAACCAGCATACCAGGTCAGTGTCGGGGTCGTTTTTCTCGCAATTGGAGTGGAAATCAGCCATTTCCTAGGAAAAATAAAAACATATTGATTTGTTGTGTATTTATGTCTCCCGACCCTATCACAACTTGGCTAAACACTGATTTTATATTGTTGCTCTTTTAAAAATAGTAAAACAGTGAACTCTTTGGATCCACTTTACACTTACGCTCCCTGGGACAATGGCTATGCGCATTATATCCATCTACTCATATGAATGTTGATTTCGAACTGTTAAACAAATGCAACGCAGATGGTGCACGCCATTCATACCCGGCTCTCGTTGACACCAGCAAACAGCAGCATGTGATCACACTCACTCTGATCGGCCTTTCACCTTGTATTCATCACGTATCATGTCTTTTCGTTAGCATCTTTTTTTAATGGAGCGGGGGATGCACTCACTACTTACAGTCGTATGGCCATTACAGATGGTGTCGTCTCAAAAATCAGATAAGCAGCTATGTGGACTAGTTAGAAAAGTGATGGAAATGACTCATTAAAAAATAAGGTATTCTACTGCCCCCTGCAGTGCAGTGAGAAGTACACAGAGGATTACATATCACCCGTACAACGCCATTCACTCCAGCGCACTATGGAATAGCACTCTATCCACCGCAGTACTTGAAATGGTACCACCATCCCCTAGTCCTGCCAAAGCCAATGATTTCAAGGCATCATAGTGATTAGCCACAGCCGATACACCACACCCCAAGTTGTAGTGCGTGTCTACTGCCAAAAGTAGCACCACTGCCCCAACTTTTGCTGAAATCGCAGCACAAATGACAGTGCCGAAGCAGAACTCCAAGAAGGCACGTCTAGACCGCGATCAGATCCAAAAAACTTGCAAAGAGCCATCCACTGAGCGTTCCGCGGCAATCGCATGGGCTTGTCCTCTATCAATTGCCCTCTAAAGCATCATTTTGCATAAATATGTCTTGCGTTGGTTACCAAGTGTCGATCCAGTAGCTAGAAATCTGCTCTTAATTTGCGAAGATGGTTTGCACCAAGATGATAGCAAAGGAAAGTGAGAAATGGAATGACCATGTCTAGGCTAATACTCAGTAGAAGCTTGTACACATGAGTAAGATAGGCAAAGTGAAGTCACAGCAGTAATTGCCTTGTAACGTTTTAATGCAAAGAATTTATAAGTTCATTGGAATTGCTCACTTCTTCTAAGCACAACAATATTTAACTCATTACACAAAGAGGGTTCTCATATTATTATTAGCGAACTGTCATTGGTAGCAAGAAAATTAGATTTGCGAAATATGCAGCATAGTGAGAACAAACGGAGGCGGGATGAAACGAGGTTGCCGGAGATCACCATTACCAAGAGGCCCTTAAATAGATCAGTTGTGCGACAGAGAGAAATTGCTTTGGCTTACCAAAATATCAATGCATTAGCCTACTCCATATTATCCAGTTTGAGTATCAAGCAATCGACACATCTACCGAATTTCATTCAGCCCAAAATCCAATAAGCACTACGATACTGTTGTCCTTTTTGTCAATAACAAAGTTTTAGGATCTGCTTATTGCGTGATTAATCCGTCACTTTTCTAGAAGGCAACGCTTTAGGTGTGTCAACAATGTAATCTTAAAGCTCTGCATAACCGCTTTTTAAAATCCGTAGGATACGATAGATTTTTGAGGCTTGTATCTAAAGGTAGGCTTATTGCCAACTGCAATAATGCAGCTAATTTTTAGGTTCCGCTAGCCAAAGTGCCAAAACAGGGTCTATTGAGTATTTATTAAGATGAAAAACTTGCAAAAGCTAGCTTTGACCAGGTCATTCGCATTACTTTCCGCTGCGCTCTTGCATGCATTTAAATTAAGAAAATACTTCTGGGACTAGAGTTAGCCATTGGTATTTTTTTAAACCTTGGCAAAATTGTTTGCATCAAATAGCCTGGGACTGCTAGGAGATTGGGTTACATAGCAACCTTGTAATACGACAAAGCCACATCATCTAAAGGGAGTTTATCCCATTTCTGCCATTTCATCACGCCGCTTCGCTTGATGATGTCATCTCTTCTGCCATGGAACTGCAAGAACGTATGAGTGACCTGTCACGCTTAGGGAACTAATATTTCCTACACTTCAGCGCCAACCGTTACTGCCATTGTCGATCTGTGAAACATGAATTCTGCTTTACAAAAGTAGTTTGCGTATTGTTTCTTACTTTTAAACAGCGGCGCTGCAGTTCTCTTACATCGTGCAGCTGAACGATCTAGCTGCATCAATGATTTTGGCTACGTCAACAGACAGTTTACAGTTCCCTTTCACCATTTCCTTTTTGCTATAGGGTAGCATCTAAAATTTCTGACTATTGTTATGCAATGAGTAGTTCACATTGCGGTTCACGTCAAGTTGGCAATTTTCTTATAGACGCCTCCTGATAATGGTTGCCGTCAGAGACATCATTTGCTCACCTATTAATTTGAAGCACTATGATGTGAGGTAAGCTAAGACTTGAGTACATGACACCATTAGGGCTCTGTCGCTTAAGTGGGTAGGTTAAGCACTCCCTGATGTCGCAAAAAGCTTTACCTTTAAAAGAACAAGTTTCAGATATCAGAAGAGCACATTATTTACTCAAAAGTGGTTTGCAGATCTGGAACACATCTTCAGCAGTGTAGCGTAGCATTTGGCTATACGGTTCAAAAGTCTTTTATGCGTGTTCCTGATAAATTCGCTGCAGCTGATGTAATGCTTGCAGCCACCTGTGGTTACTAGATGATATGCTTTACCAGGTGAATCTTATTTTACAAATCAGAGTATAGGAGCACAAATTCAAAAAAGCGATGTTTCTCTAAGTCAGCAAATTGTCGGCCTAACATTGTATAACATCTGTTTTGCCGACGTCTGAGAAGGGTAGTCACAACCAGTTAGGGAACCGAATCCTGCGTGCTAGGCATAGGACCTGTGAGAGCACAGCATTATGCTGGATGTAATACCGAGTTCAGGGCAGCCAGAAGGATCATTTGCACTTTCAGTCAACAAATTTTGGGTGACCCAACAGGTATGGCTCATGACTATTTGCCCTATGCCCATGTTCTGTAACTAGCACGCGAATATTCCTTTCCATACTGACACAAGTGGTAGGGCACTTGTAACAGCATACCAAAAGAGCCTTTTAAGATACTCAGTGCATCAAAAAGTTTTCTGCGTCAAATAACTTTTTTTCCATAAAGGAAACTGAATTTAACAGTGGTTAACCACACAAGGGGTATAACGAACGGGGAAGTAATAAAATACAGTTTCATCACGCACTTGTACTGCTCATAGTTTGCGGCAAGCACGCGACTACTGCTCCTCTGCATCCTAATCGCATGTAGGGTTGAGGAGAGATGCAGGAAGTCCAAATGTGGTGCAGCTCGCCTTTCTCTTAACCAAAACTGCCTGTCTTCAGGTATAATCGCTGTTCGGCATCATTCAGAAGCATCATCACAATGCTTGCACACTATGAACGCGTGCGTCAGAGCAGGAGGATCATAACTTCAAGATATGCCCTTATATGCACATACATTGCTTCGTACATAAATGTGCACATAAGTGTGTTCTATGAAGAGATATGCATGCTAATGAGCAGGAGTTTGTTTTGTTTTATTTTAATACTAATGATGAGGGCGTATGCAACAGTTGGTTAAGCCAGTCGAATCGAAGCACGTTTTCAGTGTTTTAATTTGCGTAGGTTCGATATTTCAGTAACTGTTAATCTGTTATTAGTAATTTGCCCAAGGTTGTACAGAACTCCCGGGGCACTCTTACGGCATCAAGAAGGTGAGGATGGTTGAAAAATTTACCTTCGTTTATTCAGTCTCCATGAGTGCCAAAATTAACGCAGGTGTTTCATTTCGAAAACCAAAATTAATCTGAAATCACATTGTGTGCTACGTGTGCTGCATTCCATTCGAAGACTTTCACTCGCACCTCCGCCAAATCATGATGCCATATATTTGTGAGTTTGCTCAACTCTAGGAGATCTCATTCTTAGTCACAAATTCGGCGTCCCATGGGATTTCGTTCCAAAAATGTGCTTTACAGTACCAGATTGCAGATTCTAGAATGACAAATTCAGAAGGACATCTTCACTGCAGAGAATGCCACGCAGAATTTGCGATACTAGATGCATGACAAAAACATATACTTGTGCGCCACTTCGGTAGGCATTTATTCAGTCATCAGGCATATTCTGCAGTGATTGTGCTTTGCAGCGCCTTGGCATCCTCTGATTTGCAGACTCTGGCTCGGATTATTTGCCCAGAAGGTTAGTGCATACTATTAATTTCGCAAAGGTTTGCAGGTTCCTGGTGATCTTAACGCCAATTTTTATTTCCTTATTAATTGGGAATGATAGCTTGGTGAGGCAAGAGCATTCACAGAGCGAGCATTGCAGCTGTACTGCGGAAAGGAAGTTGTTTTAGCCCTTATACGAGCGCAATCAATTCGATTATTGATTATTTGCTACGATAGGGTAAACAGCGTTGCCTTGAGAGTCTTGGCGGTTCCTTAGTTCAACGAGCAAGCCTTAGTTGTAAACATGCTAGGCTGCGTTTCTGTGTTTGCCACTCAAAGCTCTGCCCTTAACTTCCTTTGGTAGACATTTGCCAGAGCACAATTTTCGCTTGCTGATTTAGGCTTTTATTTAAATACGGACACAATTTCTTTTCAAATATGTGTTTCTTCCCTTCATCTGTCCATCCTTTTACTATAGTGCCTTGTGCGCCTTCAATACAGCTCACAATGCGTTGCGTCGGCTCGTAATGTGTGGCATAGTGTGGTGTGCCCCCTTTGAATTTGTATTGGCGCGGTGCAGAATAGGGTGGGATAACATTGCTCTATAGAAAGTTATGATATATCTTAATATGACGGTGTAGTGCAATGGCATGTGTGGTTACCGTTGGCATATTTTTACAGTGGATCTGCCAAGGCCGAGGAAAGAGATAAGATAGAGAACGAGTAGGATTGGGTTAAAAGATGTAGATTCAAGTTTTATATGAAAGAGTACGTTTATCCACCTGCATTCATTAGCATCCCGCAGCAGAAGTGGCTAAGAGGCTACATGTAAAGGAAAATGACGAGGAGCAAGAGGGGCGGTGACGTCGTTGACGAGTGTTTTAAGGCATCAATTTTAGGCGCCAGTCTGGAAGTATGTGAGTTCTAATCTCGTCACTGTCATTCACTTTCGTCTAATCTCTATCAACATTGCACTTAGGATTTGCGTAAAATGTTGCTTCAAAGAGGCGGACTAGTGTATCAAATAATAGGAGGGAACACCTGAAGTAGTGAAACAATTTGCAAAACTCTTAATAGCTTTTTGAGCACCCACTGGTATGAAATTGCTCTATGAAATGGTGCATAGCTGATAAAGGGTGCGCCAAAAGGGCGCTATAAGGCTCATCCGCCCTAATGGCATGATTCGAAGGAAGGGCAGAGGTAAAGCTGTATGCAGGCAGCCATGATAGGAGTGTGCTTCATTTCCTTAGTGGCATACAGCGCGCAGCAGATATCACCTATAGATGGCCATGGGAAGTGCCTTGTGTCCGTAGCAAGATGAGCACCTTGGCGCATAAACTGGAAGGAAGGAAAGTTTAGGTATTAAATGAGAATGTTGCATTGTCGCAGTCTCTTCAGCTTCACCTGTAAAGAAGCGCATTTAGATTAATCCGAGTCATTTAGCGCACTAATTTGCGACTCAAATTGCAACTGCTAGTGATAATTATTGGCTAATTCCTACAAATGATTTCCACAAAACATGACGAGAGTCAATTAGAACATTGGTGCTTGGGCTTTCTGACGTAGAGGGAGTAGAAATCAAGATTCTTGGAGCTCATTTAATACTATCACGGTGCTGGTGCTGTGTTCGCAAAGACTTACTTAATTTTACAGGAGAGACTTTTCACAGTGACAGTCATTTTTACACCCACTGTGATTCTACAAACACATGAAAATCTAGTAAATCCTGCACCAGGATAAATAAAAAAGCATTTGAGGCATCTTACTTGTTGGTGGCAACGACATCTAGATGGCCGTTGCGCCTAGCAATCTTAAAATTATGGCCGCATTTTACAACACGGTATTTTTAGCTTGTGGAAAGCGATGACGGTAGCCCGAATCCGATGCCAAAAGCAGTCAAAGCAATCGATCCGCTGACCTTGCCCCTTTAAAAGTGGTGTCACTCGATATTCTTGCCATATTTGCGGTACTTGGTGTGAAGATCCCATGAATAGGGGTGTAATTATCCCAAATTTAGGCAGTTTAATGTTTTAACAGCGAAATTTGGCCACGCACTGCACCTTTTAAGTTCCTACTCCTTGAAAGGTATTGAATTTTTTAACATTTAGCTCTCCATTGAACACGGCCTTTAATCAATTATGCTTTTAATGACAAACAAATGATTTACGCACTAGCTTTTGTGCTTTTGACCGCGAGTAGCTTTAAGTTCTGAATTTATTGAAATGGAAATTTTATTTCATCAGCTTCACGATTTGCATATTAGGCCATTGTATCAACATTTCTTAGAAGCGTAAAAAAGGCATTTGTATTTAAGCACGTACTCAGGGCCGCAGATATCAATAAGGTATCGAGTTTGCTAGGCAAATCTGAGCTTACAGTTGGACACCTTATTCCGAATACAGCTTGCGTTAGCTCCTTTCCATTCGCTATTTGATCCCATACGTTCTTTACGTGCAATTTTTAGAAGTGCAGAACGCATGACCATGCAATTTTTCTTTTCTCATCGACTTTTTAGAACAAAAGTTTGGCTTCTGCATGCCAGTCATTTCTGTGCTATTCAGACTTTTTATTTCCTGCCCACGCATTTTGTCCAACCACAAAGCTTAGATCACAATCGTCTTATTCACACTAATTTACTACTTATCTACTAAATCGTCCCTTTTAAATCGAATTACACATCCTAAAATATAACTAGCATGCTTAAATCCATGCTTCGCTCCAACACCAATTTTTCAGGCATTAACTGTGCTGGGTCTGCATCGATTTCTCTATTCTAAAACGCATTTCACCTGCTCAGTTGCCCACTTTCACCTTCCATCTCCGTCTTTATTTTAAGACCCCACTTGTCTGTTTGTGCTCATTCCTCATCGACCTGTCAAATGATAATGACTGAAAGCCAGACCCGCTAATGTCGTGGTAGAAGTACCTGGTAACGGTCTCTTTTGGGCCATTTGTACCCTCTCTTTTCAGGAAAACGTTTCACACTTGATAATCATGTATTATAGAGTGGCTAAGCAATCCAATCTTGTGATAAACATGGCGATACGGACTCACGGATCTCTCTTTCACCATTTTCTGACGCAGTTAACCTCTTCACATTAGCGTACACAAACCAGCACCATCAACACCGTATTCATCGCAAATGAACCATAATTAATGCTCTTATCCAGCCATGCAGACAACTCTAAGTTCCTCAATCGTCAACAAATTTTGCAAGACAAGTTTTTATGGACAGGATGGGATTGATCATATGGATCGGGCGCCATTACCTCAACTAAAGCAAAGAATCAGATGTCACCGGCACATAACTATGTCAAGGCAGCTGCATTACACAGAGGGATCATTAACATCGGCACCTCTGGTCAAGTAAGGTTCACCTGAGCAGTGCATATGATCACAAAATCTTCATTTCACAGATTAGTTCCTCTCCATCACACTATGGTCAACTTTTTGCAATTAACTTCAACTTCAGTGATTTTACGATTGTTATCCTTACTGTACAATTGTTTTAGAATTATCCAGTAATATTTATTGCTTCTCAATTTCTGCGGGCATATTTCAGTACATATTGCGGTGGGTAAGCAGAAAATAAGATAAATGGTTTTATCTATCCTGTGGCGACAATGTGTAGCGACCCTTCTTCGAGTACCATAATACTGCCTACCGGTACGCATGGTACTGAGGAAAAACCAGTCGCTCTCCAAATTACAAGCACTAATTTGGTCACCACAATGATACCTACGTACATTTTTCCTGGTGTAAAGGCAAACACTTGTGCTTTTAAAGGCAAGGCGTAGATTTACAAAAAATAGTTAAATCGGTTTTTATTGGTTGTTTTAGCTGAAGGCACCAGGGAACGCATAATTATGAAGACTATTATGCGCCAGCATATGATCCTTGGCGCCGCTAATGACAGCCGAACTTAGGGTTGCATATGCACAGAGGTTTACAGAGCAGTTGTAGTGACACAAGTGGATGAGTAGTCTGAAGCTGCACTTGGTCAGTAAGCATTTGATGAAGTCTAACATTTATTTTGTTTTAAAGCCTCTTGATAAAGCAGACCACCATCGTGCGGTAGGCGTGGCAGCAACTGCGGTAATATCAAAAGAGTTAGAGAACATAGGGGCTGCAGCATAAAGTTTGACCAAAACCCCTTTAATTCTTGCTCACGATTCTGCCTCTTCCTCTATCTCCGCTTCCTCTAACCTCGTCGCCTTCGTGCCCACCGGTACCAGCTAGCAAAATGAATGGATCCTATTAAAAGTTGGGTTAGATAAATGAGCTATCAACAATAAATAGAGTTGTTGCTAAAACGAAAATTTTTCAGGCACTGCAAGTGTTTATACTAATCCGATACTCCATTTTCAGTAAAAACCTTGTGCAAACTTAACGTTCCGAATGGAAAATTGCATCAAAAAGGCCTTGCGTCAATCAATTACACCACAACTGGTACTGTTTCTCCGCATCCACCATCGCTAACACAACATAAGAAATAGATTACTTGAATTCAGCGATTTGAGTGTGACCATTTGACTACAGCGAACGCACGCGATGTTTATGCGGTGGTGCATAAAAAGAACAAATCATAATTTCGGCATCGGCAGGGCAAAAATTTTGAGAAGAGATGAGAATAAGAACAGAAGTTTGGATACTAAAAATAAATTTGGACTGCCTAAGCAAAAGTGTCAAACAAATAAAAAGCAAAATGTTCATAAATGTGGGAGAATGCGAAAGTGTTTTCTCACCAAAGTGAACTGCATCTAGGGCTGAGCCATTAATGGTGCTTACACATTTAAATCGCTCACCGTTGGCCAATGGGTCATAGCAGTTTAGGCCAATTAGATTCGACTATCCAAAATGCAAGCGCAGATACTGATTTACGATTCGTCGTCTTCTACTTACCAACTAGGGAATTCGGTAAGTAACGTTCTGTATATATTTCATCAACATTTATGCTGCTGCCATGACGAGGAAGAACAGGTCCGTTATAATCTTTGCAGTAAAATGAGACAGATATTTTTAAATCATTGCTAAGGCTTTCATTTTCCTTAAACTTACTCAAATCAGGAGCAATAAGAGTGTCACCTACTGCACAAATATTCTCACGACTGTCCAGTCTCATTAGTAAGGATGAAGCTAGGCATGATTTTGATCCTAGACACGCCTCCTCTTTTGACCCGTGTTCGGCAAACCCATCATCACTGTCAACCCCAGCATTAAGTTCTTCTGTTTCTGCAATAGACCGAGCCAATGCATAATCGATACCACAAAATGAATGCGGGTGCATTGGACCGGCTCTCGTACCAGATTGTATCACTCTTTCTTGCTCCTTCCTCCCGATCTCAGAGTGTACTTCTTCGATTGTTCGAAAGGAAACAGTTCTGCAGCTTTGTGATACACATGTCAATTTTGGAGCAACGAAACTGCATCACCTTCGCAACCGCCATCCGTTAACGCTATTAAGTGAAATTAATTTTATGAACTCTAAGAGCTATTTTGATATTTTCGCTTGCATTCACCAACTTTGTTTAACTTGCAAGTTTACCAATCCCGTCGTTAAAGTCCTCAGGACTTTACTGCCAGAGTCCGGATAACAATATTGATAGCAAGACAAATGTAAACAGCATGACTGACAACAGAGTCATCCTTTTTAAAAATTTCGAATCGAAAGAATAATAAAGAGCAATTTATTTGAAAATGCTGTAGTATGGAAGATGTACAGCAGTTCTGCCGCTCTGCGAATGCATTATCAAATCCACTTACGCGCTTGGAAATGTCGCCTTTGCGATAAAGTACTCGCTCACAAGTAAATCATCAAGGCTCACAACCGCACGCACACGGTCGAAAGGTCCCTCATCTGTCCTGTCTGTCGACATGCCTTTGCCGATAGGTCAAGTATGCAAACCCAAATCCAGACGCACATGGCAGTAAGGCGCTGTCACTGTTCTCACAGTTCTTTATTAGTCCTAAGCTGTGGAATGCAAGCTGTGGAAATGTAGAACATTAAACATAACCTAAGCATACTACTTTGCAAACACCAGTACTAAATGTGACTGTCTCTTTCTCTTCATTAGGACCCACCGATATGACAGATTTTAATATTGTGACTGGTAGATGCACTGCCATCATCGGATCTTACCTTTCCCATCTGTAAAAGGCAGTCTTCTTGTTGTTAACTAAAGGACCTGCACGTCAAGTTACCGGAGCACTATTTTCGAGGCTAATACGCAATAGGTAACACGATGCCGCCTGATAGTAGTGGCCTATCTTTTTACCCGTAAGCAAAAAAGGAAGAACGTTGGTTAAAAATTGCCACCTGGTCAATTGCATGGTGTGATTTTGTTATCCGACGTAGAATTGAGTTTCCTTTACCTCCTGAGCCGCTAACATATCCTTTGGCATTCAGAAGTTGGGCTGATTATACAGAACAAATAATCCCAAACAAATGATCTTCACATAACTTGCCTCAGTAGAAGATTGGATACTCAAAAACGTCAGCATTTCAAATCGCAATCTCTTCACTGCTAAGAGGTGACTTTGTAATGTTTGCAACTTGAGGAGCATGAGTTTTTGTAATTAGAAGGCAAATCACAGGAACAATGAAGTCTACCCCTTTATGCTCGGTAATGTAATTGAGGGCATTGCGCACACTGACCACAATGTAAGTGCACACTAGTGCAACCAATAAACTGAATGATCTTGATCACAAAGGCTGTAATCATGTTTGTTCAGTTGTCAACGTTACTCCTTGAAGTGAAAAGGAGGAGTATCTTTCCCTGTATTTGATCTCCAGTTTTCAAGACTAAGTCGAATGCCATTATTATCTATGGCCATACTGCTGCAAAGTAGTCGAGTCAGCTATTTTATGCTCACCATCTTCGTTGTCCTGATGTTCATGCAAACTAGCTATTGGGACCAATTATTTGGAGGTAAGGGTGTATAATGGAAGAAATGGAGTTTGTCACATCCAACTTGATGATTTTCTCAACGATACCTCCACGTTATGGCTACAATCATAGCAATCACTTGTTTGAATGCGACTGGCTTGAAAAATTATCATTTTATGGACACGGCGCATGAGGATGAGGTACCATCGTCTGTCTCCTCTAATACACGTAAATCTAAACCTTTCAGCAGAGAACACCAAAAGTTACGTTTACCGTCAAATTAAACATCAGCGCCTAGAGCAATTTCTTGGAAGTCCATTCATTTACACCAGTAATCTCGGAGGCAAAATCACTACCTTTTACAAAGAAGCGGCCAGCCAGCAATATGTAGACACCAGTTTTTTTGAGATCGTGCAACCTATTTAAAAATCTCCGTTTACTACTTAGTTAGGTAGAAGAAAAGCTCCATCTCTTAGAGTGACCCAAAGTGAGCTACCCATCCAGTGTGCTTGACTGTCTAAAAGGGTTAAGCGAACGTCATTTTGAAGCACATTTTGCTCTTAAGAGGACTACAGCTTGTTGCATCTTTGACATGGATAATTTGCACGCGAAGTTCTGTACTCTCGGGTACACAACAGAAGTCATCAATAGTTGGAGGCCCCAATGTAACCTTGCCCTGTCAAAATGAAATAGCTAGTAGCGCTATGGTTAATGTGAGGAAAGTAGTACTCACGTAATCCATCAGAATACTAGAAACAACAAAGTAAGTCCCTTTTGTAAGCAGAGGGTCTACGTAAGAAAGACACATCTGGTTTTACCTTATACTGTAAAATTGTTTTTGAAAATTATCGGTCAATTCACTGGTTTCGGCGTCTACCTTAAGCACTGCTTATCGGACCGGTGGTTCACGCAACTGGTGGATGGAAGTACAGCTGCTTGTTATTGCAGCGACAAACACGCACTTGATTTTTAAAAAAAATTATATAGCTGATGCTACTTTACCACTTGGCTGTGTCCTATTAGTTTTTATAAGCATTTTGGATACCTTACGTCGATAATATTGTTGAGAAAATTTTGCTGTCCTTAACCACAGCGCAATTATAACCTGTTTCATCAACAAGAGGAATTAGATTTAGCAGTAGAGTTTGTAGCACCACTTTAAGAGCTTTAGTGCAGTGATAAAATCTGAGTGATTGTTAGTGCTTCTTAAATCGGCATAAAACCATACAGAATCCGTTGCCGATTATGCTGTCTTGCGGTACAGAGGGCTATATGGTTGCAATAGCCTAAAGAATTATTTGTCTCTTAAAATGTGTTGACCTAACTCGATTGGTTTTAAAATGGTCGCCCTTAGTTGGTATTTGGATGTCGATGTCCTTTACACAGACTCCACCTATATCAATGCATGCTACTGACTTCAAAGGAGCTAATCACCTGCGTTTTGGACTGATGAGATCGTTTTGGGATGACACCGACGCTCCACCATGATAAATCTTTCCATTCAACTTGACCGGTTTCTTCATTGATGCAAAAAGGTAGTTAAGTAAGCCAATTAGTGCTAGGTCCTCACAGATTAATTCTGTGTCATGGCCAACAAACAACAGTGCCTAAAACAGAGGCTAGTGGTTTTCAATTGCGTGAATAGGGCAGGTGGGCACTCGGAAAAACTTAAATGCCACCAGCTTACAAGAAACGAAGCATTCGTTGGGACTGAAAATTGCCATACCAAGTTATGCAGACTTTAAGCACATATTAATAAAAGCAAGATCACTTTATCCAAACAAATCTACAGTAGTAAAGAACTAGTAGGGCACAAACAGACTAGTTGGGGAAGACAAACAAACAATTGATAATCCAGATTAGAGAGGAAATATATTCGGAAAAAGTGGCGATTGAAGAATTTTTAAAAATACTCTCTAACTTTGGCTTCACTTTTCTGCAGTTTACTTAACAAACATCTATGAGGAGTCTTGAATTGCACAAACCGGTTAGTCTAGTAAAGTGGACCAACCCAACCGCAAGGTAAATAAATATTTCACATCACGCTAAGCAAGGAAAGGTTAGCAAGTGTGCGCTCAAATCCACTTTTGCAATCTTTCCTTTCAAAACCAACTTTTCTCCCCGTTTGCGCAAGCGACGATGGGCAAAACGTAAGGCCGCCTCAGATATGGAGAAACTAATATTGACAAATTTTCATTACATCACATCTCTTTGCTGCGTATTCAATACAAGTGGCATGCAAAAAAGGAAGGAAAGCTGACAAACTTAGAAAATTGAGGAACGTCAAAAACGTGTTAACGCAGAGCATAATAAAAAATCAAAAATACCCAAGCTTTTGACAAGTGGCTGTACGCTCAAAGATAGGAATTATGCGCGAGGACCAATACCTGGCATTAATTTTATTAATCCACCTTCTTAGTCCTTATAGCCTGTTTTCTTCCGCATAGACTCCTATTTAATTTAGTGTGTTTAGCCACTTACACTCGTGGAATAATAGAACGGAATTAAATACTCGAAGTAGGGGAGCTCAAATTTGTCTGAAGTCACCAAATTTAATTAAAAATAACAAGCTAAAAACCAGGAAAGGGGTGTTTAAATTACTGCAAGTCAAGCTCTTGCATGGTTACTTACATTATGAGCAAACACCCTGATTGCACCCATAATGGGTTTGCGACGCAAATTTGAATGCTTTACAGAATCAATTACTAGCAACGCGATTTTGGTAGCTAAGGAAGACAATCGCATGCCAGCATTGAGCACCCAAATCTACCTGCAGTTGTCCTACCCATTTAGTTTATGCCCTTTGTAAGTGTATGCGGAAAAATTGGCCTTCAAAGACAAGCGGGATTCTAAGGCTTGTGGAGAGAAAAGACTAAGACGAGGGAAGATGAGAATCCCAAAGGAATGCGGCCATGATATTTTGCATATGTGAAACCTCCATAGGAACAAAAACTCCTGCTGCACCACATTACCTCTTTTCCGCCTATGCAGAATCACTCTAAAAGGCTACGCAAGGAGCCGCTTAGCGATTCTTTACAAGTGCTAAGTGACTTTACTTGATTGCCGATGGTAACCAACGTACATAATTATCTTTCAGGCCATTTTTATGTTTATCATCTGCGCATTCATGTACATTTTAAGTCAACCTGGACGATTCTTTTAATCAAACACAAGCCTCTGTTTTCTCTCTTTTTATGTTGCGTATTGATGCGCGTATTACAGAGCTCGCATGCAGCGCAACAATTGAATTTTCGTGATTTTAGTTTACCATGACTCAGAAGCCCTGATCGGGAAGAAGACGTGTGCAGCGTTTTGAATGAATTCGGGTTGCTGGATGTATGAAAGCATATGCGCTTGGACGAAGATAAATGTGTGTGTTGAGAGCAGTGTGTTAGGAACCGAATGATGGACACGATCTTGGCTGAAGCCATAGCTAAAGTTCATATTCTTAACATCTGGATTGGCAGAATGCTCATAAACACTAATCTTGACAAATTACGTTGGTACTGTGCCAAACTTTTGTTTTTTTGCGAAGTCCACGAAATTGCAGCAATTTTTCGAAAAGTTGAACGCAGTGAATAGGCCAAAGTTTTTAAAAAGGATGCCCAACTTTGGTAGGTGAAATAAAAAGGGTTCATTTGGCTCGGTCAATCTGCCACTCTTTGCTTTGCAAGAGAGTGGCAAGTGCCATGGCCCTTATTTTTCCCTGACATGACGCTGAATGGGTGTCGCTGCCATGAATTGCACAGCAAAAACGCTAAACAAATCTTGTAAGTTTAATTCGCAAAAACAGTGGAAAATGGGTTATAAAAATGCGTTTAATGGTCCTAAGATTCTTCTAAATATTGTCATTTTGAATGCAGTAAGGTCCAATTAGTTTTATCTTATGGTCTATGCACTAACCAAATAGGATGCCTACGTGCCTGTCCAACAAGCTTCTACTGAATTATTAGCGCCCCTAGGCAGGCATTTATAAGTGATTAAGAGCTGCAAATCATGCAACAGTTTTTTGCTTCATCTTTGCGGTTTTGCCACATATTTGGGTGGCTTCATTTGATCAGGGTGTGACAAAAACGCCTTTTGCATAAAGGGGGTGATTGTTGCATAAGATCTATTCGATTAGCTTAAGCCTCTATGTAACATTTGTCTTAGCCTCTGCCTATTCGATTATAGCACAAACCATTGTAATCCAAGCTGTGCAGACCACATAAGGCATGCCTAAGAAGATTTGAGCTGCACACAAACGGTTGAGTCTACCATCAGTTTTCAAAGCAATTTTTATAAATAACGCATAGCCTGACACGATTATGTCTGCAAAACACTATCACCGAGAAGCTGAGAGGCAGTATCAAAAAATAAAGAAGGTAAAAATGGATTGGGTAGGTGGAGGAGCTCCCTCGCGCGAATGAGCTGTCAATTTGCAAAGATTATTCTTCTCGAGCATGCAAAGGAGTTAAGAAAAAGAGATGCACGGCATTGGCCATCCCATTATTTCACTCATTCACTGTGTTGCGATTTCGCATATTTTTGCCTTTATTAGTACAGCTGTTTATCTTGACTTTCGAGGCGTTATTTTCCAATCCCCGCCTCTAATCTCATGTTATATACGCTGTCATGCTGTTTGCAAGGAATGACTGGTAAAGGCTAAATATTTAAAGAAATTGGGTTAGAGTAAAAGGGATGGATTTAATTACACTCTACCTGGTGATTGCCATATCCACACCATCCACTATGGTTGCTGTTGGAAACGTCACTTGTTTAAACGTCACCTTGATCCAGCACACCGTGAAATGGATATAACATTGAAGCATCAATTCTACGGTGTTTTAGTAATTGCGCGGTTGAGTTGATCACACTCTAGCGACGTAAGACATCCCTTGCTTCAGCGAGTACAAATCCAATACCTTACTTGAGCATATCCTTTACTCAAGTCTTCTTAAATAGTGAAGCGCGAGTTTCACCTTCAAAGTTGAGGAGTCCTTTATGCAAACAGCCAATACATTTGCTAGAGTAGATTGCAAATTCGGGTTGGTCCCTGGCCAGCAGAGGGCAGGATTTGCCAGGCGAATCTCAGAGTGTGGGATTTAAGTCCAAAAATGTTTCGTCACAATCAGTCAACAATAACGTTTTGCGCCTCTCCTTGATGGCGTGCAATGCTGAGCAAAAATAATGTGTAGAGCTATCAGAAGGATCATACACACCATTCACGTACATAATATGGCTACGTGATCTGTCTGTTGCACGCCAGAAAAAAATTGGATTTGTGTGTGCTAGGAGCGCATCTTCTCTTAGTCGTCACAAATCCTTACTATGGGACTGAACTCCGACCCCGCGAGTTTGCGAAAAGTGGTAATAAATAATTTGGTCTGGGTGGTCTGGAATGCTCTTGACGTCTGTTTGATAACGCCCTCTATCATTAAGACTAAAATGAAAGGCGCTGTGTTTACCTACCACGCATTGAGGAAGTTAAGTGCGAATGTTGAGCCAACCTATGCCCTAAGTTCGAAAGGGAGTCTGCGTGATGAAATTTCAATGCAGATGTAGTTCCTTCAATGATGCCTTACTTTCAAGTGGCAATTTTTGGCTAACATACGGTTGCTATCCTTGGTTCTGAGTCTGTAACTACTCTTTGGTACCTCGTTGCGGAACATTACCATCCGCTCAATTCCTCTCCTAACACGACGCCTCCACGCTCCACTATCCATTAATTTCTGCTATACTAGCACCCCACTTTCCTTGCAGATTAGGGTACGATGTGACAAAGGCAGTGATAGACACCTCACTGTTGAATCTACTCCCCTCTACTACCTTTGGTCTATTGCTGCAGAACTATCTTTGCCACCACCAGCCCATAGATTGCCAATGGTTCCCCGAGGGCTCAGTCTCCTCCTCCTGCCATTGGGTTGCACTTAGCGTTCACGCGGGCGAGGTATAAAGGCCTAAATTTGCTCTCCTTTGACGTTGTCTCTCTCGATGCTGTGATAACATTTACCCGCCACCTCTGTGCATTTTTTTTCCAACGGCGCAGATCCATGACAACATTAATGAGTGATTGGAGGTTGCTACCACCGAATTTGTGATAGTCTTGCTGCACCTGAAAAGAAATGCCACATCTGATAGCTCTGTTACTTCTACTGCTTTTCCGTCGTCTGTTGGCAAGGTTATAGGTTTGGTTGCATGGGCTCTGGAGGTGGCGGAGCCCGCCTACGTGTTTCGTGCCCTTCGTTGGAGCTCTTGCCTGTCCAAAATGCAAGCTTCTTTCCTATAACATTCGTTAATTAAATCAAATTTGACTTTATAGGCTGATCAATAGCCATTTTAAACTTAATCTAGATTCTACATTTTTCTTATCTCCTTTACTTAGCCGGAAGCTGCAAAAGACTACTACCAGCTGACTTTGCTTCGACGTAGCTTCGGATTCCGCTTTACTGGTGCTGTGTCGTAGAATCTGTGCAGCATTTGAAGATTCATTACCCACATAGGTTATCCTGTCGCAAAATTAGCGCGCCTTATTTGCTAAGATTGTAAATCGTGACTATGCTTGATTGTCGAACCTGGGCGGTTGCATTTTACATCAAACTCATGTTTGGATAACACGATAGGGTAACTTTGATTGACTGGACCTCACAGTTCTCGATTAAACGCTTTGAGTTGCAGTCTTTCTCCTTTTTGTGCCATGTTTGTGATACAATCTGCTAATAGAACCTCGCCAATATCACGCGAACTACCCTTTGTCGACTTTAAATGCCCGTAATAAGTTAGTTGTTAAAATTTAAAATATTTCTTTGTTCATCATCTGCAATTGTGCTTATACCAAGTCGCAGGTTGCCCGATAATGCATAAGATGGTTGAAACATTTCGCACGGTTGGTTCCAGTGGCTGGACTGTGCCATCAATTAAGGCAACGTGTGGTGAAAAGGAGTGAGAGAGGATGCGCTTCGAGCGTGAATGCATACAAAGGCTTATGGACAGGGAGAGAACAATTAGATCTCTCTAATAAAGACTTTACCGAAAGGAACCATCACTGATAAGTGTGGAGTAGCAGATGGCCGGGACTTTAAAGGTCAGGTTTTCCTAGGTATTCAGTAAAATAAATTTTGCCTATCACTGCAGCACCATGTGACGCCACAAGGAAAAGGTAAAGAATCAGAAGTTGTTGCCGCCGGTTCTACACAAATTTCACCGGTAGCTGTCAGCAGTGTAAGACGATGGATCCAAACCGTCAGCTAAGCTGCAGCAGCGGAGGATAGTTGCCGGTTAATGTGGGGCTGTAAAGAAATACGGAGGTGATGATGAAGAGACAAATAGAGGATGACAGGTTGGTTTCCTAGCATTAATGCACTCGTAAGATAATTTTTGCATTACTAGCTTCATACGTACGTACTTAAGAGCGGTGTAAATATCCCTTACCTTCCGGACGGATGTGAGGATTGTAGTACACTCGATGCAAACTAAAACATCAGATTTTAAATCTCTGAACGATGGTTTGCTAAAGCTAATACGCAATCTAATGTGCGATACTAACGGCCCACTTAATGCTAGTATTTGGTGACATTTGATGGCGCAAGATAATGAGCGGTCATTTTGCAAACGTCTCTCGATTACTTGTAGGACATGTCTTTGACTTCTAATGTGTAGCCGAGTTTCCTCCACCTTCTCAAACGCCAATTTCTAGTGCTTCTTACAATTGCGGCTAAGGGTGAAGGCTGTTAGAAGTTACAGCGTAAAGCACACAATTACGTATCTAGCTTGTCGTGCCATGCAATATCTGCAACTTCTTCACCATTTTGAGACAACTTGGTGATAACTACAAATACAAACACAGTCTTTAGTAAGAATACTGAAGTAGGAGACAGATGTCGATAAACTTTTTAATTTGACGCTGTAAGTAAAGGGCAGAGGAGTGGACCATTAGCGGTGGAACATATATATGGGTGCCGGAAAATCGGCACCGGCTTGTGTAAGTTGACACGCCTTGAAAAATTACTTGGCAATTCCTGAGTCCCTGAGTAGGAACACTCGCTCTTCGGCATTCCTTGACAAATAGCATTTGGTTTAATTTGGAGGAAATTAGTGGAAGCCGCACCAAGAGCTTGAGCTTGTCTTAAGTGTATCATGCTCCGTATTTGTAAAAATTACTTCAGATATACCTGGGGGTGTTTTGGTAAGCAAAACAACAGCGCGACAAGAATTCTCGCCGGCTGATTTTTGGGTTTGCTTAGGTAATACATTCCGGTGACTACTAGCTGGTGTGTACAAAGAAGTCAAATTAGTAGAAAATGCCAACGATTTTTCAATGAACTCTTTAGTGAATTATCTGGGTAGTGTGTATAATTAAGTGATCGCCAAGCTGGAACAAATAGTGATTTTTCCAGTTCTGAGGCATTTCATGAAACCTCATGCATAGAAACATGTGTGAACATTTATTAGTCCACCGCATGTCTTGATGGATGAAACTTTTGCGATGCTTTTTGCAAGGCAATTGCTATATCATTGGTAAACTCAGTATTTGCTCTGGATTTTTTCCAATGGTTCCATATGCGCATGTCTTCTTTACTGTTTAGCTACCGATTGCATTTCGCCGTCGTTATCCTGATAGTGCTCTACTTGACAAGGCTCTCCATTGCTTAACATGCAAAGTAACACAAACAAAGTTGTGTTTTTGTAAAAAGTATGTTTTTTGGAGCCCACGGGTGGATTTAAGTTGCATCTGTCTAGGATAATATTCGCAGGATTTATTTTACTTGCCCGCACTCATCCCAAAGGTCACTTTAGCTTCTTTATTTTGCCTTACTTAGGTCACTTAACGTAGCCATTTAAGTGTTTATCATTGAATTTGCTCATTAAGATTACGGCTTTTCTTCGAGTACACTTCTGGCTTCAGTTTTACATCACTACCCTTAAAAGGCAGTTTCACATGAGAAACGCAAAATGCCATCTTTTTGTTCAGAATTACAAGATAATTTAAGATCAATGGCATCGCATTTTTGAAAATAATCTGAATTTAAATAAACGAAGAGGGACTGACTCATACCATATTTGACCACCTCATAAGTGGCAAAATAACTTCCTTACATTTTGCGAACAACTACATTCAACACCAAGTCCGGTATTACAAGGTCACACAACCTGTATGTAAAAGTAAATGCGCATAGAGCAATAGCTTTCCAGCTAGCCTCAATTTCTTGGAAAATGGTTTAGTTTAGTTAGTAAAAGAGGTACCAACACCACAGCCTTTTTTGACTTTTATCCGAAGTGCGGGATGCAAATCAATGGCATATGCGAATTCGAAATAAGTTCTATGTGGTTGCGGTGGACGTTACATCTGTAGCCAATCTAAGTTTAGCTATCGAAGCTTACAATCGTTAGCAAATCTGCGCGGTAGATGCTCCTCTGCTTGCAATGTTTTTGATGCAAAACATAAATGAGCTGTCAATTCTCATTGGCTTTAGAACCCAATTTAAGCCAGTTGCTGACCTGCAAAGCAACTTGGATGACTGTATTAAAAGTGATTTATCCAAAGCGGACTCGAAGCCGTAATTCTCGGATTCGAAAACGGATTATTGGTCCATTAGGCCAATGAAACCCGCTATCCTCTAAAATAAAACGGGGTACGCATTTGCAAAATCTCAATCACTGACTCACTAACTTTAATCGCAGACCTAGTGTTTAAGGGGGATTACTTTCGCTACGTATAGATGGGGTCGCAAACGCAAACACGAGTTGGGCCCCGGGTGATGGGTAGCTGCCGTTATCAGTTACCTATTTCAAACACCACTTTCATTTCGCATTTAAGAAAGCAAGACCCTGTTTTCAATCCTTCCTCTCCTTTTACGACCATCTTCATTGGAATTAGTGGTCATGCATTTGTAAATAGCTGCAACTGCTGGTTGTTAAAGTTGGTTAAGTTGAAATCTTTCTCCACCATCACGGCACAGCAGCAGTTGATTAAGATACTTAATTGCAGATAAGTCTGGAGGGGAGAGAGGTCTCACTGATTCAATTTATGCACAAGAGAATTGGTATCAACAGAAAATTTAGCGCAACGCAAAATTGCTGCTCTTTGATTGGTTAGGTCATCTTATGTTCGCGAATGCGTTCTAGATTGCGCGCAGACATACGATTACCGAGGTTTTACGATGGGTTGACATTGCATCATTTTAGTCAGAATTGAGGCAAAAATCACACGCTGTTCAAGGGTTGCCTTTCAAAAGCCATACTAGAGTTCACTTTTCCCTCACTAATCATAGCAGTCACCGTATGGCCTAAGGTTGCCCATCATCTCCCATTCCACAACACTTGATCTCAGGTATGACGAGCTGGATCGGGACTTCTACAAGCAGTTATCACACCTCAACATCTTATAATGCTTGCTAAACCCGCGACATGGATGGATAGACACGACTAGTCCAGGATACAAAATTAACGTTCCATTTGAGGAAGGATGACATACACAGAGGAGGTGGGTTGGTGTCCCGCACATCTGTACCTAGGGGAAACTTCTATTAATGCTTGCATTTTATAAATGGGAGGTGATCCCATATAGGAGCCATTTAAGACTTGGAATATCGGCTTAGGTACATCAGATTAGTCTCCCAAAACAGCAGTTCTATTTGAATGTCCTTTTAAACAAATAATCTACAAACTTATTGAAGGAGTAGTAAAATGAGGAAATGACTTAGAAGTTGGAGGGTAAATCTATCAGATCTGTCCAGGTGTGGCTTGAATTAAGGTTTCGTTCAAGGAGGCAGTTACTGCTTCCCCGCGCCTAAACGGCATGCAAGTATTAGGACAGGTCTAATCAGTTCTCTACCTTTTGCATTAAGTGCTCTGCAAACGTCGTTTCAGGCTCTATTGCATTTGCTTTTTTGCTAAAATCGGTTTTCACGGATGTAGGATGCATCCTAAACCGTACAAGACCACCAACCAGCGCTAAAGACGCTGCAATTCATTTCTCTGTGCGCACACACATGCGCATGAAACATGTTTGTGTGAAATTCAGGCCTTATGCTAGATTAATATTGGAACATGACAATATGCGGTTTCAGCTGACTTCTAACCCCACGCTTCAATAAACGAAGGGGAGTAGAAATTGTGTGGCCAAAACGTGGCACATCATTAGCATTTAAGGGCCAGTACTCTTCTTGGAAGATTACGCAATGGTCTGCGTGTTTTTATGATGTCGTAATCACCTTACTCTAACGCCTGCCTCTTTTTTTACAAAAACCCTTCTGAAACCTACACTGATCAAGAAGCCTTTTCCTGCATTACGCAATTCACCTAATCCACAGCTGCTATGCCGAATGAGCATAAGAAGGGCGGTGTTAGTTTCGGTAGCCGTTAATTTACCCGATTTTATTCCCCCATAATTTTAGTAGGCAGAAAAATAGAACCAAATCCCCACAATGCCTTCTGATCAGTAGCATTGGTAGCCTTTCAGCTGGCAAACACAACGAATGAATGGGCTGTCATCAATGGGGCGATAAGTGGTCTTTCCTGTACTCTGTGACTACATTCTGGTTAATTTCAATTTTTGCTAAAATAAGATTAGGCGAGTCTTCATCTCCTCATTCAAAGCCAGGTTTATCCTACGGCTATGTTAATCTCGTGATGGGACACATGCCTCCGCTACGATTCGGGGATGCTCCACCTCAGCCGCAATCCAACTGTTGCATAACAGTCGCACGTTGACTTAAAAACGTAACACTGTATGACCATGGGCTGTTCCAAAGTCAAGATGTAGTATTTTGTGTTTGATCCTTCGAGAAAATCACTGTGTGTCATTGAGTTTTCATTACTGTCTCAAAAATTGGCAGCATAAGCATTAAAATGTCCTATTTTCCGCCAAACTTTGTTGAATTCTTCATGGGTTTGTTTACATGCATTTATTTTTTGTTCAGCATCTGGCATTTTACCTTCTTCACATGCCATACGATTTCACTTTGTTCTTCCTTGCTTATCATTTGCCCCTCTGTTTAGTTGAAGGACTCTTTTGGTAAATCAGCGCATCAAGCTGCCAGTTTATTTTGCCAAATAAAAAAGCTTGCACGCAAGATTTATGCTTAGAAACGGAATCTGTGTTCGTTAAAGCTAACCTTACTGCACACTCGCATCGTTTATGCAGTTACTACACACTTATTAACTGTAAGTAGCATGATCAGCGTGGGAAATCCAGGGTTGTGCAAGGCAAAGTCATGTCAATTTGATCTAAAATGCAATTAGCAGATCTTAAATGCTATTTGCAGGTCACCGTAGCGCAGTGGAAACCCAAAATATATGACCTGGATGACTTTTGGGCATGAGGACCGTGCCATTTAGGTTTTCTGGCCAATGCTGTTATACAACAACGCCTTTTGAATTCAGTCTACTTGATAAGGACACAGTTCTAATCGTGTAACGAAGGGTTAAAATATTTCAAACTTACCATTAGACCCAACTTTAGAGGAAATGGTGTAAAAACCTCAGCTTTAATAGCAAGCAGAATTGGGGAAAATGGAAACTCACTTGATTATGGGCATTGCACAAATAATCTTTATATGAAGATGAATCGCTTATTCGCCTATTGTGGTTCTGGTGGCGCAAGGCCGCTCTGAAACTTTTTAGCTCGCCTAGTGAGTTGGTACCAGAAAGCCTGGAGTTTTCTTAACAAAATGAGTTGGCAAAATGCTTGACATTGCAGTTCTGCTTGGAAATAGAGCACTCTTAGACACCATTCGTGTTTTTGTTTCGCTTTGAGAAGTGATGGTAAAGCATACTGGTCAGTGCTCATCCTAACCGATGGTGAGATGGCTCCACCACTTAACATCCATATCAGTCGCAAGTTCTGCATCATAATTGGCAGGCGAGATGGCATTTGCATTGGTTCACCTTCACCATACACTAGCCAACAGCGGCATGAACACATGCTAGAGGGACGAGCAAGAGTGCACTTAAACAGTAAATTTGAGAGGTAAGAGTTGTTACTAGGATGGGAAAGTTGGTAAAAGAGGTGCCCAAAAATTTGTCTACATAAGTAAATGCATTTGGCTACCGCAAAACTTCTGTGCCCATTTCACTACTTTACCCCAACTGGCATGCATCAGTGCTTAAAATCGGTCAAGCTTAATAAACTGATAGGAAACAAACGCTGCTGAATTGACATTGAATCCACTTACAAACAACAGGACATTAAACATGTCCACTGGCAGTTGTGAGAAACATTGACTGTGGCTCCCATTAGACGGCAGAATCACCAAGAAACAAGCTGCACTCACGACGCAGAAAAGGGACAAGTAAGAGATGGAGCAACTGATAAACAGGGATCAAGAACCTCTTTGAGATGTAAAGTAGTTGCAGCTTTGCGCAGAACCGCCTCCAAAACTGCCCCCAGCATCGATAGTTTTGCTTCGTAATTTGGCAAATGATGCTGGAGGGGCGAGTTGAGTGTAAAGAAATCTAGTTCTTGCACAGGAAGCATAAATGAGATTACAGGACAGATATGAGTCGCGAGAAAATGCATTGTGGCATTATTTGACTGAGCTAGATTAAAAAGTCAGAGCATTCCGTCATATGCGCTACAAAGTCTATGAGTTTAGCAATCCTTATTGGACGCAAGCCGCAATGTCATGCGGTTCCACACTCTTGGCTACGCATGCATTTAACAAATAAGATTTCAAACAATAGGAGCTCACACGTCTTCCCCATTTCGTGCAAAGCACAACCCACATGCACCGACGAGAGTCACATCGAGTAGCGGCTTTAATTTATGCCACCAAATATTTGTAAGGGCCAATCATGGTACGCAAAGCGAAATTTGTTATAGCAATTGCCATTTGCATCAGAATTTAGGCTTGAAAACTGCACAAATTCTTATGCGCATATTAAAAGGATTGTGCATCTACGAAGGCATTTTAGTGGAAATGGTTTTCTTTTTAAGCTTTTTTACGAAAATGGTATGGCTTCATATTGACAATTATAGCTGTCAGTGCAAGCAGACCAATTTTAACTAAATCTCGAAAGATAGTAGATTAATATTAGCCGATTTTTGGAATCAAGTGTAGCTAAGCCCATTTTACTAAGTCCGTATGTAGACTTACGTTTGTTAAAATAAATATTGCACCGAACTAATAATGACATTTACCTGAAATCATGTCACGCAACAATTGCTCACTTTTGTATGAATACGTTGTAAAATTAAATGTCAGTAAGGCTCACTAAACGAGTGTTTAGCAGTTATTCAATAGGCTTCTGCTGCGAAGTCATTTGCTATCCATCTTACTTGTCATTTGGGAGGGTCAAGTGATTCAGGAAAACTGATATTACTATCCAAGTCGTCGCTGCCCACATGATTTCATCATGTCCGTGAAGTCAACAAAAATTAATTTTTAAGGCATTTTGTTTTTATTATCAACGATTGTGGCTTAAGGTGGACATTGTCGAAGTACACGATAGGTTTGCGCGCGAGAGCAAATTTGCCACTTCCCTTTCTAAACTTGCTTATGATGTCGTCTATCATAAGGGAAATCACTAGGCACTTCGAGCCACTCCACTGTACTGTACTACAGTACAGTGCATGCGCCAAACCGCAACCGTGTAGCATAGCCCATGTCTCTTCGGAAGTCAGAGGCCACCATCTCGTGCTCTCACTAGCGTTCATTCTCTCCTCACCTCTAACTTCCCATCTCTCGCCTTCTCGCGCCAACCACGCATTGCCTCACTCCTCTTCTTGCACACTCTCCCACACATTCCTCGTCAACCTCCGTCCGTTTAGTCCCATCCTCCTTTTGCCCATACCTCTTTCCTCCTCACATGTCTCCCTCCTTCCCCCACTCCCTCACGCTCTACCCTTTTCATTACAACCTCCTCCATCAGTACTTACCTCCTGCCTTTCTCCGTCCTCCTTCTGTCTCTTCTCACATGCTCATGCCGACACACACACAGCCACACATAGCATCCTATTCCTTTGCACTTCCTCCCATTGACTCTGCCTCACGTCATCTGCACCCCTTTATCCGCATTTTTTACACCACAGCGCTGATTGCAGTGCAAGAGGCACTTGTCCGTGCATTTGAAAATGCAATGTAAGCACGAACTGTTTGCAAATATGGCTGTCGAAGGTCTGAACAATGCGTGACAATAGTGGTCACAAGTTAGCAATGCATAGCCTCTGGTTGGAGGAGAGAAAATGGCAAAAGCGTGGTTGGAGGAAGGGCTAGCAAAAGGGTGAAATGTACGTAAAATGTAAATGCGTGAAAGTGAGTGTAAAGGTGAAGTAGCGGGAGGTAGGTGGTAAAGGAAGTGAAGGGGATAAAAGGGGTGGGGGAGGTGAGAAAGGTAGAAAGTTGTGATGGTGAGGCGGGTTGATAGTTTAGAACGTCATCCTACTAACGTGGATTTCGAGGATTCGAGCCATTCAATAGGCGTGGTGCCGTTTCCTCCTAATCCTCTTTTAGTCCGATTGAATGCTTTTTCTCCTCTAGTGTCAAAATAGATAGACCGCCCACCAAACCCCCTACGATTAGTAGTTGTATGGGCACGATGCTACTACGAGTAGAGCAGACAACTTTACGAGTCCGACGGGATTCGAGCCCGTAGTCATCTGACCCGTGGTCAGACGCCCTATTCATCAAGCCACAGACACGACAATAGTTACTCCACGGTTAAACATTATTCCCTCCCCACCACTGTTTTCCACAACCAAGCAGCACACCTCCTTCTCACACTAGTCCATTCTTTGCAACATCAATGCGGTAATGTCATCAACTTCATTGATATGAACCACTTCTAATATTGGTGGCGCCTGTAGCAGTGGTAGTGGCTGTACTTGCATTGGTTGGCATTTGAAACAGATGTGCGATGGCAAGGAGGGAGGGTAGGAATCACTCTACTTGCCTTGGTGACAACAGCGGTGACGGTGATACTGTGTGCTGGTCAACGATCGGGATTTCGAGCCACGAGGCTCAAGCTCGTATCCTAAGGGACCCAAAGGGATCGATTCCTAGGGTCCGCCCCAACTCATGCATTGTGTGTGTGCACAGAAGTTAAGCCGCGTGCAAACAGTTGCTAAGTGAATGCATGGTTTCAGTTCTTCAGCTGTTACTATCGACGCCCTTTTGGTCGCTTTCGCTACTATTGCAACCTAGGGGTCCAATGTTGTAAATTGACACTAGCATTTTGCCCTCTTCCTACGGCATTTGTAAGCAAGTTAACGAACGGGTGATGGATTTAATGAGCGCATGCATTGTTAGGTGAGTGGACGCAGTGTAATAAAAGGAGACACGGTGAAAGAGGTGCCATACCAAGATCTGAATGCTGATTCGCGAGGCCACAACACGATGTCCTGACCACTAGGCGATCACGGCACCACCGCATTCGTCATGCGCAATGCGCCTTTATTAGTAGGTATGCTAACATCTTTCATGCAATTTTACTTCTTCCAATTACCTTTGCAATCTTCTTTGCCCGTTCATGCTCCCAGCGTGCGCATCTCCTGTACCGCAGTGCAGGCCTATTCTCAGAGGCCATTCATGAAAGCGAGGCTTGAAAAGGAAGAAAGTAGAGAGGCGGGTCAGATCAGTGTGGCTTAGCTTAGCTCATTTTGGGTTGTTTTCTACATACGTTTCACTGGTGCAAGGAGCGTTCTTCTCCTTTGAAGACTCACTTTATTTTCCGTGGGTTTTACATGATATCTCCGTAGTTAAAACGCCAAAAGCTCATTGACCAGGCCACAATATTTTTTGAGGATATTTTCCTTGGCTGATGCAGCAGTCTGTCATTTATCATGTCTTCCATTTTTGTTCTTATCACGGAGTAATGCTACTAGAATTGTCTACCTTTCAAGATGGCATAGTGCACCATAAGAACGATTCATTTAGATCCCTTAGGATTCGACACCCAATGTGCCATAAAGTAACATAATAGGTAAAATGATTTTAAGAGAACGGTTGGTGCGGCTAGCCAAACTACAGAACAGAAACTCGTCTGCCCTGGAGAGTCAGAAATTTTGGGACCGAATTGAAGCAAAGGCAGAGTAGTAAAAACATGTGGAACTCATCGCCTAAGCAGCCTAAAGAAAAGAAGAAGGCCTTCAGAATGGTTCTGCAAAATGTTTTACTGACTGTGGGTTTGCTTCCAAACTGTTCCATTCCCTTGTTTCGTGACAACTGTCAAATTCACACAGAAATGTTGGCCACCACAAGGGTCACTGGTAGAAATATTTCAAATTCACTCCAGAAGGGCCTAAAAGAATTGACGTGAAAGTGGCACTTAGAGCTAATTATGAATTCGATTTGTCGAAACGCTTGCTATAATTAGTGCCAGTGGTGCTACAACTGTATCGATTTTAGAAAATGTTTTTCATCTAGTTCTCAACATTTCCTTTCGCATGGTTGAATGTCGAGCACCTTCTGCAGCACCATGCTGGCACTTACTTTAGCCTGGTTAGCCAAAATCATGTGCAAACATATTTGCTTGTCCCGACATCCAATGCAGAGCCTAGTTTAATCGAGGCAATGAATGCGCGAGGCTTTATCCACCCAATGTATAGCACTCCTTGATGTCAGGCCACTTATCACACGTGTATGCACGCCTGCGTCTTATCGACCATGGCAACCCACTTGTCGGTAAATAGTCATCAACCTCGAAGTCCTTTCCATTTAACAAGTCATGCGGACGGTCCAGAGTGGTTTATATCTTTGAAATCTAGAAGGACTAACTTCAGTCACTTTGTAACTCATTGGGAGGCAACCAACATGCGCGTTCTATAGGTGTCTTCGTAATGTGCTCGCATGCATTACCAGGTAAGATAATGTGCTATTTAAAATCAACTCAATTGCAAAAACGTTAGAGTGGGTGCAACTAAATCGGGCAAATAATTCACAAGTTCTCTTGACAAGCAGTCATTGTGCTAGATCTCATCATAATGGTGCTAAAGTGCGCACCAGATTGGCTGAACAGAGCCAACCACGTAGAGTTCATGTGTGAACAGTCACCACGTTCAACTGCAAATGCGTTAGGGTAGAGCATATGAAATCGTGCAGACACACTTCACAATGGAATGCAGCATTGCGACAAAATTGTGTTCTTATTAATTACCTTGTCAGTGGTGCTACTCCTCCTGCCTAACTGGAGAAGAACTGACTGATCTGGTGATGGAAAGTGGGGTGGGCGCTGTGGTCCCTATTGCCATTGTTGGAGTGTTAAAGCGTTGGCGATGAATGTGCCTCTCTGCGTCTGTGACCGCTGTCGCCCAATGCAGTCCTTGCACTACGGATGGTGAGTTCCTCACCAATTCCTTATACTCCTCTCCATAACACTATGTAGCCGTTCCCAAATCTATAGCTCCATTATTTTAACATTAGTCCCCCTTATTGCGTCCCATGTACATGCATTCCTGCATGTCCACTCGCCTCCCGATTTGTCACACATCCACAACCACTCCTGCTTTGAGGATCCAAACATGTAGTCTACCATCCATTCTCGCTATTGTTCAATCACTGAGAGGCAGCTCATCTGCCCATTTTTGCATTTCAATCAGCTCCGGATTTATTTTTTTAGTGTTAGTATCTTACTGGCTGACAGCTTGTCATTCCACCTTGTAATCATTTAATCGTAAATGGATCCAGAATAGACGCAGACATCCACCAGACCAATTTTAGCTATGCGTCCCTAACATAGGTCTTTCCATAAAACGCAACACCAAGGCAAAGGAGCAATGACTCCTTTTTAGGATGGTGACCCCTTCAATTTTTAACCACCTATCGTCTCCGTAAGCATTGGAAATGATGTTTTCAAACCTCGTTGCGACAAACGATGCAGAAACAGGCTTCACCACTACCATGATCATAAAATGAACCACCGTAATTGTTTAGAGTTAAGATTATAAGGTTTGGCATGGTTGTGACTTCTTACTGCAGTGATTTGCTTGTGGCAACAGCCGATAGCTTGGATTCCGCCTGTCCTTTCTGCATTCCATCAAATTTTTAGTCATTTTCTTTCTCTGAGAACATGACCTATCATCTATGAAGTTGGTCCAATGAAGACATGTTCAAGTAGAACGGATCCCATTGTCCATTGCGAAGACGTAAGATTGGAGGAGCATGATGGTAGAGGCGACTTTGGTGTGGTCTATCTGAATCGCATACGCCGGAGAAAGGTGGCAGTGCAAAAGATTTATATAGGCCCAAACCACAAATCTCTTCTCAAGGCAGAAAGCATTATGAATAGACCGTCGTATTGACGCAGAGAAGTGAACAAGAGGAATCTCAGTGAATCGTAAAGCGGTTGATGGCTGATAAGGTAGGATAACTTAGTTGTACGCCAAAGTGACCGAGGTGTTAGTGGCACCGACCACTGACCTGATTAAAAGACTTATTGCTGAACTAAATCTACTTAAGTTTTAGGCTGTAGAGGTATCCTAAACATTCTAGTGCTGCTAAACCATCCAGTTGGAGACAGAAACATATTTGCAAGTGCATTAGCTTTCAGCTGTCATTTTTAGGTTTTAAGTAAAATGCAATGTTATCTCCTTCTTGCCATAGCTTCCACCGATTCCCAAAATTAGCAGTTGTTTACAATTATAATGACCAACAACACCGTTGCGTGGCATGCATGCGACACGAGCCACTTACTAGGCAAGGTCGGTCGGTCATGCTGGTCCGTGCCACAGAGGCATTCTATGAGATCAGCATGAGCGTAAAAGATGTGATCGGTTCCTTGTACTGATGGCATTTATCTGATCCCAACCTGCAACGTTGCGGATGTGGAATGGTCGCTGGGAGGCACAACTTCGTACTTTGAATGAAAGGTCAATTGTCCCCTTACAGATTGTGGTTCTGCCTTGTGGCACGAACGAAAGACGAGACCAGGGATTACTTAGCTCTTCTGTGTCTCAGAGGAAATGGTCACGAACTTTACAGCGGCTCCGAAGGGAGGGTGGTTGAAAATGATGCGATTAAATGAAAGGCGGCACTGCTGTCCGCTTTCCATATCAAGGCATCTCTGATCGGTTAAGAACGAGTGTAATTTAAGCATGCATAGTGGGTCATCTAGATACTCCCACATCTGGAGGAAGGGTTTATGCATTGGCCGCGTGAGTGGGGTAGCATGCGAATCAGGGGTCGCGATTAAAACAAAATGATAAAATCCCAGCCTTAGAAGTAGAAGGACTCAGTCTACGCTGTAGAGTTCCTTTAAATCTAATGGGCCTGAACTGGTCAATAGTCACATGAAGACCTCACTCAAGGTAAGAGGGGTTAGACATTCCGAGTATGTCACTCAAACTCCACTATCGCTTCAGCCGTCCAATCGTCCATCACGCTGCCGATCCAATAACTTCGGTTAACATTTTAGTCTCTTATTTAGCTCAATTTAATGGGAATACTGATACCGATACAAGTAGAAGTGAGTCTGTAGAGCCGCATGCGCACATCCTTCACAGTGCTGGCTAAGTCGCAGCGAAAATGGTTTGAGTTCATCTCCAGTGAAATGCTGGTCCTATTATCGAGCAAATTGCCTTCTCTCACAAGCCGCTTTCCAAGTATGGGCAATCGGTGACACACAGGAACTGCAATACATTAGCATTCAGTCGTCTAACTTCCTCCATTCAAACCATCTAGATCAACAGTTTATGCTTCAAGTCGTTCTAATTGTAGGGTACGAATCGCAGCAGTTATGAGGCTTCGGTGGCGATACTCCGTCCCGCGCTGTGATTAAGGCAAGTGCCACCTTGTTTGTTAGAAGCTGAATGAAATGCAACGGAATTGCATAAAATGGTAGCTGACGATATCTGCAGAATGCAAATTAATTAGGAGTTGGTATAATTGGTGGGAAACGCCGCTTCCTTCTCCATGAAGTAGACCATCACTCCATAAGGTCCCGATGGTCTTCCGGATGCCTAGCACATTTCACTGGAGTGGTCTGCTTCTTCCATCCACAGCTCCGTTTTCGGCTTGGCACTAGGATTGCATTAGACTATGCGAAAGACTTAAAGATGAGCTAACTTGATGGATGCACCCATGTCTGTGCCTGGGGTGGATGCCAAAATGGATCGATGGATGAGAATATTGATGAAAGTTGGAAAGTCGGTTGTGATAGTAACATTTAGAGGACACATGCAGGATGTCTCGTCTCTCCCGCTTTAAGTAAGGCCTTTGTGTGATTACAAAGTGATTTAAGTCCCATGGATCTACGCAAAATTAAAAAAGCAAACTAACGCCTACACCCAAAGTCTGAGCGTTTATCATCTTTCATTAATCAAGGTTCCGGATTTGCATGTCACGTCGCTTGCGTAGCTGCTTAATCACTCCTTTCCTTACGTGTGTTGATGCGGAAAATAGGCAGCAGTTGGACTTCCATCCACCTCCCCATACAGAGCTGCAGTAAAGCTTATGACCGATTCCTTTGAAGCACAAAGGAGCAAAATGCTTACTGGACTCGTCTTTGAGTCGTACAATAAGACTGAAACTCGACTTGCAGAGCAGCAAGTGATCTCGCATTCGAATACGAAGGAGTGCCTTTCGGCGATTTTTCCACGGGTACCAAGCCAAAGGTTGGATTCAGGCAACTTCTTTCAGTCCGGTCATTTAATTGCATCTTTGTTTATTTACATTGACACTAAGTAATGTGTCTGTAGTAGGGGCAAGGGAACCGATATTCCATGCTTGATAAATGGTGCGTGTCACTTATATGTGACGCAATGGATTAACTGCACAAATCAAGTGCTGACAAGTGCTGCTTTCCAAAATCGACTAGAAGTATTTCTAGGAGGAAAATACAACTTAAGTTTGATTAATGGTATCGGATTTTAGAAGTTAATATGTATGCAAATGCTGGTCTGCCTTCACCGCGAAAACAAACGCAAATAAGTAAATCTTTCAGCAATGCCAGAACATTTTTGTTTCTTCTGTTTTCTTGCCATTAGCGCTGCTGTGAGAGCCTGACTGATGTAAAGAGGAAATAAGGAGTGAGGGATGATGAGAGAGAGCAATAGTGAACGCAGCCTGGGCAATAATGCAAATGAAGCTGATGATGTCCAGTTGGTGTCCCTCAGCAGTCTTAAGGCGATCCCGAACAGCACATTTGGCATGCCATATCGCGAAGTCACAGTTGCCAAAGTAAATGCATAACTGGCTGTAAGGTGCTGCTGGCTCATTTAAGATTGCTAGGTGGTAACATTGATTTACACAAGACGATGAATGGTTTTATTGACAACATCACCTATTTATTCGAATGGCATGATTTTGCCTTCTAGAATGAGGTAGAGCTGCCTTTGCCTTACAAAGCATCAATGCCAGTTGCTACTCGCTGCTCTGGAAACACGTATTTTCCTGCATTTATTTAACAGACAAGGAAAGCATCTGAAATAAATAGACTAGGTTGAAGGATGTTGATACGTGCGGCGTAAACCGCACAATAACTTACTTAACTTGTCTTATAATACGACAGTATGTTCTAAAAGAAGCCAATTTCTTATGCGCTACTTCTTTGCTATCATGAGACAGCTTTAAGGCCTTTGCATGCATAGGCACATAAGCTCCTAATGGGATATGTAGTGATTTGCGTGTCCTGAACTGAAAGGCAGATATTGGCAGAATTTTCTTATATCCTACTTATAAGGGCAGGGAAGTGGGTTTGTGTGGGTGATGGATAAGCTTGCTACAAATAAATGAGCAACAGAAATGCTCCTCAGAGGCTACGCTTAGCGTGAAGAAATGAGGAAGACGTTCAGTACTGGCACTAGGGAATCGGCATCAGATTTGCAAATCGACAAGCCTTACAGAATAATTATTTGACGTTTTGTGCCTTTCTAAAAGGAAACTCTCCTGTTTTGACATTCTTTGACAAATAGATAGCACTTGGTTTGGTCTAGAAAAGTTCATTTTAAGCTTACAGATTATGAGGTAGTTTATTTATCACGATCTCAGCTGTGGCCACACCAAGAAGCAGGCGGCGATGGCAATAGTGTGGCTGGCATCACTGCAAATAACAAATCCTGGCTCCTCAGATTCGGATGCTGTATTCTTAATTCTCGCTCAAGTAGGAATTAGGCGGACGCTTCGCAATTAGGCAACATCCAGTCTGGCTGGTGCGCAAAGTACCAATGCGCTAGCATTATGGCGAGTTCAACCCATTTTCGACATCAATGCTACGTAGTCGATATATGCTGGCGTCTCTCTCTGATGTTAGGCCCCTGTGGCCTCTAATTGCTTCTCCTTATTTATTTTCCTTATTTCTTTCTTTTATTCACTCATTTAATACGATCGTATCACGTTTTATTTGTTTGATTTTATGTCATCGGCGGCCGTGATACTTTTCGCAACTTGGAATTTAGGTAGGATGCGACGCAATATCACTAGTCTGTCGTTTGATATAGCGCTAAAAATGCGTATATTTTCGGTGCTTTAGAGATGATGGATATCTACCTGCTTATTCCAGGTTAGAGATGGCGAGTGAGGAGACCTAAAAATCAAACTCGCGTGGCCTAATCGATAGGACATCTGGCTCACAACTATAAAAGTGTACGAGTTCGGGTACCACAGCGACTGCTTTATTAATGCCTGCACATATCTAGTCATCCATTCATCAGCAGCGTTAGTGAGGGCCAAATATTGGGTGCAATTACGCGATCGCAGTCAACTCAACACTCCTACTTCGCCACACTCCTCACTCTCCAAAGATTCTCGATTCGAGAGCGTGTACAACTTCTTCCTTCATTTCACTCACTTATCCAACTTCACATTGCATGCTGCGCAAAGGCGAGTTGCTGCAAAGGTATGCCAGATGGCAGAATATATGAGCTGAGCCTGCGTGGCGTTGCCTTAATGCTCTTGGATTAGTGTCAACAGAGACTTGATTTCAGGTAACAGGATTCAAAGTCGCCACTGTTAATGACTGCGCCATGGAACCACCAAGAAGGAAAATCGCCTACTGTCTTCATGGCCGGTACATTCTGGGATTCCATAATAATAGTTGTAGCAAATTACAAATTGAGACGAGGCGCCTTTAAGTTCGCCCACTCTACTGCATACGCGGACGGGTATGTGGAGAGAGGAAGATAGGCAATATAGCGACTGCGTGATATGATTTCCTGCGCTTCATTTCAGCAGTTGAAAGCAAAGGTCCACTTAGCAAGGAGCATTTCGTACAGCTTCCTATTTTGATGTAACTAATTCATCTTTTCGTGAAGTCCAGAAAAAATGATGAGATAATTGTCTCAGCATAGTGGTTTTACACGATGCGAAATCGTTTAGGCTCCAAGGTGTTACAAGGCGTTTGTTTGCGCTTCATTCCTTGGCCTTTTTCTCCGTCGTGAGTGCGGCTAAAGTCTTAGTGCTTCTCTCCGCTACCATTGTGCACATTTGCTAATCTGGATTTGCAAGTGGATTCAATGTTGATTATTTAGCATTTTCTTCCCGTCAGCTTATTATGCTCGACTAATTATAAGTGCTGCATAAATACCAGTTGAGATTAAAGTGGTAAAATAGACAATGGGGGTTTTTGGTAAACAAATACTCTTGATGATATAAGCGAATATTTGATGGTCATAAAGCAATAAGGGAACCGGACTGCTGTTAACCCGTTGAAATTTGGATTGACGACGTTGTTTTATGAGGCAATGACACCTGTGGCCTACGATAGGAATCATTTATCCAGACGCATTTGTGATGGTAAACATTTCTTGGGGAGAATGGGAGCAGGTGGATACAACACCCAGGGTGGTGGTATCCCCATCTTTTACCCAAATCTCGTTGCTTTACCTTTTTGAGTGCATAATATTTTGCTACTTTCTTTTATCTTCGCTAAATTTCAGACGAATTAACATTAGCACTTCAAACTCATTAACCAATTCTGATGTTATCCTCTTACAAAGGCGAAGGCAGAAGGAGGATCACTACTAAGGTCACTGACTACATTCAGCATTAAGGTGGTGTGATAAATTGCTAGTTTCCTCTGAATGCTAATTGTCGTGCAATTTAGCCTGAATTTGTACCTGCAGTGAAAATGTCTGCAAGACATATCTATTAAACGTTGCAAAACGTTGCGTTCGTGCGTGCTGGAGGCAAGCTCACCCTTTCGGCATATTCTTGCTACTTATATGGCGTGAAATTATGACGCTGTCATCGAGAGGTCAGTGAAGGTGCCCTAGTCCAGATTTTCACTTCAGCTGCCAATTTTCATCAACTTTAAACAGCACTTAAGCAAGTTAGCAATGATACATTTGTGTCACAGTCATCATCTTGTTGAAGCAGATGTATCAGCTATGCTGGTAAGAGTCTGTACACTTCGGCAGCACCAATCCTACCACGCAATCCAGTCACCCACTGGCGATGCACAAATTACGTCTCGTCAGGTGAGGTGTGCTATCAGTCGATTATTAATTTTCAGGAACTCAAAATCGTCTGCTGTCATCTCTAGTTACTCTTCAATTCATTGACTACATTTACGCCTCCCTCGATTGTAAAACAGGCGGAGCAGAAGTGCTAGAAATGCGTTGTGCTTAACGACAATTTGCGCCAATATTTTGCACAGGTTATCCAGATCGGGTTCGGTGCCACACTTACTAGTAGAAGCATGGACATATGCTTGAATAAAGAAGTACCGTGAAAGTTTAGGTACGGTTCCGCACTTAGTCACGAAGGATCATAGAAGCATTACAGGTGCAGCTAGCATTGCCACAACTTTCCAGTTTGGAATAGACCGCTACTAAGTCTGCCTTGTATCATGCACTATGAGAGCCAACTTCAACCCTAATGATGACGAACAGATTGTGACCGTTTGCCATTCGCCCATGGAACGAGGAACCATTATTTCGTAGCACAAAGCCAAGTATATTACAAGATGTTTGCTAGCATGCTTACAAGGAGTGATATCTTTGCACTTGGAGTGGTCAAATGAGCATAATGTCATGTGCAGCAGTCTCTTCTTGTAACACAAGCATGAATTGGGTCCACAAAATTCTCTATTCAAGCTTTGCAGAGATCTTACACCAGTTCCGTTCAACACTTATTCAGGAACTTATCATTGCTTGAGTAGGTCATCAAGTAACATTACGGTTTTTGTCAATGATAAAGTAATTGGCTTTGCTATGATATTTATTTAAGTCTCCCATCTTTGCCTATAACTCACGCGTTTAGTCAGGCACATGAGTTGGTGCAAACGCCAGTCAGAATATGAAACATTTTAATGTGCACCATGCTGGTGTCTCCGCGCGGTAAAGTGGCCATAGTGGTTCGATTTTCGTCAAGTTAGCGCTTATTTAGCTAACGGTGCAAGTCGTCTACTCAAATAACACAAATAGAGCAGAAATCGTCAGGGTGCATGGCAGAGTTTGACAATGAATCGCAAAAAAAGAAAATCACAGAGTTGAGTCGATCCAAAACCATCACAGCGCTTCAGCTGTGGTAGATTCGCATTTTGGGGAACTAAGATTGAACGCTAATGGTGCATGAAATTCCACGTTGAGCACGCCAAAATATGTGGCTGTTCGCAAAGTGAATATTGATTACATCATTTCGACTATAGATGCGTCTAGCTAAGTAAGATTTGAAATGTTAATGTCAAGTAAAAGTAATTTTTAAAGAAGTGTGTGCGAGAACCTGTGCAGAGTGGTTTTGAAGAGAATAATTTTGCGAAAGGCTCTAATTTGGTGATTGCAAATTAACCAAATTTGTTCAACGCTATTAATTGTCTTGAGAAGGAAATCTGCGCTTGCAACCGAAACCGCAATTCAATCTTAACGGCGCCAATCTTGCAATGTCAGCCAACGAAGAATTCACCACACTAAAGGCGACAACGCAGCTTGTGCTTCAAACTTAAAGTGGAGAGCCTTCCTGCTTCCTGAACCTCTTCTTTCTTCTCCCCCTTTTCTTAAGCAGAAATGAAAACCTCTCTAGCACGAATTGCAGCAGGGATGCTACGCTCCACCTACAAACGAATCAGGTGGACTCTTGTCGGTAAGCCTTTACGTTGGGACAACATTGAAAATTAGCACTAAAATGTGACGCTTCCCCTAAGTTTGACAACTTGGATGTCGGCACACAAGGACGCTGCCGCAATAAACATTAGACATATTCATAAGGTTGGGTGAGTTAGTCCATAAAACTGCTCTCAGCTGAAGGGAGGAAGATGAAAGCGATCGGAGAGACGTCGCTAAATATCACCATAGGGAAGGAGTCCTGGACAGTACAATTTATTATGTGTCCAGAACTAGTATGTGACGCGATACTGGGCGTCGACTTCCTCCGCAACACTGGAGCAATCCTGAATTTCGCAGAGGGTACCTTTACGACCCAGCAGCACAAAGCAGTAAAGTCGGCCGAGCCTTCCCTGGGAAAGGACGCTGACGAAATCTGCAGTGCTCTGTTCGAAACCGCGGGTATTCCTGTTAACAACCTGGATGAGCTCTGTTCACGGTTAACACACATCACCGACAGCGAAAGGAAGGAACTGCACTCATTGCTGTGCAAATACTCCAGAATGTTCTCTTGGCAAGGAACCAAACTCGGTCGGACGAACATCATCAAAATGCCATCGACACAGGTGAAGCTAAACCAATATGGCAGCCCCCGAGACGCATCCCTCCGCCCCTTTTGGAAGAGGTAAACCGTCTACTGAACGAGATGATCTCCGACGGCGTGATACGGCCATCCAAATCACCGTGGGCCTCTCCGATTGCGCTGGTGAAGAAAGGTGACGGAAGCCTACGGCTGTGCATTGACTACAGGAAACTGAACGCTGTGACTAAGAAGGACGCCTTCCCACTACCTCATATCAACGACTCACTAGATTCCCTGCACGGATCAAAGTGGTTTTCTACTCTGGACTTGAAGTCCGGGTACTGGCAAGTGGAGGTGGCTGAGACGGACAGAGAGAAGACAGCTTTCATAGTGCCAAACGGACTCTATGAATTTCAGACAATGCCGTTTGGACTATGTAACGCTGCAGCTACTTTCCAGCGCCTGATGCAGACTGCACCAAGGGGACTTTTTCCAAAGCACAGCATAATCTACCTCGATGACATTCTTGTCTTTGGCAGAGACATACAAGAGCATAATGCCAACCTGAAATTAGTGCTAGATCGTCTCCGAGACGCTGGATTGACCCTAAACTCAAAGAAATGTCACTTCCTTCAACGTTCGGTTACATTTCTGGGGCATACAGTCTCGTCAAATGGGATGGCAGTTACCGAAGACCGTACAAACCAAGTGAGAACATGGCCGACACCGACCAATCAGACGGAGCTCCGCAGCTTTCTCGGCTTGGCAAACTACTACCGGCGTTTCGTCAAAGGCTTCGCCAAGATCGCCGGTCCCCTGCACAAACTAACGGAGAAACAGGCGAAAAAGAATTTCACGTGGGAGAACGAACATGATGAGGCCTTTAAAGAACTAAAACGAAGGCTCTGCTCCGCTCCGATTCTGGCCTTACCCAACTTCGAGAACGGCGCACCTCCTTTCGTCCTAGACACAGACGCCAGTGACGTGGCCGTAGGCGGTGTTCTATCCCAACGGGATAAAGAAGGCAGAGAACACGTCATCGCATACGCCAGCACCAGGCTCAATAAAAGAATGAGACAGAAAAGTGCAACGGAACGCAAACTGTACGCTATCTTTACAATGGTTCGACACTTTAGACATTACCTGATAGCGAAACAGTTCATTGTGAGAACGGATTACCAAGCGCTGACCTGGCTAAAAACAATGAAGGAGATTGACCGATCGGTGGCGCGCTGGTACGAAGAACTGCAGCAATACGATTTTACAGTGCAGTACCGAAAGGGGACTTCGCATGGCAACGCGGATGCACTGTCTCGCAGACCTCTCTCGGCAGAGAGGGAAAGCGGTATAGTGGGCACGCTATTTTTGAGCGAACCCACTAGGCACCAGTGGAGAAATTCACAAAGTTCAGATCCCGACACGGCGTTGCTATACGAAAGGTTCCTGGCGTCCTCGCTCAAGCCTACTGCAGAAGAGATGAAATCGTCCAGCAAAGCAGCCAAACAGATATGGCGACAGTGGCCCAAACTCACTCTGGAAGACGAAGTTTTATGGTATCAAGAGGACACCACGTCCCGCAAACGTCTTCTTGTTCCTGGCTCACTGATACAAACAGTCCTACAGGAGTTACACGAGCAATTGCGGCATGTAGGTGTGAAGAAGATGGTGGAGGCCTCGAGCAAACGATACTGGTGGCCCTCTCTTACCCCGGATGTACTCGACTTCTGCCGAACCTGCATCACCTGTAGCAGTTTCAAGAAACCTCACACAACAGCGATGGCACCCCTACAACCCATGCCCACAGGATTCCCAGGCGAAAGGGTCGGCATTGACATTATGGGTCCCCTGCCACCCACCAAAAGAGGAAACCGGTATATCCTGGTTATGGTTGATTACTTCACGAAAGTAGCTGAAGCTGAAGCCATGCAGTCTCAAGACGCCGAAACAGTCGCTTCAACCTTCTTCAACCGCTGGATCTGTCAACACGGTGTCCCCGAATCAGTCCACAGCGACCAAGGTCCTAATTTCGAAAGTCGGCTCTTTACGGAACTGTGCAAGACTCTCGGAATTAGGAAGACACGCACGACACCAGGACACCCACAAGGCAACGGCCAGGTGGAAAGAACGAACCGCACCCTGGTGGGACTCCTGAAGGCTTTTACCAAGGGAGCGAAGCCAGAAGACTGGGATTTGAGCCTGGGACGCGCCCTGTTAGCGTATAGAGCCACAGTCCACACGTCAACGGGCGTCTCTCGGTTCAAAATGCTCACAGGACGCGAAATGAGAGTTCCGTCCGACATCTTTATCCCGAGCAAAGAGACAACACCCGACAATGTACCGGATTACGTTCTGCGCCTAAAAGAAGGGATAAGAAAGACGTTCAACTTGGCGCGACGACACCTACAAACGTCTTATAGTAGACAAAAGAGGTTCTACGACAAGCGCAGCCGACCCAACACCTACCGCGAAGGAGATCTTGTCCAAATATACAAGCCGATTCCTCCACCTGGAACCCATCGGAAATTCCTCCTCCTGAAATGTGGTGCAAATAATTTTCCGGTATTAAGGCAAAACGTAAAAACGAATTATATTTCCTATAATAATTTGACTTATATCAATGAGATTTGGGCACGACAAAGACCGATTGGCAATTCAAATGCAAGAAGTAGATTGTTCTGGCCAGATTTTATCCCGTAGTTGCACAACGCACTAAAGTGTTAAATTTTAGTGCAATATACCTGTTACTAAATAAGTGGGATTAGAAAGGAGCTTGTAGCACCACCAAGCAAATAGTATTGCAAGTGGACTGATTGACGTTGAACCATCTCGCTTTGGCTACCCAGACACTCATTTTTCCTGTGTGTCGTTGGAAAATGACTAAAAACACAGGTTCAGCAGATTTTTAGCCATTTCTAGCAAGACCTGAACAAAAAAGCTAAATTACAGGCAGGTTTGAACATAGAAGAAAAATCTGCTGATGCTTTAATGTAGTCTAATGGTTTCTTCATATATTCGAAGGGAAAGCTGCAATAAATTAGATGACACCATTAAGATTTCTTTACTCTTAGGAAATCAACTTTTGGAGATTTTTACTGGTAAGACTAAAATTAACCAAGAAATGCTAGTGTGTTTGCAGCCAGTTGTTTGTACGATTTTTCATTCGCAGCCATCATGCTTCTTAAATGAATGGACCCATTTGATACGGAGTAAGCGCGAGTCAGAGGCGTACATTCTCCGATCGCTCGTCTAGTTTAGACCGTATTAATTGCACCTCCACTGTCACACTTGAGCAACGAATCTTCCTCGCCTTAAGAATGCGTTTAAATATACATGCACCCCAGTGTCACTCAGCTTCTTTCTGATCACTTCTCCTTGCATCCATGCCGCAGCGAAAGGGTTTGCTTTAACCTGCACGAACAAAGGATATGTTTCTCTCACTTCCTTTTATGAATTACAAGCATAATTTTCTTACGTTGGTCTTCTGTTGTTTCGTAAGTTTTTGGCAAGTTTTGTCTTTTGCGGAATGATGTTCATGTTCATATATACCATGAAATATGTTTCGAGAGTAATGAAACAAGGATTTAAGGAAACTAAGGGAAATATAGAAACAGAAGCGCGACTGTTGTGAGAAGGCGCACCTTCAAATTAATCTTTGCCTTCCATTTCCTCTTCTTTTCAACGCAAATATCCTTCGCACCATTCACACCTCCTCCTTCCCCGCATTAGAAGTTCGGTCATTCCATGGCTGGTTTCTGCATTGATGGCCTCTTCCATTCCTATCGACCGTAGTGCCTGACTTCTTAACGAGGCAGAGAAATCGAGCATCTGCTGGAATCTGATGTAGAATTCTCCTCCTCCTCATCTACATAATCGTCCCTCTGAACTGCCTTGTGACAGACTCCTCTGTCTCTTCGGCAACATACAAGTGAATGGCGTTGGTAGAGGTGTGTGCTAAGGCGGACACCTCCCTCTCCTTAGCATAATACTTGCAATGTCTACCACCGTCTACGCAAAAACACATCCGAACAGGACAAATGGGAGGTGGACGAACAGCCAGGGAGCAGTGAACCGCGTCATGCGAGCAGTCGTATTGAGGAAACCTAGCCTAAAAAGTGACCTAGGCAATTGGTTTAATCGATTGCTTCACCATTCAATATGTCATCTTCCTGGTCAATGTCACGCTGCAAGTGTAAGGGAGACAAATGCTGTGGTCACAACCAACGCGGGACTCTCAAGTCTCACTCAATCCTTAGTGTCTCCTTGGCGGTGACGAAGATGTATCCATGCATGCATGCATACATGTATGCACGAGGCAAAAAATGGTGTCAGCAATAGTGTATGCGTCGCATGTGTGTGGCGGTAACATGAAACACGAAAATCGTGAGGTGAAACAACACTCCAACCACATCAGACGAAAGTTTTTCTTACAGCTGGTAGCTGTGTTATTTCCCATGTTATGCAATAAATATTTAGACGTAGGCGATAATTAAGGAGCCCGTTTTGGCAAAGAAAGCTGAAATAACACAAGCATGAGGAGCTAAATATTGTTCCATCCGCAGAGGCCTGGAATCAATTACAATCAAACCATAGTGACCTATACTGCTTAGTAATTATTTGCGCTGCTTTACCACTTAGTTTTACGAATTAAGATTTAGTCGGAAGTAGGAGCACCTAAGTTTTCGCAATAAATGATAATGCACGCACGCGCAACCTCAAAGAATCAGATTCCCCTGCAAAATGGAATCGATTCGAGTCGCAAGTCTGATAAAGGTTTTACTTCATTCATGCTATTAACAAGGGCATAGAGCAAAACACTTTTCGTCTCATTTGATCCCAAGTTATTTAGAAATGGAGCCTGTCATCGTGTTTCCTTCCACAGTCGCTTGCGATACTTGACGCTATAAAATCGAACAACTTTAGTGTGCTTGATGTGTGTGGGAACCATTTTGGCGAAAAGTTTCTACAGCACAAAATTTACAATTTCGCTTCGAAATTGATCAATATTTGGACCTAGCACTAGATATTCGTCCGTAAGTTCCCATTGCGATTCTCATTTTCTAATCCCACCATTTGGGCATGAGCGAAGGGTAGTGATCATAATTTCGAAAAAGAAATCAGGAATAACAAGGGCACAGAATCCAGTTCGGTGTTACCCATATTAGGTTAGCGTTGCTCAGAAATATGAAGTTGCAGCTCGTTCTCTTTTGTAGGAAATTGTGGCAATTATATTTTTAGGATTGTAGAAGGTAGGTGTGGCTAGTGTGTAGGGTGTCCATTTTGGTTAAGAAAGCTGAGGGACTACGGGTATGGAAAAGCAATCTTTTCTGCTTTATTGACAATTGCACAGAATTTGGACTAAGCAGTCTGCTTCTTTCTGCAAATTCTTGCCTCATATCGCGCTACATAATCTGACAATGCAGGTCTGGCTAAAATGCAAGCTATCAACTTTGGCAAAGAAAGCGGAGGTTGCACGATGATGAAGGAGGATATATGGAAAGGAAGAGAGGTTTGTACTCTGATAGCAAAGCATAAATGGTTCATGTTTGAAGAGCTATGGTGCAGATGTATGAGAATATGGGAATAGGAAAGGAAAGTTGATTAATGAAAGTCGGGCAGTCCACTTTTAGGTCCACCTTCCCATAATTCTTGCTCACTACCTATCCGTTTCCTAATTACTGCATCTAACTAAAGTTCCCACTTCATTCCGGTAGTATCTCAAGGAAATGGAGGTTAGGTTTAAACAGAGGAATGTTACTGTAAGCAATTCTGTACCGTCCCTGTCACTAGCCTTAAAACCATTGCTAGTCGGGTAACATTCTACATGACGCTGTCCTTATGATAGATGAAAAGGGCGGCCTATCTTCGGCAATTTTTACCAATTCATACAATCATGCTATGGAGTATGGGCAAAGGAAAAGTCCTCTGCCATTTTGCCTTCTTATCTTTGATTGAAGCAATGGCAGAATAGGAGTCATGCACACGCTAGTGAAATCTCAGACCTGTCATCTGGCTCCGATTAACTCAAAACAACTATTTCCAACGCACATTTACTTACCGCTCTTATGAATTACTGTGCTGCACTCAATCCGGCAAAAGAATGTGTCATCCATTCAGCATGTGGATCTCCCAATTTGGGCTTTAGTCAAAAGTTTATCGTGACAAATCAGCCCCTCTAACTAGCGTTCTCTTGTACTCAGTACATGTTGCCAGGCATTCTGCTGCCTTGTAGGCCTCCTATGTGAGAACTTTACACCTGTTTTGCACCACCCACGCTCTGCGAAAAATTCACAATAATGGCAACATGCAAGTAGAGATACATACATTTAAATAAGATACGGGCATCTTCTCTGGCTTAATCACACCTTCGCCGGTCTCGGTCGGAATTGATTTAAATAGGGTCTTAGGTCCAATCCTACTTAGTGTGAGGTTCGCCATCTTCTCTGGGCACTGCACTTTGGCGCATCCACGACCACAACTATGCAAGTCTATTCCGTGTTGATCCATGTTTTGACTGATTATAGTTCCCATCTCATCTCACAGTATAAGAGTTGCATGGCATCATTCGTGTCTTCTTCAGTGTAAGTCCACCCACAGAATACATCCCCACGACACAGTCATCAAGTGAGGTAGGGTTCACAATGCTGACATTGTGTGGTTCTTGAAAAGACGTAGACACAACTAGCGGTACTGCCATAGCATATTTATTTAGTCGTAACCTATGTGCCGCCTCCTCATAAACTAACGGTTCTCCTTCAACCTCGGATGCTATTATCTAGTTTTCAAACTACATGCGTTTTAAAATCAAAAAATGAAAATAAACCCGTTACGAAGATGCTCGTGCAGCCCTTCTGCTCCTCTTTACTATAGTTTACAGCTGATGGGAATGATGTTTCAAACTGAATGCAACCTATACATTGAATGTAATGCATTTGTGCACGCAAGGTCTTCACTTTCTCATGGAATTATATACGACCCTAATTGCAGCGCTATCCTTTTTTGCCCTTTTCATTATTATACTCTTAATCATCTTCACATGTCTCGTTGCTAATTAAGGAAGAACTCGAATACCTAAGCATTGGGTGCGGTGAGCCGCAGTGAAAAGTAAACTTCACCACCGTCATCAAGTACGTTAAATTCACTGTCCTTGACAAAGGAATTCTGTTAGTCCAGGTACGAAGTTGAATGAAATCATTTCCCTTTTTAATCAATTTGGATCCCATCGATGTGTCACACCACATTTTTTTCGGCCCAGTAGTGAATATGGAATGTATGTGCTCCGTCGGAGACCTTAGCTACGCAGATCATGACAGCTATTGCAGCTACTGCCAAATCTTCTAACTACTTCACAGCTGCTGCTACTTTTCCTTCCAGTGTTCTGCTTCACCTGTTTTGCAGCAGATATGACATCAACAGCTGTGCAAATTAAAAATGCCCATTTCCTACTTCTGCAAAGCATTTAAGGTACATCATGGTCCAGAAATGGCGAGGTGTAGCACGAAATGTAAAATAAGTGCATGCATATGCTACCTGCCTCTTGAGTAGCTACCCTCAGTTCCATTGGCTCCTGTCTATAAGAAAGAGCCTAAGATGGAACATGACTAATGATGGAGGGCGAAGCCCGGAAATAGCTGAGAAGGTTGTGTTTCTGGTTTGATTTTCAAAACAAGTCACATTTATCCAAAGCTTGTAATTTGCTAACATTGCTTTTGCTTGACCCTATTGTAAATACAAGGATTCCTTTGCCCATTTATAGGACCGATGCGTTTGATCAACTCACAAGTAATCTGGGCACACACAATAGCTGCACACTATATAAGGCACGCAAAAGGAAGTTTGAATGAAGAAGTTGCTGTTATTATTGACGGATATGGCGTAAGTACGAGTCATCACATCTGGCATATCCAAGGCCTCTGCTCTTGGTAGCAGATGTGTCTTTGCGAATATTTACACACGAGGGAAAGATACGGATCGCTTCTCAATGGCATAAAAATTCATGCCCTTAAAGGACGTATAATGGATATAGTGAGGGTAAACTAACAAAGGGGGTGAGAGGTAGCAATCACGGTTGTGTCAAACCTACTAATTGAATGCTCACTGTGTTTAGTTAATCTTTATCTATTTGTCTTACATGCACGGCCAGTGTAAGTTGAACGTGCAGTGATCTAGAAATCCCATCAAATCTAGCATTCGAATTACTCAAAAGTCACGTTGCGGCGCATTCAAGGGTGTGCAGTTCGTTATTATTTATTGAGGCAAAAATATTTTCTAGGCTCTAAGGCCGCTGCATAGCAATCACATAAGAAGGATTAATTCACTTCGAATTTTCGTGCACCTGAGTGGTCCGACTCCGCCCATCAGAACAATTTGCGTAATGGGTAACTAAGGCAATATTTTTGTTATTCATACACTTCAATGCTTTTAGCACGACAGCGTCACGCAGGACCTAAATTTTTAACAACCAGTCCAATCATATTCGCACGTCGAAAGGGGCGTTGGCACTAAATAGTTTATAAAACGCACTATACTTCACAATTCCCTTATTTTTTAGAGAATAAACTTAAAAGTGATGATCCTTGTTGCTATTTTACTAATCTTCACGACTCTTGACGTCTACGGTTTGGGAAAAGAAGAGCCATCAGATGCACACTGTCATCTTACTGTCTACACTCTCGTCTCAGACCTCGTCTGCGCACCCGAAGTGATGCTCTACAACTTCACTCACAGTGTTGCCGCAGCTGTGCGCTTCGCAAACTCACTGATGCCAGTGAATAATAAAGTAGTCTTCCTTGCTGCTTCAAAGCACCGCTGGGTACCCGGCTGCTCGATGCAGGAGGCATCGAGAGCAGGCATAATATACAATGTTTTGGAAAATTTACAGGTCGGTTGTGATGTAACTTTAAATTTTTCCGTGCATTGTCAGTGCCCATGCCTCAAACCTCTTGCAAACCTGTACTCTGTAGGCGTTCATTTATTCACATGAACCACTTTCTTATCAAAAGGCAAAAAGCCATTGACGGTGCATTAATTGCACCCGAATCACCGCACTTAATGCAGCGATGACACCCACTACTATATGCTATTAAATGTCACACAGCAATGGGGTAAATCTGCTAATAGAAACAAATTTTATAGTACTGGCTGCATTTCTTTTTCAACTTTCTTCACCACTATTGAGTGGAGAGCATTAATAAAGTCCAAATAAATCAATTAAGAAAATATTGTCTTAAAGCTGGCTACATCGAGGATGCGATCGGGCAGAATGCCAGTTTTATCGCTATTTCCTTCGAAACAAGCTATCACGGATGGGAGTTTACAAATACACCATAAAGAACGATGTCCTTTGCCATCTCGTGACACCGAGATTAGGAATTTCTCTGCTCTGGTTCAGCTAGTGTAGGGCGTTTGCTATTTCGTTTTAAAGTGTTCTATGCGCATACCTTCATTTTCGACCTTTGAATGGTGAACCGCAGAGAATGAGGGATATCTTGCACGTTTGCTTGATAAGGGTTGGAACACATTGTCATTTCCTCAATGCAGCCCTATAGCTCAGTCAGTCGCCAATCAAAGCAAAACCTCCCTCATTATAAGTTAAAATGGATCGGTTGTCTTCTATGCTCCTCGTCCATTGCTTGCTAATGCGTTGCATGCGTCATTTCGCATTGGCTGTCCCAAACTATTTGCGATACCATGAATTGAGCTTTGCTTCCTTTTTATTGTGATTGCATACGGTTAACAGATATATCACCATCACTTACTGTAAACAATCCTGCAAGTAACCCTTCACAATTGCCATTGCCGTTACACAAATTATGTGTCATCAGTGATACCGAAGTGAGGATTCGGTCAAAACACAGACGAAATAGAAACACCAAAACCGAACGGTTTATGGCAACACGCTGCTGTAGCGGTGAAGGTGCAATTTACCACTTCTCCAATGCCATGTGGCAAACGTGATACAAATCACGCTTCTGCTCCTATTAATGGAATGGAGTTTGGTGTCAAGCTATAAGGTGGCAAAATCTGATCCTACTCACCCCACTCTGCAGTCGACTTGTGATATTGGAGTAAATTAGTGTAAAAGCAAAGTAATAAGGCCCAAGTTAAGCTTTTTTTGTAATGCATTGATCCATGTCAGATAAAACATTTAAAAGTCATTTGTGGATTTTTGGGTAATATTCCAATAACTGCCCATTTTCCATTGCAATATCTTTAGCTACGTCCGCTCAGACCACCTTACGTAATGCCGTTGTATTAGTGCCTACCTAATGAAGCGGCAGATAAATAAGCCATTACTAAAAGGCGAAGAAATTGAAATACATAATGTTGCACAATGTGCCTGATAAGTGCGGTGTAAACACTCACAGATAAGCATTTATTTAAATTTCTAGAAGGCAGCAATTACTTCCACTGGATTCAGCGTGTTGCTAGATCCTCTACTGGATAGTGACTGCAATTTTGTGAATGGGTGGATCAGACTCGGGGACCCGAAGGCGATGCAAAGGGTTCAACTCCACCAAATCTCCTACTACTGTCGAATATTAAGCTTTCACGCCAACTTTGTCAACCGGGTTGCTGACAACCTATTGCTGCGGTCTCTGTAGCAGTTCAACGCAAGACCATCCTGCAAGACATTCTTGTCTATCTGCTTAACAAGGGCTGGAAACACATTGCCCTGGTCTACGACATGTCTACTACCAACCTTGACATTCCTGAGACGTGGAATTCAATCCCATTAACACTTCACCCCTCTAAAAAACGGCCAAACGTGCCTATTCTAATGACTAGCATGGGCATTAGATCAGCAACTAGCTTTCCAAATTTCTTAAAGCCATTAGGAGATTGTATTGACGGTGAGCAACCACTCCTTAATATTTAGCGAAGACTGCTTCTGTAATTCAATTAGTGATTCTTATCCTTTAGCCGTGGTGATACTGGCGAGAACATCGATGGCAATAGAACTCGTAGTTAGCGTTCAGAACCTGACCAAAGTAAAACAAGAAAGGATAGCACTTATTCAGGTGGATCCCAAGGATATGCTCACTTACCATGCTTTGCTTGAGTGGAGGTGGCATTTGTCGAAAATTGGACACACATTGGCTGCTGGTCGTTCGCTCATCATTCTAACCGCATAACGAAAATATCGAATGTATTTTCCTTTGTTAGGCCGACCTTGTCTGCACTGACGCGTCCTCCACTAGCCATGCTACGTTCCACCAGGCTCTTGCAGGACTGATAGGTTTTCGACTCACCATGAAACTGTAAATCGTTCGAATGCTCTGGCTGTTGCCTCATATAATTTTTTAACTTCTTTTCGCTTCGCTGACCCACCATTTTGCCCTTTTGCGACAGTACTGAGTGAAAGCAAAGTGTGGCGCCCTTTTAGGCTGGTGCCTAAAATTAGTACCCTAGACCACACTGACTCAGTCTTGAATGCCTCTTAATACACCCCATACCCAACGCTTCTTAGATACCTTTTCTGCAAGACGCAAATTAGCACACGCGGGCAGACACATTCCTCCATCACAACTTTTAAATTCACTTGCTATGCGACTAATACTGGAAGAGGGATGCGAATTGAGATTTTCCACACTCATCATTTACTAAAACGAGCGGAATGGATTTTCTGGTCTGACATGGCATCTTGCACAATCGGCAGCATCCTGACTTGATGGAATAGCACAACTAGAATTTGGGTACAATCACAAGTATATTTGTCACATCAGAGACATTTGTCTCAAGAAACTTGAATAACGTTTAGTGACAAGCGAATTGTATGAATAGGGAGGCCAAATTAACAATTTGGATTTGACTCTCTCTCCTGCGTTTCTGTGTTGATGCCTCAGTCTTAACTACTACCCTTTTTCTGAGTTGTTACATTTATTAGCTTTCTTCTCAAGCAACTCAAATGCATATGTGACTTCCAGAAAGGCATTCTTTGGTAAAGAAGTTGATGTCATGGCAGTTCAGTGTACTGTTCCTTCCTTTTTCATCGGACACTAGAAAGCGAAATCCTGTTTTGTCAGATGCTCTGCGCTGACTGTTACAATTGGCGAAGGGGTTGGCGTCAGCGCTTGTCATTTGACTCGACGTCTAGACTTTGGCAGCATGGGCGTAAACATGCAAATGTGTTTGAATTTGAGGTAAAATTGAAATGCTTTACGACCTTCGATTCCTTACTTCTGATTGGCAAAAGCAAAAAAATTGAAGTGGTTAGACCCTGCTAAATAAGGAAATCAGCAATAAGACTCTGTTGAGCCTTTATCACAGACAAATGTTGCATATTTTAATTCCTATTAACTTTCGTTTACGCGGTGATGATGCAGTTGCACAAGCAAGGCTAACGACGTCAACTAGTCAGCTTTATCACTTGAGGTGGGTTGGTGTTGTCCCACCTTCTCTACAATGACTGTCCGCTTGTTCATATCCAACCTGCGCTTTCATCCACCGACAATCTTGAACCTGCAGTCGTTTGGTGTTCTGTGCAGAAACAGAAAAGAAAATGAGTTTAGACTCATGTTTTGAAATTCTTGGAGTGTGAGTCTGAGACCTACAACTTAAGTAGTAAAGCTGGGGGTTATCTACAATCCAGACACCTGAGGAAGGTTAATTAAAGCAGACCTTTGTTCGACGATGAGTGTATTTGCTAACGGGAGATCGTAACATCATAGCAGTTCACCAAATTAATTTTGGAAGATTTTGCACCGTCAATGGAATTATTTGCGATAGCACAAATGAACTCAGTGCTGCCCTCGTGTTATCCCCAAGTCGGTTTCATGTCTTGACTAGGTTTAGACGGAAGGTATGAGCAAAAGGTATCGTGCAACAACTGCATTCAATGCATTTGGGTGAATCGGTCAACGCGGCGAGGGTGATATTGTGTTCGCTGGTCTACGGGCGAGTAACAAAACTGGTATCGGAAGTATCCAGAGCTCGGAAGCGCAAGTATTGCATCGCATCGTTCTGACAGTGCCATGAAACAACTTCCAATTCACTTCACATCACTCCCTCGTCCATTTTGATTTGCTCAACACAATATCTATTCCCTTTATCAATTTCAAGGTGCTCCTCACCACTACCCTCATTCCTCGCTTTCTTCAGCTTTCAGTGAAACGGCTACAGTCCATTTTCATCAATCACATTAACTTTATGGCTGATTTAATTGTTTGTTTCGTATATGCCAATTGTTTCCAACATTTTTAACAGTTTTCTAGGTCAGCATGCTTAAATGCTTGTGACGTTTCAAAGCAAAATTTTTCCAATTTCTGCATCTATAGATCAACTGTACTATCAGAACTGCTACATCCGCTCGAATAATAGTTGATTTCTGCTGCCACCGTTATCTCTGTGGTGTCGAGGAGATGCCCTGTTTGTATGGATGCATCACCTTGGACGTGCTCCCGTTGTCCGCTTTATTAGCGATTACTAACAACGGCTGGCATACTCCATACCCATTGCACACAATCTTCAGACCCATCACTGTGACTATTCGAAGCTGCATATGGCTGCAATGATAAGGGGAGGCCTCCTCTTGCAACATTTGCCTGTGCATATATTTGATCAGGGTCAAATTTCGCCTAGTACCAATGGCGGAAGCTGACATCTACCAGTGAACACAAGCGGTAGATTCACATAACTTTGTTCTCAGTGTTTGCTAGACGAATGCGCGAATGCACTGCCTTCCCTCGTACACTGCTGACCTTGATTAGCATTATCGCCCGCCGCAAGGCCTAGGAATGATCGACTTATCAAGACCCAACTCTTGACCATCTCATACGACCGTGTCAGAAAAGAAACGAATCAGCTATCCTGAGTGGGACTCGAACCAACAATCTTCGGCTCCGGAAACCGACGCCTTATCCATTAGGCCACCAGGATAAGTGCTTTAGTGCCCATAGTTTGCAGGTATGGTTCTCGCTTCGAATTCGAGAGTTTTTGGGTTCGAATCTCGGCTGCGCCCATTATCGGCTTCATAGCTCGCGTGTTGTTTGATGGGTGTGTCATACAATTTCCCAACCTTATTTGATTTCAATTTTGCAGGTACCTGTCCTCATCGTCATTCTTAGCTTCCCATATCCGCAAACAGTACCAAAATTGCTTTCCATGGTCATCGCTCGCGTGTAAGATAAACTAGCTTACTGGCTCATTGCCTGGCGTGTATGGATTTCTTTTAGATTAACTAAGTGGTTTAACCACCGAATAGGAGCAATCAAACTTTCTTTTAGCCAGGTATCTTCGCCATGCAATTTTGGATTGTTTCGTGACTATGTTTGCCCAACTCTGTTCAGAGTTGCAAGATGAATGCTGCAAAGAAACAGCAATCCACGTTTTGCAGTACCTTATTGGAAAGTGTTTAACATCGTAGGTAAGCTTGGGTGCACCATTGTTTTTGCGATCAATTAGCGCGAATTTGCTGAAGTTTCTGCTGCTTTTGTGTGTTTTGATGATTAAACCTACATGTATTAGGTCTGATGTGATTTTTGTATGGTCACATCCGCAATAAGTGAACAAACAAGCCAAATGTAAACAGTAACTAATCATCCGACTAGGAGATATGAATTGCCACAGGGAAAATACACCTTCAGCCAGAATTGATGTCTGCGTTGTTACTACAGTGACCACTTGCCCGCATTGCTTACCCTTTGAAATTCGAACTCAGCGACTGATGCCGTGTAGCACTCGGAGCGTCTCACGAAAGTCGTACCCTCAGTCAATAGCATTCGGCCTCGGGTTTCGGCGATTGTTGCGGCAGAATGCACTAGCTATACCACTATTTGAGATGGTAATTATGCTCGTCGAATTCTTAGTTCCATGCTTGTGATGAGTTACCTGACGAGCAGGGTTATAACTCTACATACCTAAGCAATTTTTATGTTCCTGATTTCAAACCTGTTTTAAACTGAGGCTATTCTGTCTATAGTGAGCATCCACACTCCTCGTCTCGACTATTTGTTTTTTACGTGACACATTGGTGACATGTATTCACTAGCAGCTCATGCCTACTAGGACTGTATCACATTGCATTCAGAACTTCTAAACTTCGCTAATGTCCTAACAATACCGTCCCAGAGACCGCCGCTCAACTCAGCCAATGCTTCCTTTGCCCATATCCCCGTCTTCTGCCCAGCTCTATTCCTCCCCAGCATTGTCGTGTCGTGAACGTGGTATTATTGCTGTTGGTGGGGTGTCATTAATCACGTTCTTCCCTTGTCGCGGTTAGCGACTGTTTTTGCGTTTGTGACTCATGCTATTTTCATATTGTTTTCCAGCGTACATTTAACTTGATTCCTTTTTCGTGGATTTAATTTTATTTTTTTGTTTGAAAGAGGCTTGGATCAGCTGCGCAATCTTTATTGGTTGCTCTTCGTAAGCAAAGCATTGTGCCAAAGCTAACATCCGCCTCCTTTGTTTACATTAATAAACTTATTTCAATACCGATGGTTCGGCATTTGGTAGCCGGATGTTTGATAGAGGAAGTAAAAATGGGAGGCGAGTCAAATGTGCTTCCTGCATTAATGGACTTCGCGATAGAATTCGCATGAGTGGGGTCTTATGAAAGCAATGTTAGCCTCTTAGCTGAAAAGTGAGCAACAAGACTCGAGACAAGAACATGCGACAACGGCTTCCATGCGCTGTGCATCTGGTTTCCTGTTCTTTATCACTCATCTATGTGACACTGAAACATCCACACACCGTAAGAATGACTTTTGGGCCAAGTTGCAGGGAGACGCAAAATAGTCCCTTTTAACCTTAGAAACGACTTGGATTTGTCAATTTGAGAGACAATGCTCCGTCATAGTCATACACAAGCAAACAGGCAGAGAGATTGAGGGATCGACCAACCTAGTGACAAGCAGTCAAGTTAACTCTTCATGTCTCGACCAGCTCCGCCCTTAACCCTTCAAAAAACGATGTGTCTTGATGCAAGATCATGGCGTGGACTTGTGTGGTGAAAGGTCACACATGGCAATGTGGAACAGAGCCGGACGCATTTGCAGACGTAACGAGACACACAGTAGTGTTCTGTTAAGGCAAATTGAGGAAGGGCTCTCTTGGAGACCGCAGAGTTCCTGACATCATTGCACCACCCCGACCACTACACTTATGCCATCCACTCTCCTCCCTTCTTAAAGATATTCATTCCAGACCTATCCCTTTTAAATGTTAAATTATATTCAATCGTCTTCTTTGCCAAACTTACTTATCTGGGCTAACAATCAAACGCACATGCACGCACACAAGATAGGATGGGATTATGTAGAGCTACTTTCTTAGTTATATTGTCTCAGATTAATGGAACATATGCGAGACCACAAATGGTCAAGGCGTGCTATTGTTTTCGTTGCTCCGGTGACTCTGAAATGCATCGATGAAGAGAGAAGTGGAAGTAGCACGTTTCCAAGCAAAATTTAGTCAAGAGAATACTTGATTCTTTATCGCACGCCGCCTTATGAATGTGTGCGCCTCTTTTCATTGTTTAGTGCATAGGTTAATAATACTTAATTTAGGTTAGCTCTCATCATGTCTACCCAGCAATACAAGTGGGAATGAAATACACTTGGCGCCACTATAGCGCCCCCTTTTATGAGAAGCAGCCAGATTGCAAATAAGGAAAATTGGTATACAATAAATAGGAAGACTGGAAAATGTTAAACGCAGTGAACTGTAGGTGTCTTAGCTGTCTGGGAGTGCAGATGATCGCAACTTTGAAGGGGAATTGAAGAAAAAGCGAATCATGATCATGTGTGTTTTACTTACCATGGAAATCAACCCCCGCATCAGAGACCGGATGTCAAATTGCTGTTTTATCACTACAAGAGGAAATTTACATTACTCTCAGACCACTTTCAATCCATGAGGACCGTGATCGACCGCTGCTCATTGCTGCATACTACAAAGAACAACTACTGTGAGTAATTTTGTGCTCGGAGATGAAGCGCCACCTCAAACCACTTCCACTTCTAGGCGGATTTGGGGTGACGTGTCTATGCAAGCATCACATCTTATCTGCAACGCTTGGCACCACGTTTGGTGGAATGGCAAAGCAAAGGCGAAGGAGTGCTCTCAAAACACACTGCTACAGCAATGGGGGAAGAATAACGTTGGTCAAAGAGGATAAGTAAATCAAGGATCACAAGCCTTATCAGTATGGTGCACTGATTATCAACCCATCTAGTGTTATTTTGGTTCAGAAGCAATAAGCGTGATAAGATGCACTAAAACTGTCTTTGATGGTCTTCGATGGCAACATTGATGCCCTAATAATGAGATACGAATCCACGAGGACAAGCTGAAACCACTATATAGGTCCTTGCTAATGAATGGCGTGAGCAGAAAAATAGACTTGGATCAGTTTACAGATCTGCATTGGAGCCATATGAGCCTGAGTCAAAAATAAGCCCGATATGTCGACTTGCTAGCATAAACCCCGCCCATTAGGGCATTTCTTAAAGACAGCAGGCACTGCATTCACTCGACTCAAAGAGATTTACTTATGCGTATGCACATGTATGTACGCTAAGAACCATAATGGGATGACTGTGATAAAACGCACAAGTATGAAACGCTTCGGAGCTTCTTAATGACGAATGAAGACATTCTGCCTAGACAAAATATTTGTAAATAATTGGCGTACAGGTCTGAGACTGCTGATGTGGCTTAAATGTCGGTCAAACTAGTGAATATTCAGCTGCAAAGGCACGTAAAGCAGTCCTATATCCATACCAAAAGTCAACTAGTGTATTTCCGTTACATAATTTTACAGTTGTGTCTGTGCAATAATGTGCAACTTGCACTTGTGACATCGATGCAGAGAGCTAATAATTTTGTTGAGTTAGACAGCACGCAAAAGTGATGATTTATGGTATGATACGCATATTGCACCTGTTTAAGCCTTATGCGTATCAAAAGTCACCAGCTGATGATGTTGTTGTCTGAAAAATACTTAGTGTGGTGATATTACGATTTTGAAAAACAAAGCAAAACAGGTCGCAATTTATGTGTCATCGAAAGAAAACCAGCACATCTGCGAAGGCGCCGCTATTGCTGATGCAATAGTAGTGATATTTTGCCAAGAATGAAAGACAGCTGTGGCCAAAAAAGACACAAAGTAATGTTCCTTTCGGTTATTGTACAATTTGAGCACTCCTTAACTGAGGTGGTGAAGTATCTGCTGCGAATAAGACGTTAATACGCAGCTTACCTCTCCGCCAGACCAAGTAGTGATCCACAGTTAGGTTGGTAAGATCATAATAGAATTATACTATGTTTGGGATGGGTTTTCAACGCCCCGTTTTGTTTTAATTGGTCCAAAGACGTTTTTCAAGTCGGACTCTGCTGGAGCATGTGAGGGCTGAGTATAAACTGCCAATTATTCTACGAAACATGGCAAGAGGCCGACACATATAGTGGCATATCAGCTAGATGTGCTGCAGCGATGCTGAAAAACGTTTTAACGTTTTCGCTGATTCCTGCATTCATGACACGGTAGGCAGAAGAATCAGCCGTCTGTGTGAATGAGGAGTGTGAATGCATGGAGGAAGGAATTGCCACTTCGTGTGAGTGCACAAGCGTGCATTTATTTGCAAAGCAAGAGTCCCTCATTATGCTCCCTGTCTGTTAGTCATTTATCCGCCTTAGTGGAGTGTGCTCCTTGCCCTGAAGTAAAGCAATTCACACCTGTCAGATGCTAGCAGTCTAGGGAAACTCTCACAATGGAAAATTCTACGCGGTTCACTCGCTTGTCTAGGCCTCAAATGATCGTCTACGCTGCTGTAACTAGCGGTTTAGTTGCCTTTACCCAACACTGGTTTGCATCGACTGCTGGCAGGTCTGTATGTTGTGTTCACTGCCGTTCAGCCATGCAGTTGGCTGACTTCATCTATGCTTGCAGTAGAGTACGCCATGCTTTTCGTTTATTTGTGCAAAGAAATAAATAGCGCGTTCCCCTACTGCTTGCATTGTTGTCCTAGCCTAGATCGGATTAATTGTTTTGAGCAGGATAAGTTGTTAAAGCGTTTAATTCATAGCATTGCCTAGCTACTGCTTCTGGATTGAGCTTAATAAATAGTGGCACGTAAACTTTTATATTAAGCCTTACTTCACCTTACACCACTTCTGCAAACAACGTTTGGCAATTGGTTTCCAGTCATGACTTCCTATCGCGATAAGCCTTCCCGGTTAAGTCTAGTAGTTGTTCAACTCTTCAGCAAACGCACAAGCTAGTCTGAATAGAGTGCATTACTGAGGTTTGAGCACAAGTGCTCAGTGAACACATCTATCCCCACGCCTCACCTCTGGTCGTAACGCCGATGGACTGAGGAGTGTAAGTGCACTAAATAGTGAAAGAGGAAATATCACTCTTGATTAGGCATTGACGGTTTTGAGCTTTTTTGTGGTCTGTCCTAAACGCGGAGCCTAATGTTTGATTGATGAGCTCTGCAGGCACTTTGTAATGACGCACGACACAAGAGACACATTACCTGGCTGGTGTGGTACGATAGTGCCAGGAATCCCACACCTCATTATCCACACCACATGAGTGATGACGAGGTGAGAGAGGTGTCCTGGAGTGAAGAATTAGGCTTGCGTAGATGTTTGGCAAGCGGCTGATTAGACGAAAGAAAAAGGCGAGTGTGGACGTAGGTTGACCTGAAACGGAGGGGCTGGGTGGATGCGTGTGAAAGGCTGTGTGCATTGCGAGTTGTGGCCCCGAGGCGGGTGTAATACGGGGCGGAGCTTTAGACCTACTTGCACTGGGTTCGGGTCGATTACCAAGCCTTGATTTCAAATGGGTGCATTACATTGCACTCCACGATGCTAAAGCCTGCAGTAGACTCGAACCGGGTTCGTTCGGGTCCGTAGTGTTTGTCGCTGGGAACCATTAAGTGCTCCTTTCGTTTTGTCTCACTTATGCCCCCATATCCGTTGTTGCGCGAATATGATTTTTAATGTGATACTAAAAGAATGCAAAGAAAAAGACTAAATATAGATGAAGCGCTGGGTATGTAACTGTTTCTTATCCATTTTGGTTTGTAATCTGAGCAATCCGCTGAGTGAATTATATACTGAAGTAGTAGGCAGGAGAAAGGATTGGAACACGACAATTTCGAGCACAGGTATATGAATAATATGATATAATTATGAGTGATGAAGGGATGACGGAATTCGAGCAGTGGAATAATCAAATATATGGTAAGATGCAGTGTTTTAAGGTGCGCAATGGATTACAAGCACAACGCGGGAGATAAATAGGGGATAGAGTGTAGAAGGTAAAGGTCTGCAGTCTGCTCAGGGACAGGCATCTCTAGATACGTTGGGGCGGGTAAAATCATTGCAGTCCTCGCATCCGAACTTGCTTGGGGCACAATGCAAAACCGTTTTTGGCTTATTGGGCGTTATAATATAGCTGCGTTAGGCAGAGACAATAGCGCTTGTTATCGCTACAAGACAGCGACAAATGGACACTTGTCCTGCATATGAAAGTAGTTGCCACCCATCTGACAAATTGTTGTCCTCTCGATTGTGGTAGCCAAAACTAAGAATGTCTGCTCATCGTCAGAATTGACATCAATAGATTTGTGGAACAAAGTCTGAGTATTGCGATCAAATTGGCTATTTCTTTACTTTTTTACATATTCTCTTTCCTCCTTCTTCTAAAGCTTGCACAATAGATAATTAGCAAAATCTTAACTAGCCTCTACATAAACGCATTTTATAGAATAAAATCAAAAGAGTTAAATAAATGTAGACAGATGCAATTGATCAAATTGGCATTGTAAATTTACAGTATTGTTCCTTAAAGTTCCTTGACCGTTTATTAAAATTTCAACTCGGTACTTTCCGCTTTATTAGGCTTAAAACTGTTGCTTCATGGTCGATATTCTGACTTCCTACAGAAGTTACATATGACTAACTCTTGTAAGCCCAACATTTATGAGGAAAATCTTTTTGCGATTTAATCGTGAAAGTAGGTTTTAGTGCACCCTTCCTACTCATTGGTCGTCATGATCCGCCCAACGCAGCCCTCTTGAGAATGTCACATATTTTATGGAAGCCAGAAGCGCCTGACTATTCATTATATTCAGCCATGTGATCTTCTGTTTTTCTTTGCATCACGCGCATGAAGGCATGACCTGGGCCTGATACAGCCATGTGCTACTCAGCAGCATCACCATTTGGTCATTTAAAGTAACGATGGATGCGCAAGTCCAGAAGTTAAACAGGCGCAAACCATGGGTGATGACTTTGCTCCGACGGTGGAAAGATGATAGTCGTTTACTACTACCTTGTTTTTCTCTTTCTCGTCGGCTTTGTCCTCACAATTTACAGCCTCCTAATGATTAGGTAAATCACGTCACTTGAAACTCGGGAACGAATCGCAGTTTAAACTATTAGGCGGTCGCGGAGAATATTTTAGCACGCTTGACTGAATTCGCTTAAAATTCCATCAGCTTTTTTGCACACATTAACGCAAACAAACTAGCCAGTCCTTTAAGCATACATTTTTTATTAACCTTTGGTCTTTTTGTTATGTCAGGGCGTATCTATTTTACCCAAGCCCATGGTCAAATTGATACAAGCCTGAATGGCTAACAGCTCAATGTACATCAAACTAGCTAAAATCATGCTCACAAGAATCAAATTTCCTTTACACGCCTTGCTTTTCTGGCTCTGCTTTGGCAAAAGAATCAATAGTGAATTGAAGAGAGTTGGTGTTCAGAATACAGTGATAGCAAAAGCAAAGTGAGCGAAGATGGGTACACCCTTATTTAGCTTCCGTTAATAGATGGCAAAAATAGCACAGAGGCATTGCGTCAAAATAAATCTTTCAGTTGAGTGAAGCATCAAAATTTTGCCTCGTTAGTAAAAGGAGAGTAGCACGTTCTAAAGTCAATTAAGTTGTGCTAAAACTAGCATCATTTGACGCTGTTAGTGCTGGTTAAGCAAACGAGATGACATCTGACACACAAAACTTTGACAAAAATAGGCAAACAAATGGACTGGTAAGTATAGGAGTAGAAATACTATTATAAATAAATATGCTCATAATGCGAAGACAATACGTGGGTGGGAATAAAATGGTTTGCGCAAAGGTCGGCGAATTATAGCTTAAAACGAAATCGGGGCAACGACAAATTTGAGCAGCTCTCAATCGCGTCAAAACTGAAGATTCATAAAGTCTGTCCTGCTTCTAGTTGCCTGATCGATTTAAGAGCATCCAACTCATCTCAGTGTAGCCTTCATCTAACAATCTGTGGCCGCCTAATTCTTCAAGCAGATTAAATGAATTGACCCTTGGACAATATTTGTAATTTGCTGCGCACTGATAACTGCTGCGCATAAGCATTATTGTTTGCCTGTTGCATTACATATTTAGCTAAACAAATAATTTCAAATCATTTATGCATCTATTCGAACATCTCAGATCGTTATGCCTTGTTCATCATGGCGGTATCTCCCTTTCGTACAATTCCCCGATTTAGTTCACCGAGAATAACTAAATATTAATAACTAAATATTACTCCACATCTCGCAGAATGCGCATTTTGCTTGTTGACTGGGGCAATTTTGTAACTCTAGAAAGTTGCGTTAATTCTCTCCCAACTTAGTCGCACTTCATTATTTTTGGCGTCGCAAGTCTTTTGCCTAAGTAATTCGCTCAGCATTTTCAAGGTCATCGGCGGCAACTGCCATCCACCTCGTTGGTGAATTGGATACGCTGTTGCACTAAAATGTCAAGATTTTAGCAATAACGAGCCACATCTCTAGAGGCATTCTAACTAATTGAAAATGGGATGGTGACAATGACTTTTCGGGAAGTGAATCTTGAAAAGATGTGTTGCGTCTGAGTGGAACATTATTTGCTGAGCATGGGCCCTTTGGTGCAAAATTCGAAGCCAGGATTCCACTCCTGGCAACACTTTGCACTAACTTAGTTAAGAATGAAATGCATTATATGGCTTCTTATTATGCATTGTGTGTATCAATTAGCAATGGCATTCTACTATAAAATTAGACATCATCCCTTATTCTCAGGATTATTATCTTCAATGTGCAGTGAAATTGCTTCCTACCAATCACCACAACACACAAATGCGTAAAATGCGTCCAAAATACTTGTCATTTTAAGTTAAGGTAAGGGGAGGTAAGTTTTTAACCATAAATGGGCTGCTCACTCCATTTTAGCACCAGTGGAAAGATCTAAGTGACATTGGATTTCGACTAGTGGTTCATAACAATGCATGCATAAGATAATATGCATGCAAAACAATCGCAAATTAGCTTAAGTATGCTGCACTCCATGCTTTTTCCATTTCGATCTGAAACTGGTCTCGATAAGACTCTGGCTAATGGCTTACTGTGATGCCATAGAAGGCAGCTCTTTTGTAAAAACACAACATTTTGTTTTGTGGCTCTGCAGAGTGTCATGTTTTCTCGACTAACATTAATTGAAATTCGATATCAAATGTTGAGTTACTTCCCTCCTGTAATATGCAGCTCGAATTTATGGCATTCAGCACTTAGAAGTGACAGCAGTGCAGTGCGAACAATTTTTAGCGTGAATACAGAGATAGTACAAGCTCATAGGTATGATCCGTTTGCTAGTTTTATCCATAATTATTTAATTTTACACGCAGTTGTTGTCGTGCAACAGTGTTTAGGCATGACCAGTAGTTACAGATTCCATACAGGCAAAGGAAGCTATAAAACACATTTGTAGAGCTGCAGTTCATTTTATTCATCTTGCTCAAGAAGTGACTCGAGTTAAGTACGAGCAGTTTGCTCCACTCAGTATAAGCTTATGAAATTAGGACTTAGTCGAGGGTAAGAACCCCCAGATAGGCGAAGATTGATATTGCACCCTGATAGGACTAGGGTAGTTATGACAGTGATGAGGATGCAAAATCATTTATTTGCTCAGATATTGATTCATCTGCGTTGATAATGTAGCTGCTATAGTAAATAATAAATTAAAGGTATATATATATATAAGTATATATATAGGTGAAGGAATTATAAAAATTGTGAATTTTTACCACACTCGTGTCATGACAACTGCGTGCAAAATTGTTCAAACAAGTAATTGAGGTGTGTAATCTCAAACTCAAGGTAACTTTCAACGGTCAAGCAGACGCGGATGTCTTTGTTAAATATATTCTTTATTTGCCTGACCTTGTTGCTCACAGAATGTGCTCATTATAAAGCGTTTCTAAATAAAAATTTTAGGCGTAAAGTAAACATTCTTTCCAAAATATTACAGGTCAAAAATGACCTTTAGTTACCATTTTGATGATGCCTGTATGATAGTGTTGATATGAAAAATACCAGCAGTTTCTTTACGCTCCGTTTAACTGATGCATTCCATATTCTGCTCAATCTATTGCCTATCAAGGTAACTAGAAGCATTTTTGCAGCAGCCTTATTTATGGCAAACGCTGACCACTGAATGCACATGATCCAAATCCAGCACAAGCTTTATTTTTGCTTTTGGTTCGCCTAACTCAAAAAATCAACCTGCGACATAGCAGAGTCATTTTACTGGCGCGAACATTTTATAGATAGTGGATTGCTATTGGATGCCAATCGTTCTTCGTCATAATTGGCTTATGCTACTATTGCTCTCTTCTCACATGTATTATTCACGCAATGTCGAAATTGCTATTCAGCTATCCTTGCAATTCTATCTAGCCACTTTCCTGGCATAGCGACGATTCGAATGTCTAAGTTTTTGGATAAATATGCACTCAAACTTGCGTGCATTTTTATTTGTGAGCAGCGTCTCGTCCCTTTTGTCGAAGCGTCCATAGAACATCAAGCGCAGTGAAGGTAATGTGTTTTGTCGTGTGCATTATTTTCTATTGTAAACATTGCGAAAAGCGTTGAATTTGGAGGGGTTGCTTTTGAAATAGGTGCAGTGGCATTTACATGCGTATTTGTCAGCCTAATGACAGGAAAGCTAACAGGTTGGGAAGCAGGAGGGTGCAAACTGTCATGAAATGGCAGTGAAGTAGGGAATTTGGAGGGGTAGAAATTTTTGTGCACTGAATGCAAAACCAAAAGTTTCAGCCGGTGGCGGTGTGGATGTATGGGGTTGTGGGAACTAAGAGAGGAAGGTAGGTAAAGGCGAATTAAGCAGTGCATTTGCCAAGAAAACGAAGCACTAGGTGGAATAGAAACATGCTTCATGTTTGTCAAACAAGTATTTTCCTCCCATTAATGGTACCATGCGTATACTTTACTCCTTCCACTCCTGATTCCGTTTTCCCTCCCTTTATTACAACCCATCTGCGTTACTTCACTCACCTCAGTTTTCATTTTCTCCCATTTATTGTTGGTAAATAAGGGTTCCTCTTCATTTTAGTAGTCTTGCAATTGGAAGGCTATTATGTGTGCATTGATTACACTACTTGAAGTACACGGGCGTCTCCTACTCCTCGCTTACTAGCCAACTTAAATGGCCAATTATGGTGAAGTAAGCCTCGTCACGATGTTGCTTAGACGAATGCTTTAAATAGGGATAGAGATTTGTTGTTAACAAAGAAAACAGCAGCAAGGCCTTGAGATACCTCTTCTGCGCTACTTATTGCCCCTTAGATGGAAGAACGGCCGAGAAAAGTCAAAAGAGAAGTCTATGCACACGTTGCCTTAGCCGCCTTCAGGGTTTTGTATTTCTCACTCATTTTCTTGCTATGCTCTAGTAGTTGAATGCTAAAACGAACACGAAGTCCAGACAATCTCCCATTTACCGATCAATGAGTCAGTCGTGCCTACCTCTGCATACCTCGGCGTAATCACGTCCAGCTCCTACCTGTTTGGCACCTTTATGTACTACTGCAGCGCAGTCAACATAGAGAAAAGGTGTTTTCTCTAGGCTTCAATTGGATTTTCCATGATGGGTTAGACCTGCCGAATCGACCTCTCTAACTAGCATTTTAGCGCACTCGTTGCCCCCTGTTGCCCAATTTGCTGCCTTGTAGACCTGTCGCACAGAGAAATTTCCACCTCACAAGGCTGTTTAAAATTAGTGGTAAATGCAACGTTTCAAACTACATCCCAGCACTGATTAGCAGTTTTATGCGGAAGCAGAGTGTCTTCACTGCTTCAATTACCATCTTCGTCAAACGCAGTATAGGTGGACACACGTATTTGCTTGCATTTTACCATCCATCTTGCCTCATACGATATCGTCTTTCCCACTATCCACTTTTCTTGCCATTGCCTCAGTCCCGCTTCGTCATCTACTCACCCATGATCAACCTCTCATCAGCCACTCCCCTCTCTCAGTCTGTGTGCAACCCATCAACCTCACACTCTCTCGTTCACAAGACCCCAAAAGGCCCAAGGAGATAAAAATGTATGAATAAAGTGAGTTATGTCACTACTTCCACCAATCCCTGCTTTAGCTTCTCATCTTCTTCCTTACCTAATTTGAGTGTGTCGGTTCAGCAGTTACAACTTGTATTTCAGTGTAAATCACGTATCAAGGTAAAATTACAGGTGACGCCATCAAGTCTGCCGCTTAATAGAAACATTACTTTACAACTTCGGCACCCATCATGGCATTTCCCCAACCTCTTTTCCACTTTCCCTCTGTAAGCGTTTAGCCTTTGCCTCTCAGTTATCCAATCTCTCGACACTTTTAGCCAAATTAGTATACCACTTTCTCCACTAGAGAGGTGTCAGCACTACCATTGCTATCCCCGGTGCAAGGAAACAATTAACCAAGAATATATTTCATGTTTCACGTACGGCAGTCTTCTTATACACTGCACTTTGTAGTTAGCGTACTGTTTCGACACCTGCTTTTGCTTTTCTTGCCTTCAGTCCATCATTTTGTTCGGGTCCAAAATGCCATTCTTGGCTAAAATTTCTTCCCCATTCTGGTGGCAACATAAAAATATGGGGGTTATATGAAAATGTTGCAATATTATCGCAAGCATTCATGCACCACCTCTATCCCTCTCCTCCTTACACGATCTCGCACTTAAATAATCATTACTGGCGATGCAAAATTTTACAGGACACTGCTCACGTGAGAGGCAAATAGAGCAGCCTGTTTTTGAAAATCATTATCAATGCATGCAATTGTGCTTTAGGTTATGATGAATGGGAAAGGAGATTTGTTGCTAAGGAAGCGCAAAAGAAGACTCAAAAGTTATCCGCCAATTTACTTTCTTGTCCTTGGTTGGAATAAAGACCGAGAAGGAGTCCTGTCATCTAAATCCGACTAATCTACATGGCCTAATCCAACGCATATTTGCTTGCCGCTCTTATGAACTACTGCACTGCAGTCAATCTGGCAGCGCGATGTGTCACACATGCATTATTTGGACTTCCCAAGCTGAATTTTAATCGTAAGTTTGTCTAATAGATTAGCCTCTCTAACCAGCGTTTTCTTACTCTCAGTGCATGCTGCCAATCATTCTGCTGCCTTGTGGACCTCTTATACGAGAACTTATCACCTGAACCGCACCGCTCACGCTTGGTGGTCAAATTCACGATAGTGACCTCATCCAAGTACAGATTGATAAACGTAATTGGGACTAAAGTACCTCCTCTGGTTTAATTACACCCTCACCGGTCTCGGTCGTGATTCGCCATCCTCTCTAGGTACTGCACTTCGGCACAACCACAGCTACAATTGTGTAAGCCAATCCCGTGTCAACTCTTGTTTTAACTGGTTCTAGTTCCCATCTCAACTCACAATGTAAGGGTTGCATGGCACTACCTCGAACGACCTCATACCATGCAGTTCTGCTGTGGTAGCTAGCCCATGGCTGCCTGTGCAAGTGCAAGTTAAAGCGGTGCAAGTGAGGAGTCGAGAAGGCTGGACTTGAGTCTTGGAGCATGGATGGCTTAAGCTCGATGCAATATGTGATAGCAGATTTGAAGCGTCAGTGGCCTAATCACTCGATTCACTGAAGTACGTCTGATATTGTAATCGGACGGGCAGCATAGCATTTGTATGCATCTTTAGGGTGCCTTTCGGCATTTTACGACCAAAATTATGCTACCCAAAATCGTGAGAAAAGTTGATGCTTTACCAATCGGAAATGAAACTACTCCCATGCTTTAAGACATCCCTTTGGATGACTTGTACACAAAATGCACTCATAACAGCATTTGGCGATTCCATCGACTTTTTGATCCATCGATCCATTGATTTGATCGGCCAACCGACCGACCAAGTGCTTAGTGTACATGAGCTAGCAGTGAGGCCCGAATCCATGTCATTCGCAAACTCACTCACTCGATCACTCACTCAGCAACCCAATCGGTGTTGACGGTGCATTCAACACGACGTGTTTTGCTCGTAATTAGCACTAGTGTGTGCGTGAGTGGTTTAATTAGGTAGGAAAAGGAGAAAGCAACAGCAGTAGCAGCAGCGGCAGTGCGGTGGCTAAGATTAAGCATAATAGTGTCTACCAAGATGGGTGGACCGCAGGCATTAGGAAATCACCTTAGCAAGAACCGCTTCGAGGGGATACACACTGGTGGCTACAAAAAAAGAGAGAACACTGGTAATTGTCAGTGCATCTGCTAAGCGTTTTTGTCTTCTTCCCTTTGTTGTTTTGGAACGAATTGGCCCCCCTCGGCATTACACCCACGGCATCTGGTGGAAATCGGCGATCTGTGAACAATCAATTTTCTCTTCTTTTCCTTGTCATCCACTATTATTTACTTAGAAAAGTTAAATGCACCCATTTGAATGCTATTCCCCTTCTCAGTCGTTCTCTCAGCCAATTTTTGTGATAAAAAATTAACGGATCTGAAACGTTTGGTTCGCATTATGCCACGGGAACACACTGTCACACCGAGAGTATGTCAGATTTACGCATGATATTGAGATGGTTAGGGGAGTGAGAGTTGTGGCGGTAGGCTACACAAGTCAAGCTGTGAAAGTAAAGCGTTGAGGCAAATGCAAAGAGTTGCTAAAATAATAATGGCAAAGCACAAAAGTAATTGACTGAGGCGATTGAACTTGGGTTGCTTTGATACTGCGACGATGCAACAACCAGGCAGACTGCAGACAGTGCAGCTGTTGTGAAGCAGCAGAATCTCATTCGTGTTTTATTACTTCTATCATGTTCTTGGTGATAAATAGTTAGTTAATTTGTTTAGATCAAAAACAAATGAGCGGCTACTTAAGGACTCAGAATTATTTTCCATGAAGTTTGCAGTAATTGTGATAGTAGACACTCATGAGTTACGATTGCCAATAAGAGAGGATTTTCCATGCTCGGTCATGTAGAACTATGACTTCACACCTTTACTCCTTGGGACGTTTGATAAGGTTTTGCCTCCTCTGTTCCAATTTTGTATGGAACTTAATGCAAAAACAACTTGTTACATTTCAGCGAGCGAAGCGTAGGTCATAATATGCTAATGATTAGATTATATCTCTGCAGTCCTATCGAATCTTCACCATCTAAGGTTAAGCGTCAACTGCATGTTGCCGCTAAATGGATCCTTTATTCGAACGTGCCAATTGCAAAGCTAAAATTTTTTGTTTAGTTAGTAATTTCTTTCTACCATTTATCTCACTGCTTCATGTCAGTCGAACATTCCATAATTGGCTGCAGTCTGGAATTGTTTCCTATGTCTAAGGATAGCAAAAAAGAAGCAAGGTTAGTTTGTTAATTCTTATTCACTGGTGCCATTTAGAGACAGATACAGTGCCAACGATGACAATGAATGCATTAAGTGCAAGGTCTGAGATGATGTCATGAGAAAAGGTCGCTCTAATGTAAACTGATTAATTTTCTGGATGCCAATTTGGTGCCTTAATGTGGCGCAAAAGAAGCTATGGCAGGCCTGATTATATCAAATTGAGTAGACCTGGAGCCGGGCAGATTAAATTTCACTGATTGTCTAAGGAAAAGAATTTGCTTCAAATGTTATAAAGTTCTTGCAGCCAGTGATGAAATTGGAGTTTGTTAGGAGTCGTAAACATGTACATTTCTACTGTTACTGAGCAAGATGAAAAAGCAATTTGGCAATGCTTTCATGTCTTGAGAGACCCTCTCACCAACCACTTATAAAAATGGCTTTAAGAGTGAAGTTAAACTGAAGGGCTTCAGCTTGTACGATGACTCCCTAACACGCAATTTTTGATGGTGCCTTTAGCAACAGTATTTACCGACTTAATATCAAAGCCTTGACAATATTTTCTGTCGGACCAATGCACCTACTAACAACTCATCATCTATACTACTTGCAGTGATGGCACATGGCAGCTAGAATGCGTATTAATGCACAATGGCCAATCACCGACTAGCATTGATGCACTGCTTTCAACGTATAGGAAGAACGCAGGTACTCCCACCTCCGTCAAGTGACCACAAGCATGGTTGGAAAATGTTAAAATATGTGCACTATTGTCCCCCCCTTTTTAGCCACAAACACTCTCAGTCAGACGCACTAACAACACTGACTGCTTCTGTCTGAACCAGTGGATGCGTAAACGAAGCCTTAAATAGGGATGTGTCAGAGTGTAAAACTAGCATGCCAAACGGCTAGCCAGCTCATTTTTAAAAAATATTTTCAAGCGAACCAAAACTAGATGGCATAGCGTTGGGCATGAAAATTCTAGCGAGATAAATTGCTTGCGCAAGCGCTCTGCATAGGCTGTCTACTTTATACTCGCCTTTGCACTTATTCGGTCGCAAATTTGCAGGGTAAGGGCGCGCTATAAAGGGCTCCCTACCGCCAGGAGAATGCATCCATTCTCCTTGTCACTGAGTAAGTTTTTCAACTGCACTAGTAATTTGCATTCAAAAGCATACTTTAGGACATTCATTTTCAACTTTTCTTCTCCTCTTATGGCTTGCGTTTCCAGTAAACGTAGTTTCATTAGCATCCCATTATTACTACTGACAATATTTAGCGGACAATTTTAACTCAGCACAACAATTGGAGCAATGTTTTTTCCACATCCAGTAGAGACATGTGAGCGCGAAAATCTTTTTACACACACCGGCCTATTGCCTGCTAATTTAAATGACCTTCACTGCTCACAGAAATACAGTTAACTAAGTTTGACATGGCTACCTCAAGTTAGTACCATTTTATCTATTTTTTTCCACAATTAACCACTTGCAAACACTGACGATTATGGACGGTTATGTTGGCAACTACATTTGTTGAGTAATGAATAGCAAAATTATTTCGTGCGCTAAATATGCGATTGGCAATGAGCCGTAATTTGTACGCTGTGGTGGTTGCTGATAACTAGATGTGGGAAGAACCCTCGTGCATTAATTTGCAAACGATATTAAATTGTTTCGCTGTCATTAAGACGAATTGAGTAAACCAGTTGTCAATTACAGTTTTGCTCGGTACCTTTATGAAATTCCTGCAATACGCATCAATGTGAATTATCAAGAACTGCCATGCACCAAAAAATCGGCTAGTGTATTTTCTGCACTTCCAAAGTTAAGAAATAGCAACCGCTTAATCTGCTTTTCCAACCCTCTAAAATACACTTTGCTTACAAAAATGAGTTCGGGACTACAATCAAAATGGGGTTATTGCTTTTACAGGCAAACGCAGAGGAAGAAAAAGCTGTTTAATAGAGTATTGTTGCCAAATGACGAGCATGACTTCTTTGCTGAGGCACTTTCAAAAAGCTTAAATTGTTAACCTACCATGCTGCTTAATTTCTAGGTACGCTGTTTTAAGTGATAAGGCAGTTAGAGTTAGAAAGCATTCACCGAACTTGAGGTCAGGACTAAGCATCCCTACGGCCCTTAATAAAACAGATGTGGCGCCACATTTATCGGTGGAAACGAGTGTAAACATTGTATTCTCAATTTGACTTTTTTGGAGCGGATAAAATTGTTTGGAGAGTATATGGGTTATGAATGTGAAATCTTTGCAGAAATCGATCAATCACTCCAAGTGGGTGGAGCAAAAAGGCGTCTGATTGCAGGCTGGCCTCGGGTTGAAGTACATACTCGTGTAGAGCTTGTATTTGCAGCCAGATGGATGGAGCTGTAGCTAAAAAATAGATGCGTTGAAATTGACAACACTGCCTTAACATTTGGCTTCGAGAATTCCACCTACCTTTTAACTGAGTTTACTTTCAAACGCTTCGTAGTACGAGGAATAGATATTGGGGAATGTGCGGAATCCTGTTGCGTGGTCAAAGTCACCCATTTGCTTAAAGCTATAGAACCTACAACTTTGCAACACAAACCAGCTGATTCTAATAGAGTTGTGTCGCCTGGGCAGAAACATGCCGAAAATGCGAGCTTCGTTCATCCTCTCCACTAACTCATAATTCTTGAAACTGTTAATTGGGATGCTTAGAAATTTGCCAACACCTACTGCGCCATTAATAGGAGCAGTTTTTATTTGTACCTCAAGAAGTTTGCAAGATTTTTAAGAGCTTTACGAGAGGATGAGCCTTGTTTTCACAAATACAAAGAAAACTGTTCTCCTTTTCTATGCGGTTCTTTGGCAATCAAGTAAAACACCTACTACATCGCAAAGAATAATATCGTATATCAAGCGGAACGTGTATATATTTACCAACTAACTTCCCGTTGGCAGTAGCAGAGAAGTTGAGAATGTAATTTTTCTTAATTGCAGTTTTATTTGACTTAATCATTGGTCAGAATCTAGTTTAAAAAGCAGACGGACACTTGCTACCGAACAATGAATACTTTATGTAAATAAAAACACCTTTATTAGTGTGACGTGGACTGCAACAAATTTTACAGACTCTAGTCTTAAAAGCCGAATTTTATCGAATGCTAATGGCAGCGGTGCTTAACTTTATTTCCTTCCGATATTTAGATGTTGCTCTGCAGAAACATAAGGGTCTAGACGATGGATGAGTCAGCAGATGTCATTTAAGCACCGTATTTATATAAAACCGGTGGTCGTTACCATTCTTTTGTAAATAGAATTGGCAGCGGTCTAGTCACAGAATTGTTGGTGCTCATAAATACTAACCATTTTGCTTGCGGCTTGTAACTTTTATTATTCTGAAATTCAGTTCCTCCCCTACGTCTACCACCAAATCGTCCTCCACATACTAGAGGTATGTCTAATTTTATTAATCCTTTGACAAAGCTGCATCTTATTTTAGGCAATCTTTCCTCGAATCTTTACCAGCATTGTGAAACAATAACACTAACTAACTTTTTAGCACGCATATTTTTGTTATTACATGCGTAGAACATTCCTCCTTTTCTCCTCCTCTCTTCTAATTCTACGGCTATGAGAAGATTGGATGCATTTTGACTTCTTTATCACAAGCACAGGCAGGATTTATGGCAGCCAGGCCGAAGTAGTAGCGGAGAAGGCGTCTCGAAAACCGAAAATTGACCACGCTCATCCTCGTAAACAACCAGAGGCACCTTTGTAAGGCTGAATCTTATGATGGACGGTTATTGGCTGAGTGCGACACTGAAAATTGCAGACATAGAACTTTCACCACTTTAAAGGTGGCAGAATTTGCAATGCCTATAAGCGGGTTTCTTGAACCACGGCATCACTGGTGTACAATCAGTCTGTGCTAGCATTCTTCTCTGAAGGTGGATTCTAGTAGCCCTACTTCTACTTACTTGTCGACTTTTATTTTGCCATTTATTTACATGGTGAAGCTGATGTGTCATCTAAAATTATCTTAAAATCATGCATAAATATTATTGCTCTGGATGCAATGCATCACTGTCTGCGCACTATGGGTAGGAGGTGGATCATTTCAACGACCCATTTTCAACATCATGTGTTCATGCATCAAGCAATGCACTAGGCAGAACAGGCATCTCCGTCGTCTACTTACACCATAATCGTCATTACTTTTTTTAAAAACTATCTTAAAGCTATCAGACAGCAAATCCTGTTCTTGCTTTTTAAGACCAGAATCAAGGTCACCGGTCTCTACTTACTGACCCTTTTTCTTCCCCAATATGCAATCTGCGCATTAAAGGATACGTCAAATGCGGTGTGCAGTGCTATAGGAAAAATTTGTCATGATCCATTCAATGAGCAGATATCAGTTGCGCACGTATGGTAAGATTTGATTGAAATGAGAATTGGTCGTAATTTAAGAAGCAAGGCATATGCAAATGAACTAGATGGGCCCAGACGCCTCGACCACATAATCTATTTGGTAGATGCCCATGGGTAATCAGAGTTCAGTTGAGAGTCATCTTACGATTTATTCTACCCAGTCATGCATTGAATTCCCACTCATTGTAAGCAGCCATGCTCATTCAGTTTAGGTGCACGTGCGTTACCTATACAATCATAATGTATTCCTACTAGAGTCAACCTACATTAATGACTAAAAACTCTGCGTAGGCACAAGCAATGTCTGTTACCTAGAAATCTTTATTCAGTCTAATGCATAGAGCTACACTCAGCATTAAAAGAAATTGCGGCAGGCGAATTCCAACTTATGTGAAGGTTAAAAATCAATGAGATTGGATCTGCAATCCAAGACTCGTACGATTCTGAATAAGAAGCTATGGCAATATTCGATGTTCTCTATCTAGCATCTAGCGCCCATTGATAGGCTTCGGTTTCTTAGTCAGTTTCCTTTGCAGACCATCACGTCTGAACACACCTAATATAATGAATTTCCTTGAAACTATAAATCACGAAGGCATGAAGCAGGCATTAATGTTGTCAATTAGTAGCAATGCGAAGTCGCTGTTGCCTCATTACTGAGCCAATGAACTAACCACGGGCCAATCACTCACCCACAGAAGTGCCAATTAACCAATTATCTAAGGTTTTGCTTCTTGACGTGCTTTGACTTCTAATATGAGAAGGCTAAAGGAATAGAAATGGCATGAAATGCGAGGATGAACAAAGGCATAGGGAGGCGTTAAAAACGAATGCAGCTGCGAAAGGCACGGTTGTAAAACTACAGCTGCTTGTGGCGTTGGTGAGCATATCCCGTTCCATCGTAAATGAATTCTTCCCCGCTGTCAGGTAGGGAAATCAGTCAGTGCGCGCCTTACTTAATTTGAGGTGGTGTCTATGTTGTCTATGGAAACAGCATTAACACAAGTGGGGATTTGGCACAAGGATGTATTTTTACCTCCGTTTCTCCTTTATGCCCTAATGCCGGGCTTCACGTTGCCTAAATTGAATAGAAAACCTAAATATCTTTCTTCTTCAGTCCTTGCAGCTCCGATTCTAGCTGTATTTTAAGTTGCAAATAAAAAAGGGCTTCGTCTCAGTTTGTAGGTACGGCACGGCGGAGAATACTGGCGGGTGTAAAAAACGCATAGTCAAACAAGGAAATTAGTATTTTCGTGATAAACAACTACGCCCGACTTCAAGCCACGATTAAGAGCGAACTAAGGACGCATGGAAAAGGACTACTCACTCCTGTCAAGCCAATGCTACCATCAGCAGGCCACTCAGTTGGATCGGTGAAAATAGCATACATGCATCGCATCGTAAGATGGAGAAAAGTTATTTTCCTCTCTCCACAAGCCATTCGTAGTGTTGGATAAAAGTCATCATCCACTTCTGCTTATTTTAACGCTTTGCGAGTGGGGACCCTTCCACGGGCCGCTTTGGTAAGCATTGTTTATACCTTTGTATTTATTCTCATAAGCGAATTCAGCTTATTAACTCTCTTCCTATAGAATCAACTAATCATTTAAAAGTTCTGACGTGGCAATTCAAGGCCAGTACTTGGCGCTTTTTAACGAAAACTCATACGAGTTCTTAGGCCGATTGCATAAACGAGAATATGCATTTTAATCTCATTCCTTCCTGGAAATTGACAACAGATCTTTTGACTAAAGACAATCTGCGTAATTTGATGGGCCTAATTTTAGTACCATTAATACCACACGAGGTCTTACTGAGGTCCCAAAACCCGTAAAATCAGTGGCAAAATGGTAATGAAGATTGCATTTGGTCGTCATACTACTGCGCGCGTAATCACCTACTGAGCATGTGCTTAGCCATGTGTATCCACTTTTCGTTTCCTGTCATGGTTACCTGGGTGTGCATTGTCTCCGCAAATGCAATGTGGAATGGCGCTCCTACCGATTGAATGTGCTGCAAATACTACACGACAGAATTATACACGTGTGCAGTTTCCAAAACTATTTGGCAAGGAACCAAATTTGGAAATTAGACACTGGACACAGGATCTTTAAAGACTAGGCTGTTGTGAAGCATGATAGCAATCAATAGTAAATGTCTGACTACCCCATTATTTCTCACCTAATTACATAGTTGCAGTTATGCCAAATTCGTACCAATTCATGTGTTAATCATGCCAGTATGAAATTGATTGCAACCGTGTTGCCAGCTGCTCATGCGCACCCACTAACTTTAAACAGGAAATAGTGCCATCTTGCTGAGCAAATGTGTATAGGGCAAGCCATGAAGGAACGCTTTATTTCTTGGCACTAAACACACTGATTAAGTCGAATCATTAGCACGCGAGTACGTTATCTGATGAATGTACGCATATTTGTTATTAATGTGAAGTTTGATATGAACATTGGTGCTGCTATTAGGAGTCGTCGTCTGGCGTTGTTTGCTACCAACTTGCTTCAATAATGTGGTGGCCGCATCTATCACATTTCCACCCATATATGGCTCCACTATCTCCTGCATCCTCAACGGCACCACCACAGAGGTGCACCACTTGGTTAAACACTATCCTAGTGCGGAGACCCACCATAAACTGCTGTTTTCTTCAGAAATTCGCAAAATCGATTGACTTGTGATTTATGTTTGAGAGCATTGCCTCATCGTGGAAACGATGCTATATATAAAGGGCAATTATGACGATTGTAACAGAAGCAATACTAGAGGGAACTGCAGAACGACGCAGTGGCACGGCTTCATGAGTGCTCCTGCTTTCCTGACTGCTTCATTGCAGAGAGGGCCATGGCTATCAAAGCAGCAGCCTATTAGTTGTGATAGACCGCATACCACTCCTCATGAGTCACTAAGTCAACAACACCACTCCACTGGATCTCTGCCACTTCTGTTATATCATTGAGCCAACACCGCTGCTAACTTGGAGGCAACCCACTTTAGAGTCAGTGCTGTGAGTCGCCACTTGCATGCGTGCAGTTGCAGGCAACGGGTTAAAGCACCTGCGATGTTGCAGTTACTGGATGCGTAAAAGCTGTGTAGTGTTTTACACAAGCCCAATAAATTCGTCGCGTGATAAATTGCAGGCAACAGTTATAAAATTACAGCGACCTTGAAAGTCGTCGTCAACAGACTAAAAGCGTGTGAGCTCGCGTCTGCTGAAAAGCACAGCAAAGGGTCAAGCCATTAGCAGTGAATCGGGAACAGACTTCCGTGAGTCGGTGTCTTCCACCAGGGCAAGGTAGACACCATAGCTAAAGACGAGGACTACGTAACGGAGCCAAGTTTTGCTGCCTTCACAGATAAGAAATGTCACATCAGTGACGCCTGGCAAGTTTGGACGGCTTTGAGCCTCACCAAAGCGTCTGCTCGAGCGTCGACTCAAAGATGAGACAGTACAAGTCTGCGCGAAGCACTGGGCCTCCAACCTTTTACATTCAACACAAATCGGGAATCGAGGTAGAATGCAATAGAAAAGAAAAACATTTTAACATCCGGGCGATTCGTTTAGGCTGCCTTCAAATTTGGAAAGTGCCATGAAAGCGTGTGAGGGCGAGAAGTTGACAGATGCAGTGATCAGAGTGTTGGCCTACTTTAATGGCAACCAACGTTAAGCCTTGATAGAAGCAGACGAAATATGGATTCTGGATGTGCTGCGTCTCGTCAATGAGCTACGGCTGCTGCTATTTTCTAGAGCTTGTGAGATTCTCCAGATTTCTCTGCTGCCATCAATTTCGTGTCGCGCAGTTGGGTAGTAACTGATTAATGAGAGGCAAAGGACTTTATGAAGAGATTTAAGCAAGGACGTAATAAAAAAATTCGACAGCTGATGAAAGTCCATCAGCCATCCCAGAATGGTATATGAGATGGCGAAGATGGCCTTACGCTAGATTAAGTACACGAACGTTTGTGCAACGTTGTTGTTTAGAAGATTGACTTCTGTACGACAATCATATGCACCCATTGGTAACAGCTGTGCACAGAAGTTTGTAGTAGGACAGCAGATTCGGTAACGAACACATTCATTGAAGTAAAATTATAATGGGTTTCTATCTGCAAGACATTTTCTGGTAAGTGGGTCTTCGAGCCAGCTAGAGCGCAAAAAGAGTCACGAGACTCGTTTAGTGGTAATGAGTAAAAATATCATCCACCCAGTAGCGGAAAGTAGTTAGGGAGCAAGAGAAAATCGGCACCACCACTGATTATGGTCGTCTACCGGAGGAAGGGGAGATGATGAGGTCAAGTGTAAAAAATGTGGTGAAGCTCAAGTAAGCAAGCAAAAATTGAGTATTAAGATAGCAGTGGTGAATATCCCAGAGAACTATATTAACATGAATGTAAAAATATTTAAAAGGAGTCAGAGAGCAAAAAATGTAATAAAATTCGTCAAAATAAGTTTACGGTGTCTAAGAAGATGATCAAGTAAATGCACACTAACCACCAAGCACCCAAAATGTCTACAGATTGGCAAGGACAATGTTAGATACGATGCGTAGCTTAGTGCACCAAGAAGGGCTTTGATTTGTAAATACAAAGGCGTAAAAAATAAAATTGCATGGACTACAAATTATTTTGTTCCCTTCTGTTCGTCTCTAAGAATTGGAAGTCGCAAAGCATAGACCACTGAAACTCCTCCGATTGGTGTACGGATAACTGGAATGCAATTTGGCAAACCTTGCCGCAACTTCGAAGGCGAGTGCTCATCTGTTTACTTAGACATACTGCATTCCGCCATTGCATTTTAAAGAGCATCCACAAGCCAATACGTTGGCTTGTTCAATATTAAAGACACATTTTCGGAGCACAGAGGAAGTGAAATGCATAGTTTATAAATGAAACAGGGAGAGCTCGTGCACCCAAATATGAGCAACTTGTTAGATATAGGCAGCCACGAGGATTTTCCTACGACGTGATGTGATCTAATTCCGGCCAGGTGTTGGGCTGCGTGTAGGGAGACATGGCAGAACACGTGCAAAACTGAAGTTAGGGTTTAAAAGTGCTCATCACGTGCACGAAAAGCTACGTTAATTTGGAATTGGGTGCCCTTCGTCGAATGCGCTTTCCTTTCATGCGAAGGGTACGACATGCTTTGATGTAAATCAAAAAATAGTTGTTGTGCTTCTCGGAGACCGAATAAGAGAAGGTGTGAGGACACCCAAAAGTTACAACCGAACCAACCACATGAAATACTAAAGTACAACCATGTGCCATCGTGAGCGCGAATCAGGTGACTTCGAGGCAGTATAAATGGGTTGTACGAAACATCGGCGAACATTAACCGTTCTGCGTTACGGTATTTGTGGTCATGGAAGGAGGCAATTGTAGCTCATGCTCAAGCAATGAGTGCAATACATATCAATGGTCTAGGGATGACATAAATAAATTAGTCATCTATTTGCTGAGGGAGCTGTACAACAAAGGACAATGTAACGCCAACAATTCGGTGATCAGCGGAGAGTTGGAAGGATTAGAAGGAGCTGTGATAGAAGAAGGTACGCTGGTGCAAAGCGATCTGCAAAAGCTGATACAGTTGCTGCTCTACTTACTTAAATTGCGCTACCAAAGGTGTTCGTGTTGTGGCCAGGCATGCCCCACTAAGACATATTCGTGCTGTACTCAGACTTGCACCAGTAATACCTTGTGAGGCCTGAAGGTGGATGAAGCCGATGGATGAAGTTTGACTGAGGAAGCCCGGTTGTACTCTTGTGAGGTTCTAAAGTTAAAGCGGCGTCTTTACTTCTTCGCTGTGGTACTCCATCCAAACTGGACCACCGCGCTTATTTCCATCGTTCACACACGGTAGCAGGCTCTTAGCACCCTTCAACTAGAGAATTTTTTTGCCCAGTTATCCATTTGTTGCTGCTATTTCTCCAGTATAGTAGATCCGTTTAATAAAGGACATGATCCAAAATTCTTCTGAATGTCCAATGCTTCCACTCACTCCGCCTTTCCAATTTGTCCTCGCTTCAGTGAGGCGGCATTTATACAGTGAGTTGTGAGAAGTGCTGCTCTAACAAGCAACCAACGTCCTCAAAAAGGCATTGTTTCAAGTGTGCTACAGTTTCTTCTGCACGTGATTGGGGTAATTGTGGTGTGCAGGCCATTCACATACCTTCTGCTAGATGCTGCACATATTCGTTTGCCGGTTTCAAATGTGATCACCCCTGTTACATTACACCATGATACAGCATTTAGTCACTGGCGTTGCGATAGTTGTACAATTGCAATAAATCCGTTTTTTACCTACACCATCGTGGTGTAACGTGGCCTTTTTAGATTTGTAGCAGGCCACGGGAGTGTAGGCGGAAATTAAATCATTAGTCTGCCTAGTCCATCACATCTTGTCATGAGTTGTGGGCTTTTCGAAGAAATGGACCAGTTTTTGGATGGTGAGTTAGCATTAATTTACCTAGCATGTAAGAAGTAGCTTCCCTGCAAACAGTATTTGCTTCTGCAGACGAGTCATTAAAGTACCAATATTGGCACCAAATTCTCAATGAAGCTGCACAAGTCCACTGCTGGAATTTCGTTTTTATTCCAAGGTAGATTAATGAATTAAGGCCCCAATAAATCTGTTAACTAACTTTCAACTTGGGCGTCCTTACTTGCAGCAACTGATGAGCCTCAACAACAAGTGATGCGTCGGGCACTTGAGATTAAGCGGCACAGATGATAGGCGCTGTATTGTGAGGAACACTACATCTCTCACGCAAACGTCAAATACTTTGCATCATTTTGTACTACCGCTTAAGTGTGCGAACTCATGAAAATGAAATGTACGGGTTCCTGTTCATCCCAAACACACTTTTAAAATGGCTACTTTGAAAGGCTTGAAAAACAAAAGTCTGCAAATTTTGAGAAATGTCTACAAACTAGTGCAAAATAAACACCATTATATTGCGTCGCGTTATTTCACTAATGGAATGTTTATTATTAGTTATAGGAATGGGCGTATAATGCTTGCAGCAAGCGGATCCCTGTAAACTGCTCTGCTATATGCAAAAGCTTTTTTAATTTTGAAAATAAACGTTGCTTTTAAACTTGCAAGTATTTGGGCAAGACAATTAAAGCAAATTGTACTATTGCAGTCTATTGTGGTTTGTCAAGCATCTTTACCACATTGCGGTTGCTTACAAATTCATGTGCATTTTACAACGGGAAACCAAATGCTGTGTTGATCACGTATAAATTGTGCCCTTGGCACACGCCAACTACGAAAGACATTGTAAAGTTTACTTTGCACGCACCCACAGATGTCTACACAGTGTGCAGAATGAACTTAAGTGCCCATCGCACTGCCATTGAACTACACAGCTGACAGTCGGGCAAAAGGTCGTCTCCGTGGCAGCAAGCTTCCCATTATTGGTGGCATCAGCGGTTCTTTCCCTCTTGCTTGTCTTGCCCTTCCCATCAGCGAAGGCAGCATCATTGGTGACGACGGGAGAAGTAGAGCAGGCGGAAATTCAGCCAGAAGATCTTCAATCAGAAGCATGGAAAGCACTTGCCAAGCAGGCCGCAAATAAGGGCTTTGAGGCAGTCAAGGAATGTGCAATCTGCAAAGTCTTCAAATACACCTTTAATAATGTAGCCGCATGGATTGCGCAGTGTTTCAGTAGGTAAAATGCGTCCCATCTTGCTATGCGCTGAAACTCATATCAATCTGCTTGCCCTATTCGAGGATGCCCATTCTTGCATATACAGCCTTTCCACTTTTCATTCCCACCACGAGATCTGAAGTAACCGGCACTAAATCGTGCAAGTTAGTTATAGCTATTTTGAGTTTGGCGAACAATTATGTTGACCCTTTAGGCAAAAGTTAACGGACTGCATATAGTGTAGATGATTTAAAGGAGATTTAACATTTTCAATGTAGCGAAAAGTGAATAAGGGTACAAAATACGTCTATGGATATTCATTGTAAAAGAGGGCAAATTGCTGCCTTACTTTACCTTCAGTATCTCACTTGCTGAACTACCTTCACTTCGAAGGTGGTACCGACTTGTGAGCGTTTGAATAGATTAAGTATTAACAATAGAAGAGGAACTTTCAGCTCTTTGAGCAGCTTTGTGTGCTTGGAGAAACAAATATACTGAATTAATTTAAGGCTTAATCGACTTTTGTTCTCAGGACAATTTAAACTTGCAAGTCACATCGTTTGACCAACCCATTGCACATTTGCAAGAGGCAAACTTGAACGCTATAGAGTTAGTGGCATAAATAACGTCAGTACAGCGTCCCTGCTTTCCAAAATCAGGAATGGCTGAGACCAGTGAGGACACATCTTAAAGGTGTAAATATGTGTACCCTGTGTACAATCGTGTACGATAAGGTAGATTTAATGGGGCCCGGAAACGATTACTCTAAAAGAAGAAAGGGATAGAGCTTCCAATAATTTCCTTCATCCTAATGCTAAGAGCACAGGAAAACAAGCAAAATAACACGCGAGTACTTCGATTAGAGCCCTTCCTTGAGTGCCTCTCCAAGAATTTTAATTGAAGGCACTTGAAGAGGGGTAGATGGCATTTTGCGATCAACCATTGAATCCTCTTTCCATGGTAGGGCTACTTATATGGCTGTTAACTATAGCTACAGATCTCATCTTTGAAGCACTCTCCAAAATTTGATCAGGTTCTACATTCCAAAGGACACTAAAACCAATGTGGCAGATAATGCTTATTGCTGTAAGTAGTAAGGGAAATACACCATGTCCGTGGGAATTGGAGTGGAAAATACAAAAATACTGAATCAATGAATGGCGGCTACTGGCTGAATGTTAAGTGCCTAGAAGAGGTTGGAGTGAAATAGGTCTGTAGGTACCGATCCAAATACCAATGAGTTGCTTATCAGGCCAAAACCGCCCAAAATACTGGGCCGCATACTGTAACTGCACACGTGGCTTTTGGATTTAGCACCCCTGATTAATATTCTTGCTCATTTGATCTAGCTTTTATTGAGGTTAGAAAGAAGAACAATCGGATTTTACTACGATCCTACAACTATCAAAACCTTTGAGAGTATGCTTAGAATTGCGTACTCTGTGGAGAGGGAGAAGCATATATTCGCTGAGGTTTTCTGAGGGCAACTTGTCCAAATGAGCACGCCTCCTGTCTAGCAGGCTGGGCAAGTTTTGTAATTGTTTCGCAATGCATTTAAATTATAAAACCTGCTCAGCCTGCTAGACAGGGAGGCGTCTGCATCCATATGTAGATATTTGGAGGAACCACAGATTGCTGGGGCGCAAAGCGCATCGATCTCAACCAATGAGACTGCTGGAAGTTGGCTTGGGGCATTATCACCCTACATGCACTACACATACTTATCATAATCATGCTCGGCTCCTTGTTATTTGGTTACAATTATTTGTTGATCTTTTATTTTGGAAAGTCGCGGTAGGGTAATGACAGCATCCGACTGTCAGTTGTAAAAGTAATCATAGATGTAGGTTCTGTGGGCAAATTAGCCTAATGTAAAACTACGAAGACGTTTGTTGTAGTTTCCTTGAAATGCGATGAGTTGCTTTTTCATGAATTCCTAAGCAGTGAGGAAAAAGATCAAAGCCTTTTTAGCCATATCAATGCTACGCAGTAAAACGGAACAAAGGCTTGCAACACTATGCTTATTCTGTCTACCGTGTTCGCATCCATTGTAATAATTCAGACTGTCCTAAATTAAATTCCCTTAGATATACTCTAACCTGACTAGAACTGATCGTACGCAGCTATGGCACATAATTCCGTGTTTAGTGTCCAGTCATCCGTTCTAGTGACCTAAGCAGACGACTTTGCAGACGGCAAATTGCGTAAGTTGCTATGCAGTAGGGTTCATCACGATGAATCTTGGCCCTCCTTATGACGATTTTGCAAGAGCGGTCAAAACGGTGCAGATTCTAATAATCCCACCTTCATTTTGACCTACTCAAGTTGCTCAGCATTAGGCATGCTCAATTCCCATTTGACATGGTCAGATCACACCAATGCAACCAGTCGAACCAAAGGCAAGCAAATGAGTGCTACAGTACCTCACGTTGACTCTTGCGCGTGGTAGAACATTAGTTTTAGGTAATTCAACATTTAAAAGTAGTGAGTGGAGAAGATGCGGTGCAACTAAACGGATGAAATACACACTAAGGCTCCTAACAATGCTGCGATAGCGCTTTCTCTGATGTTCATCTTATATAACCTGCTCCAATCGAAACATTCATGCGTTATTTTGCTTGGATGTCCCTCATTTTCTGGAGTGCAGGCACGTTTGTTTACAGGAGGTTGTGCATTTACAACGGCGAGCACATATTACCTACTTCCTAGGCTGCAGTCGTAAAGTAAGCACTTAAGAACTAATTGCCCAATTTTGTCCAAACGAATGCATTATTTTGCTGCTGCTGTTTTCTATGGTGTTATGGAAAGTACCCTGAGGGTTTTTGCGCCAGTTACATCTGTTTAAATGTTTTCAAAACCTGGTAACAAGTTTGTTTATGTCAGCAAGTTAACGAGTAGAGCTCTTTATTTGTATACGCAGATGCTAAAGCCAGCAAGCATTGCTTCGGCTTTCCTGTTCTCGCCAATTTCGTCCCATAACTACACACTACCCACGTAACCGATTATTTCTTCAGAAGTTGGGCAACATGTTTGTTCTCAGTTAAAATTATATCGCGAAAACCATGTTCTATATTCTTCAGCCAGTTCATGACCCGATAACATTAGTCGTTACGTTCTTCACCTATGCATGACAAGTGGCAGTAAGCAGTATCTCTGTGGCAAAAACCTTAATAAAATCATATGGCTTCGAAGATATTTATCGATATTTCGAAGTGTAGAGTTACCAGCAGTCACAGATGATGAATGAGTTGCATTGGCTGTGTTTGCCACTGTTATTGTGCATATCTAATGCAATGACAAATGCAATTTAATCGCAATTGGTGTTTGCTTCTCACCGATACAATCGCACCTTTTGCCCTCCCCGACTTAATGCATTTGAATGCAAACCGAACAGTACGGTGGGTAATTGGCATCGAAGCCGCTTTTGCAGAACTTGCGATCCCTTGCTTTGCTTTGTGAATGCAAATTGTTTCCATCGATGTTGGCTGCTACTACCGTCAGCCTAGCAAATGCTTTGCAATTTATCTATCGCTTTGTATACATTAGTAGCACCAATAGGTTGAATGGAGTAAGGCAATAGGGTCAAAATGTTCCTATAATGTAGGTTCACTCCAGCTCAAATTCATTGGGGGAACCCCCATTCATAAGCATTACATTGTGTCTGGATATGAAACCCAAGAGTTGTGTTTAGCAATTCCAATCCCGTGTTCCAAATCCTATCATAATATGGATTAGTTATACCCTATTTTGTCGAACTATGCACTGCCTGTTCATATAGGTTTGAAACGTGCAAGAGGAAGTTGTATATGGGGCAAAGCAGTTTTTGAGATAGATGCAACATGGTGATTCAGTCTAAGTTTGCGCAACGTAATGGATAGGACTTGGCAAGCAATGTGACAATGCCGAATGGTAGTGTAATAAAAGTAGAGGTGGACACCGAAACGCGGAATGACTTACTCCTAGTACTTCGAGACAGATTGCAACAACTCTCACTCATTCAACACAAGGCGCCCGTTTTTATTTTGCAAATCGCATGCGAATATGGATGATGTTTCACTCACTCTAGTAAAATGCGATCTAATTGCCAAGTAGTTGCCAAATTCGTTGAAGTTTATTAGCCAATGCTGCACAAAGTGACCACTTTCTCCTTGACTCAAAATGATTAATCACACAAACACAGCCTCAGAATTTATGCAGCACACTTGCAATTACAATTCCATCTCAAACTACACTGCCCCTTTAGGTAGCAAATTTTATGATTTTTCGTTGACACACATTGTCCCAGGAATCGCTTTAGTCAGTGAAAAGCTTCTACTACGTGCTGCCGTCTCACACACAAGCACTATCATTGGTTAATGCAGTGGAATGAAATGTTAGCTTTGGAAACACCCGAAGGTGATTCACACTGAGGTCAACTTCGTCACACCCGTAAGTTGTTCCCTCTCGTCCACTGGAAATGCTGACCATCGATTCTGAGCAGCAGTACTGTGTAAGATTATTCCGTCTCCTAGACGTAGTACCAAGATTTGCAGAGGATTGGGTGACTCTGCTGCAATGCCCCAACAATTTTAATTTTAGCGTTTTACAATGCGTATCGCAGGTCAGGAAGATAAGTGAAACATTATTGTGCACTACAGAAAGAGAGTGGTTTAAAATTCTTCAAGTATTTAGGCGATACAAATGGTTCAAACGGAAATCGTGGCACATATCTGTGGTGCTCCATGTCGCAGATCGCTATGCAGTCCATGCAAGTTACAAAACAACTGATTCTTTCCAGTGGTTTGGAAATGTAATGAAGGCTGCTGCTGGTTTCGCTGCATTTCTCAATGGAGATAAAGCAAAATTTCTCCTCTCATTACACACACTGCACTTGAGTGAGACAAAGTCCATGAAGATTAAACAAGAGTTCTCTTTTTCATCCACACTCTTGAATTCACGTAAGCGAATTCGACAAATACTAAGAAGAATTTCTTCTTCCCCCGACATCCACTGCGCTCACGTGAACCTAATGCAGAAAGATAAAGCACAACTTCGCGTTTTCACTCATGGTCACTGCCCTCGAATGAGCTTACTCCATGAAGCTAAACACAATGTCTCCCTCTTATTTACACTCTTAAAACCCTCATAACCAAAGCAGATAAATATAAAGCAAATTTCTTCTTCTCAGCTACACCCTCTGCACTCACGTGAGTTACGTCGACAAAAGTAAAGAACAATTTTGCCCTTTTATCCACGGCCACTGCACCCGCGTGAGCCTACTCCATGAGGATAAACCACAATTCCTCCTTCTTATTATCTAATGATAGTAAACCATAATCGGAATGCAGAAGAAGAGTATCGCAGTGCACATTATGCAGACAAATTCTTTCGAAAATCTTGTTTATAAAAGTAATGATATAATGACGGAAATTCAACCTCCAACATAGCTGTTTAGGCATGCGAGTTAAGGGCCACGTTCACCTCAGCTTAGCCGTAAATTCCAGCGATTGGTCCTGTGAGCGATTTACGAAAAAGTGGTGAGTTGTAATGGTATAAGCATTCGCTGTAGAATGACTGATAATGCAATGCGTGCCCACGGCCATCTTCCGATGGCCCAGTGCCAACAAACGCAGTTGCGGATTTGCTTCAGAATCCTTTCAAAGGGTGCTCATAATGTTACCGAATTTGTTAAGAAACGTCCACAAGGAAAAAGCACCTGCTTGTGTGCATTAGTTGCCTCATCTCTCCTTGAACACCCAAAGCTCGAATCATACCCTGGACCACTGGGCCGAGCTTGACGAGGTAAAAAATTTTGCTACTTAGGTTACTTTGAGCGATTAGTATCTTTGGTGATGTTACAATGCAGTTGTCTTGTAAGTGCTGGATTACAAATGAGGGGGGAACAGGGTCGGGAAGCAGGCGTCCGCTTAGATGCCACGGAAAAAAACAAGTAGTAGATGTTGTTTAGAAGAAATAACGCCGCGAATTATATCAATTGCTCGCAGTAATTGACCTCGCGATCAATATTGCTCAAATAAATGCTTCAAAGCGCAACGTTGTTCCTAGCATGTGCTAGAAGGTTAACTAAGTTGGAATGATAGAATTGATCTGAAAGTGTGATTTACCACGTTGCAAAACCTTTAAATTCATGCAATTGTAATTAGATTGAAGTCGGTTTCAACGCGAATGCCAAGCACGTTTGTAAAAGTGCAAGTTGGGGAATAAGGGAACTTATGAGTGCGGCTGCTAGCAAACTTGGCTTAAAGCAAAATATTAAACCACGCAAACCCTTTAAGTTGGCAAGTTTGCAGTTAAATCAGAAACATTCGATTCGATGGTATTGCTCCTGTAAATATAACATGCTTTGAAGCAGTACACACCTGACGCAAGAAGTTTAAATACATAACCTTGCCCGTAGTCTGTTCGCAAAGACTCATTGCAATGTAGCCTGCCTGTGTCAGAGTTACGATTTTTCAACCGTAACTGTGAGAAAGACATGCTATAGGTAGAGCATACCATGGCCTGTGCCACTAAGCATTACACGTCATGCATGCTGGTCTAAATCCAAGCAACATCCCAAATACCTAATAGGAAGGTGAAGGATTCAGTGCAGGCAAACCAGTGAGTCAAATTGTTGGTGCCTATAAAATCAATTTATCTTCAAAGTTCTGATAACAATTCACAATTAATGACCAGCTGACCATGTTACCGACTCCAGTCAAGCGACCGAAACCCTTTTACAAGTATCGTTGCAAGCCTTAGTGCGTTTAAAAATACCAATGGTCACGCAGCGAATGCTGACAACCCCCATTGCAAATAACTAAATTATGCATAGGCCTCTTTTAAATCAATCATTACAGCGCCTAGTTTTTGCAGAAATCAAACAGCAATGCTTGAGCCATCGTGGTTGCCACGGCATTACACAACGGAAAAGTCTTGCTGTCTCTCTTGTATGCGGGCCCAGGTGGCAGAGGAATTGTTGACATGGATATACGCGCCACTGAAACCAAGACGATCGAATGACAGCCCAACATATTGCCATTCATACTTAATGCATTTCTTCGCAAAATGGCAGGATTTTGCAACAGAAACATCTAGTTGCCTGTTCTTTTGGAGAATGACAATCGGTTAAAATTATGATGAACTTTAAAATTTTTATATTGTAATCTAGTGCATGCAAGTGTCTGCTTATCACTTTTCTCCAGTCCCGACGGCGAAACTCAAATTCCACGACAGTGTAAAAGCTGATTTGGCCACTGTATGACAGAACCGCATTTCTACGCCTGTCATCTTGGACGGGTCTAGCTGCCCACAGCATACTGATCGACAGCGCTTCAGACATACATACAACATACAACATACAACAAGCCTCCGGCCGCAGCCCAACCACTTTCTTTCAATTGCTTTTGTCTTCTAGGCCCTCACAGGACCAGTTAAACAGTGACAGCTCGTTGACAGCCTGAGTTGCAACAATATTCACCATACAAATCCTGCAGGGTAAGTACCGATAAATGGCAACGTGCACAACCCTCTTCATGTTCATCGTCTCTCAAGGCGCCTTGCCCCATATCCATTGCTAGGGCTTCCTTGCTTTATGCAGAAAGTCTTGGTCAATATACCCAACCTCTCCAAACTACGGCACATTTCCTACGCAAAATCACATTTATTTGTTTAGTTACGACCATCATTTTTCCTGATGCTTATGGTAGATCGTATTATCTACTAGTCATGCCTCTGCTGTTACGCTAATGGTACCATGCCTTCATTTGTGTCACCTGACACCAAACTGTACATGAACGATTGGATTAGCAATCAAGCTGACCACTTAATAATTAGTTGGACGAAACCAGTACCTCGGTGATTCAGATGATTAGCGTGTTTGCTCTTCGTTAATTTCTGCTATTTTGCCATTCCTTGGTGAGTGCAATGCAATTATTACTGATGTAGTTACTTGGATTCTTTCACAGTCGAGGTGGTCATTGGTCATGCGCAGCGTTACGTCCGTCGGATGTAGCCTTGCCTCAGCGCTTATTCGTCATGCAACATGCGATTATGAGGCAGCCGTCAGGAGAAAATGCATGATTTGCAGAAATCTCTTCCTTTTCTTTCGCCCCTCGAAACTGCCTTTTGTGAAAAAGGTTCTACTAGTCACAATTATTTTTATTGCATTCGTCGATACATTCGGTAGAGTAGGACTCTCTACATCAGGATAATCAAAGCTTTACCCCAAAACTAGATCAATTTGCCACCCTGCCTTCCGCCTGCAGAGTAAATTGTAAAAAGGCACTGCGGTAGTAGCAGAATAGTAGCCGTTCCGCTTAGCCTCCAATTTTAATAACAGGAATGATATGCGAAGAATTTACTTAGGGCGTGGTAATTATTAGCCACAGCCAACAATGCAGCACTGTGCGTTGAGAAGGATAAGTCCCTGGAACTCTGCCAGTTCTGCGCAGATCATTAAAATCATGAGGTGAAAAGGACAACCAAGTCAAGCTCCGTTGTCGGCGATCTTAGCAACTGGATTGTGAGGATATACTGTTCTGGATCCTGCCATACATTGACAGAGTTATAACAGCCTCAGAGGGAACCCAATAAACCCTGCTTTGTGCCAAAAATGAAGAAATGCACTTACGTGTTCTAAGCCGAACGCACTCCGCTAAAATGTGTTTTCTTTCATCCAAGTCTCTGCTAACAACAATGCTAATTAAAATTTCTTGCGATTTGAAACAAAGACTAGGGAAGAGTTCACATCAGCTTCAGAGTGTACGGACTGCACACCGACCGATCAAAATGAACGAAGGCCAAGTGAGGCTTTGGCATCAATTGAGCAAGCCTAGTGCAATCTTCAGGCTGTCATCGTGAGCCAATTTTGTGACCACAAACCCAAGTTTGCTCTGGCAGCAGTACCGATGAAATATATGCGCACGTAGACAAACTGCCACTAGGGTTGCAGCGCTGTTTGATCACTATATTTAAAACAAATAACCTAGGTTGAGACACGTAGAGGTCGGACAGATATGTTGGTTGAAATTTAGACGCCAGGAAAGAAGGTATGCTTCTTGGTTTGCACAAAGTCATTTTTAGTTTTGAAGGCTTCGAAAAGCTTCTGAAGCAGGCAAACATGGCCTTGGCTAACCCGAATGGAAGTGCTGAAAGGGGGTTGAAGGCTAGGAAGTTTGCACGAAGTACTTTTTATTAACCAAATGTCTAGACCGTTTGACTAGCAAAAGTGGAACTTTGCAATCAATCTACCTAACATTTCTCGAATTTGTATTAGGAGATGCTCATGAACAATTGTGTTCAAATGAACCACATTCTCGATGGGGTGCCAATAGGAATCCCTTTGTAGTTGATTGATAAATGCTACTGGTATGCATCTGTGTTATAATGCCAAGTAAATTTGATAACTACCTATTCTCTTTGATTTGGAAAGAGTGCCGCAACGCGCAATGATATGCTGTGCTATCCCTTGCACCAAAGGAGAATTTCCTTCCCTATATGATTTATCCAATTTTTGTTTTAATTGGCCATAGATGGTGAAATGGAGGGCTGACGATTGACACGAATGTACCGCTTGCGATAAAGAGCATAACGACTTGGGTGAGATGTATCAACACCTCTTGCGTTGTAGTGATAGCAGGTTCTGCTTGTGTGTGTTTTGTTCTCATAAGCTGCACAAAGACACACTTTGGTACGGTTTGATTGCAGTTGGTGCTCCTTTCCTCCCAGACATTCGTGATACTACTCGTCGTGGTGGCTCCATACACATGCTATTATCACGAGGCTTTACTTACTGTCAAATGAAAATCCACTTACATATCTTCAGCGGCGTGTGCTAGGTCGGTTGGTTGCACGAGCTCTCGCGTCTTTTAGCTGAAGATTTGAACTTGCCAGATATCAGCTAGACCTCGACAAATAATGCAGCCGATATTGTTGCAGAGTCCAAAATATACTTTATCAAAGAGGAACTGAACGAGTAAATGCGGGCGTAGAAGTTCGGATTGATGTTGGGGAATATAGAACCCTAGCTATGCTAGTTATGTGAAGCAGACTAAGATCACTGTCAAAATGCATTTAACTGCACACCCTCAGTTAAGACTAGTGAAGATTAGGAAACCAGCAATACCACACAACACTGTTTAGAACGAATTGATGCGCCAATGTATGGTCGCAGTATCTACAGATTGAAGCATTCTTAGACTTCTTCAGATACAATGAAATATTTTTCTCTGAGAGGCAAGAAATAACTGCGTATGATTATTTGCGCCGTTAAACAGCACCTATTGAAAGCTACTCCAACATCTCTAAAGTCATGCGCACAGAGAGAGCCATTTATGTGACATATGCGCAAGGGCAATTGGCATTATTTAGTATCTGCACAATCAAGGCATTATTAATCCCCAAAGTAATTCCTTTAGCCACCCTGTCATTATTTTGGAAAAAGTCGGACCACATTTTTTTCGAAGACTGTAAAATAGGTCTCTAGATCGTGAATGGCAAAAAGAGAGTTGCAGATTTTAAACGCTTATAAAACTGCAATAACAATGGGGATTGATTTTATCCATGTGCATTCATTTACGACTTCACCACGTATCGCTCGTGGAAAGAAGACATCAGCCTTCCTCTTTGTTTCCCTCTACATTCCGAGGTGTCTCAGTCGCAGTTTGCCTTAGCACCTGTCAAATTAACATTTGACCACTTACGCAGTTTCACCACAGTTCATAAATTTATTCACAGTTCGTAATACCAATTTCTTTCATCCTAGCCACAAGCACATCAAACCAGTCCAGTATGCATATGGGGGTGGTTACTGACATTAGTGGCACAGATTTTCCATTAATTTTTTCGCTATTCCATTTAAACCGTTTCAAGTGCTAGCGCCATACTATATTTCAACACCATCTTCCCATGAATTTACATGCTCGCATATGGTCACCACCATTATCATCGCATTCTAGCAAAGACGATGGACATGTCACAAAAGTCAAAACCAACACAAGCATGCAAAACTTTCGCAACGCAAGGAAAAGAGTGTGCATGCCACAGAACAAACATCACATTAACTAGAGGCGCCTGTAAGGAGTAACGCAGTTTTATTGCAGCAAACGTCGTATTCACTTGTCGATTCGGACTTCTACCAACTCGCATTAAAATGCCGCTCCTTAGTGTTTCAAGAATCTCGGTTAGTTTTAGCATTTTACTAGGTTTTATGCAACAGCAAGCAATTTGTAAAAGAAATTGGTCATGCTGGAGAATAAGGGCAATTTCACAGGTGGTTTTGACTTTGTCATCCATTTGCATTCTTACATAGCATATGTTTTGCTGTGAAAGTTGCTTGACGGCTCATTTATTTAAGCTCCAGTAAATATAAAGCCAATTGTGATGGTCACAACATGGAATAAAATATGGCTGCCCCATCACTATTAAAAAGACTGAGAAGGCCCGGTGAAATAAGCATATGGACGGCAGAATAACTCATTAAAATGGAGCGATTGAACTAGACGTATGTTTCAGTGGGTAAGATCTCGTCTTCTCTCTCATAGAAAACACCCATTTGAGGTAATCGAACACTCGCACTCGAAGACCACGACGGGACCTACAGCAATAGCAAATGCATGCAACATTCATTTTACTCCCCGTGAACAGCGGGAAGGATTGATTAACTTGATATGATCCAACTCGTGCCCACAATAAGAAAATGGTGACATTGGTAGCATCGACATAGCACATGTGATCGCATCCTCAGCTTTCAGGGCAGTTGCTGCTCTAACACCAACACTCTTCATAATAGACGAACGTTAACTGAAACTCTGAGGTTACATTTTCTGTCAAAAATCATCCACTATAATCGCTACCTGGCAGAAAGCTGGCGGTGTACCTGCCCCCACCGTGTGCATGCGAGGACCCTACCCCCTACCACAACACGAGAATACACCTATCGCCACAAACTCGTGTGCACTTGAGAAGAAAAGTGACTAAACCTTTTTCAAGCAACTGCATGGATGCCTAGCAGCAATTTTGCCGCCTAAGAGTCCTTGAATGGCATAATCACAGCCACCTGTAACTATCACCTTGCCTGAACTTCAAAGACACTTTATTTTTATAAAATAAACTCACCTTAGCAGTCGATAAATTTCCGCGCATCCTCAAAATTACTGACCCCTTTCCTCACAGGGCCAAATTACAAGGTCCGGAACTGCACGCTAATCGACGTCAGTAACGTCAAACCCGATCGTAGCCTAGGGGGCTATCACTTTATTTGCAAAACACTACTGATATAGTTCCATAAATACTGCTTGAAGCGATAACCTTTCCAGAGACTGCAGACCGAACCGTCGAGAACTATAAGTACCGACCTTCTTCGCGGCCAACCATAAGTGTCAACAGCTAACAACACATGTGCTTTTAAAACAAAGACCTCGAATTTATTCTCGTCGGAATCATAGCTGCTACTGATGCATTCCAATAGCAAATAGGTTTCAAATGCTTATGCTGGGGTGATAACGGCCAATAAAGATAGTTTGTCATTGGCACCTATGAAATGAACCAAAGGAGCGCAGAGTCGATAAGGCAATATAGCATCAAATTTCGTAATATGTTGTTCTTCACTTCCATTTAAATACACTTGGGCGAAAACGCGGAAAGAAAATGTAAAAGAATTGCAGAAATATTAACAATCCAATCGCAAGTAACTGAAGGCTTATAGAGAAGTGCAACATTGCACTGAAAAGTAAATATAATTAAATGAGCAATTACTTCCTCACGAAGAATATGGGGCCTGGTTTGATTGATTTGGGTGTTCCAGTTGGTACTGAAAATTGTAACGGAAACGCATCCTGCAATCACAAATGATAGCTAATGTATTGTACAATTTCATTTTAGTGGAACCCTTAGCATAATTTTCAATTTCAACTGCCCATACCGAAATATGGGGAAACAAACTTTGGGCAGTGTTAACAATTTCTTTATTTTTTCTTCATTTGACCATAGCTGCAGATGCCAATTAACCTGAAAAAAATGAGTTGCATTTTTTACATAAACTACCTATGCTCGAGTGGTCCTATCAGCAAAATGGCCTTCTCTTCAAAATGTTTGGTCCCGATAATGCTGGTTTCAAAATCCCAATTTAGTTTCTTGTTTGATTGGTCGTGTAATGCGGATAAATGCACAATTTGCCTTATGTATTTGAAGGACGCTTTGCTCTCTGCTATCTTCGCCAAATTATTTCTTGTCCCTCCCTTGTCTTCCGAATGACCCACTACGCGAATTCTTCTTCCCTTAGACAACTGCTTTTATACGTTTAAAGTCATCGTGCCTAATGTCTCCTCACCTCTAAAGCGCCTGCATTTTGCCTCAACTTTCTCAGTAAACTCAACCGCGCAAAAGTGTGGCAGGTATCACAACGATCCGTGAACAACAGGGTTGCACGCGTATGACGCAGTACCTATTATTTTCTTGTGTAGTTATTATTGGATATAGCCTCAATGAAAACATCGATAACTATTTCAGTGTTTGCTATGAGATAATATGTACTGTTATGCCAAGTTCTGCCGAGCAGTGCAGATTTGTTTGTGCTATGTTGTATTGCACAGCCCCAAAAATGGCACTGTCTTTTCTTTGCGCAAAATTTTTCGAAGCTTTGCACAAACTAACATTCTTATTCTAATCACACTAAATTTTAGCTAGAACCCACCCTCGAGTGTAACAGCGACTATGATTAAACACAACAGCAGTAAAAGCAAAACTCTTCTCTTGCATTGAGCCCATGTCTGGTCACAAAATACATAGAAAAGTGTGCGTCCATGGAAAGAAATATAAGGTAACTTATCCGAGAGCCCTACAACGCAAAGAAATTTTTGATTGCATAAAGCTTGTTTTCAAATCCAGTATCTCATAAATATACGCTCAAATGTCAGCCACAGAGCAATGATGTGTTATTGTTGAAAACGTCCAGGTTACCGATGCGATGTGCCGCAATGCAATGCAATTCGATGTGTTTCTTATCATGACTACCATAAAATCAGACTGCTTAGCTTAAAGCTTTTACAATTATTACGAAATCTCTGCGTAATAGACGACCTTGCCTTGCCATATCATCATTTTTAAGCAGAATGCTAATGATATTTTACGTGAATATTGTTGAAACTTGCAGATTTTGCTAATTTAATAGCATTTGTCTGCATTGCACCCAAACAGTCTTCGCCAAATATCTGCAAATCAGAGGAGATCAGATCGTTGCTATAAGCTTTGCATTGAACTAAGTCCAGTAGACGAAGGAGTACTTACAGGAGTGTCTTGAGCGCATATGGTCAAACATAGCTCCCAGTATTGGGTGTTTTGAGAAACATTCTGCACAGTAAGCACTTGTTCCTGAATCACCCGTTATTTGAGCTAGAGTATTGTTAAGTAAAGAGTAAGCATGAAGATTCAAATCGGTGGCTCTGGAGCAGAGAATTCATTGGATTTTATAAGAGATTATTAGGCGTACACTTACAAAAATGCGCTACAAAGAAATGCGTGCAGAGTGAATCAAAGTCTTCAAATGGCTGGAGGCAAAAGCGGCATACATGGTACCTCTGAATTGTTTTAGGGTTCAAAAGAAAGTGATTTTGCAACTACCGCTACATAAGTGGGCACAATGAAAGAGCGACTGATTGTTTTGGAATTTCCCTTACCCTTTTGATGATACAATAACCTCCCGAAAGATCCCCGAACCGCCGAGCAAGGCGTACAGCTTACACTGTAGGCTACTAAAACGCATTAAACGCATATAAATTGGGAATCGATCGTCGGAAGCGATTTACACGATTTGACTTAGTGTTCTACTATTCCTCATCACTTGGTTGATACAAGAGTTTTCAACTTGTAACGTTACATGTGCTTTTAAGCTGGGGCAAAAAATTTATCCACAAACACAAATATCCATACACAAATGCAAACCTTTACTTATGGAGGCAGTCACGTGCATCGAAATGGCTACGCACAAAGAAGTACGTCAAAAATAAGTGGAGCCTGCCACGATGGTACCGAACCAAATGTGCAAGCACTAAGAGGATGCTTCTGAATGCAGCAGGGCACAATAAACAAGTGTAGCCGTCCATTTTAAAGCAGAGAATGCTGAGCTGTGCGGATACTTGCATGAAAGTGTGTGATGAATTCAGGGGATAAGCAAGAGAACTTTCCGGATTTGTTCTCAGCACTAAATTTGAGTGAAATGCAGGGAGCGGTAGTGGCCTACATGGCCATAATTCTTAGCAATGAAGTCATGCTATCAAAATTCACCTCAATCAAAGTGCCTACTTCTTCGTTACGTACTCCTAAGGAAAAACCAATTGAAATTTGGTTTCATGCAAAATTGAGTAGTTGCTTGTTAAGAAGACCTCTTTGACGCACTAACAGTTTTGAAGGACTCTATTTCGGTATGCATTGAAAGAACCCCATCATTTTTTGTCAGCAAAGAGAACAAAACTGTTTATTATTCCGAAACACGTATTGATAAAACGATAGGCTATGCACTGGTCCTTAAAGCAAGTAATAATTCATTATTAATGAAGATGTCTTTGATCCTAGTGCCTGGTCTACACTCGTTGTTTCTGCCCAGCATTGAGACAAGTGCATTTTCTAGGCCCTTGGACGATTGTGGATAACTGTTTCTGGATTTGCGGCCCACACTCTGCTTGTCTAAAATATGAGATTCGACTAGCATCCCTGCGTCCCAGTGGTCAGAGGCAGATTCAAACATGTAATTTACCGCAGTGAATACATTAGTTGTTTGCATCGAAGAGTTTTGCGCTTCAGAAGAAAGTTTCGTACCTTAAGGTTTAACACTCTTTTTGGGTAAATGAGATGCTCTCGTGAAGAATGAAACCTTTCCTATCAGAGGGAAAGCTTGCTTTATGGCGTTAGAGAGTGCCAAATTCACTCACCCAATTGATGTAAACCCTAAAGACGTGAAATATTTGAGCGTTGGTTTACCTCACATCATAAAGCACGCGAGAACCATTCAGACAAGCGATGTCGCCCACGGCGACCTAATGGAGAGGTTTTGGGAAAACAACCACAAGACTGAGTGTAGCTAAATCTTACGTCTCTTTTTCTACTCGTTCTCGGATACTCGGCTTGACTCAACTATTCTTCGTAACAGCGCAGCAGCAAAGATGGTGTGCATAAGACATTTGGTTGTTGACAGCAGTCACTCGCGATGATGGTCTTTAGACAAGTTGTAAAAGTTGGACACCAAAAGCAGGGATAGTCCTTCTTCCTCACACACGTGGGACCAAATTCGACATTGGAGAAAACGTGTATTGTAGCATCTATTCGGATTGGAGCCCTTATTAATGCTTGCACAATTTTAAATGTCAGCTGTGACTGGGTTTTACGAAAGTGCCCGTTACATAACCACGATGCCAATGAAGTTGGACTCAAGGCTCTGGAATCGCGTCTCTGTCCCGTTTTGCTAACATTGGCGCTATCTCTGCTTGCATTTGTCAGAGCTGAACAACTGGCAAAGTGCTAACTTGTGCTTAATATTATTCCATGGTAGCTGCTCCACTGACCCAATCAATAGGGGATTGCAAAGCCTAGTTCCTAAAAAGAACGTTAGTTTAATGGTGCTTCTTTTCCTTGGCGAATCGTAAGCTTATCGACGAAGAGGGCATAGGCGAATATAAGGAAATGGAGAAAAAGTTAGTTTTGCTCTACCTAGAAGGCTAAGATTGCTTCAGCACCAGAAAGGCGTTCATCGATCACTAGGGCATGCTACCACGCGAGTTCACATAAATGCGCATGCAGCAGGACAACTTGCCTATCTAAAATAAGTTCACTGGTCGGATTTCGCGGCCGAGTTCTGATTGAATGGTTGATTACTCGATTATTTACCCAAATTTTCGAATCGACTTGTGTATCATCTTCAGCACTACCAGCAACCCAAACCAACGAGAACAGATGCCAGGAATAATAGTTTCCGAATAGGTAGTCATAAACTGCATTGCTAAGACTGCATGTTGTGAAGTCCGACATAAAAGTCCCGTAAAGATAGCCAACATACGGTGAAAGGGAGAGGGAGGGATTTGCTACGCAGATATTCCAATATAAGATGGACGCTTCTCGATCCTATCAAACACAGACCTCACCCGAAAAGCAGTTCTGCTGTAAAGCACCGCGTAGCAATGGAGACGATCGCTTAAGTTCATGTTTGTCAGATTCGATAATAAGTCACGTTGAAGTTGTCTCCTATATAATGCAAAAAATTGGTGCGAACTCACTGGATTGTGCGGCATTGCACCATTGCAGCGAAAATATGGGGTTTTTGCAGTCGATTTTATAAGGGCAGCATCAGTGAATGTCAGTGTATTATGAGGCCATTGGCCTTAATCACTAGCGACGCTATAACTGTAAAAAGGGGTTGCGCGAGTGTATGAGAGGACAAAGATAAGAGAACAATTGGGGCAAAAGAACTATTTATTGACAATAACAGGTCAATGAGGTGATTATTGAATAAGTAAATTATAGTTAGACTGTTCTGTTTCCATTCCATGTAGTAAATTTTCTATTTGCTACGTCAATGAGGGTGTTCGCGTGCCTTTATTTGATACAAGGTGGCTGCATGCGAAATCGCCGAGTAACAAGTGCAAAAATACTGCGCAAGAGATTATGCCACACTATAGGTTAATTTATTTCGATACTTGGTAGCGGTGATTTTGCATCCCCATTTATCTGTGAAAATGGTCATTTACAATGCAATTTCGCTGTCCAAATAGCTGTAGAGCTCTCCGCACCTCTTGCAACCCCAGTGTCTCGCACCTCTCTCGTCTTAAAAGACATGTATTTTCCTTTTTTTAAAAAGGCGAGGGGATCACATTAAAACAACCAGCATGGAGAAGGACTGTCAGTCTTTGTGACTTCAACTACATGATCTCGTTCCTAACTTCCTCTAGCACAAGACGTGATGTTAAATGGATGCGTCAGCTCTTGCAAAACACCTCCTCACTCTTATGAGATAGCTGTGTAGCATTTGCGAATGCGAGCCCACGGGATTTTGTGGAGCATGTTAAGATGTAAAATAACTTGCCAGGGAGACAGGTATAGGTCGATTTCATGCTCTATAAGTTAATTAGGCATAGGAAGGTGAGGAGTGTAGACGAAATATAGACATATCGTTAATGTTTCTACTAACACTAAGAGAAGGAAGCGAAAGTAACTTCCACATGCCGTAGAGAAAATGGACGGTAATTTAAGCTTCACTGTTGACGTACAATCACTAATTCCGGCATTTAAGGTGGTCTCTTGGCCTCTTACATGCAATATGCTTCCAAAAGCAAATCATTAAATTACAGAAAACGGAAGTTGTGATGGGTTAGAATGCTGCAGACAGAGCTGCACCAACTTGTTAGTAGTTCTGTTTAATTAGCAATAATTTCGATAGCTTATGCATGGTTTTCTTTTGTTCAAATTCAAAGCTTGATAATTTTCTGCTGGAGGAAGGGCACATGTCCTTATTCGACATATGCGGTTCTACAAGCGAGTGCTGTGCATTTTTCAGGGCATGCAGAAGGAAGTGTTAAATTCGTTTCTAATAGTGACTGACAGACAAAGATCGATGGCAATAGTCGCAATCATTGTTGACTTCAAGTGCATAGGACACAACACAAAAAACAGCTTTAAGAGGCACAATAAATATTAACTACCAGTACAAAGCCATGTGATTTGGTGAAATTAAGTGGTCTAGACCTGTGTTTATTTTCAGTTTCGTTAAGTTGTCCAAGAAGCAAAAATCCTCGAAACGCTGCTAGAGGTTGAAGTCCTTTCCTCTGCATGAGTATTCGACATTAGGCAAATGTTTGATTCGAAATTGAAATGGCCTACTTCTCTCATATCACATCAAATGACTTAAGGCAAGCAGCGTACTGACTTCATTTGTCACCAAAAGCATAACAGTCTACTCGTTTGAAAAACTTCAAATAAACGGCAGGACGTTACTGTGATGCGTGGAGGGTTGCTCCTACTGAAGCGCAGGCAAAATCTATGGTCTTCAGAAGCAGTGCCTGTGGTGCAAGATCTAACGATGGAACAGAAATGACATGAAGTATGTTCACGGAGGTGTGCAGGACCTGAACTTCTGTGCAAAGAATGCAACAGTGCTTTGCAACAACTAACAAAAATTAAATTGCTCTAAGCTTGTTTGTTCCAGGAACACTAAATTAAATATTAATTGTATGCGTGCCCTTATATTGTCGCCAGCCCGAAAGCGACTTTCTTGGTTCCACACATCCGTAGGCAATTTACCTCTTTTCTATGATTTCTCTGTGTGTTTCTTGACATTCAAATAATCAAATTGGCTAGGCAAAGACGCCTTGTAAGAAGAATGTGTAGCTTGACCCACCTGATCGTGCAAATTTAGGCAAAATTTGTGTGCAAATAAATCAGTGCTTTCTTAGAGTTCACATGCAACAATGCACTGTCGCTCGTATGGGAAAATTTCCCATATTTGCATATGGGAATCATTTGTAAGTGCTTCTGTAAAATCTGTAGGTAGAAAACAATGCAAATGTGACTGTGTGAATTCTGTTTAGCTAGCGTTGTGGCAAGAAGACTAGGTGGTGGAGTTGATCACATACTTCCTTATTAGGTTGCATTTGAGGCCTCACTTCAGCATTGTAGCTCATGGCCGCTCTAAGCGTCGTATTTAACAAGCGTTAACTGGTTCACTGCAAATGTAGCAGTGCAAATGGTCTGTTTTTAACTAGATCTGCAGTCGCAGAAAACCAGTGTCTTTGTCGCTAACCTGTTCTTATCATAATGCGGATACCACAATAACACAGTAACATGGGTGACGCATGCGTAGATTGCATGCGCACGTAACCCCATGTAACATTATGTATAGCCAAGACTATTGCACATATTGGGAAAAGAAGCTGCATTTATAGCGACTAATGCATCAACATTGATTTTACGTCTGCAAAAGGGAAGAAAAGTGCCATGAATTTTACTTCAACATGTTTGAAACTTTACCTTGTAGTCTATGCTTCTGGTAATCTTCCTGTTCCACTGAAATCTATAAGTGTTAGTGAATGAAAACACTTTTGAGTACAGCGCTTAATGCAGCCGTAAACGGCAAGGTTAAAGTGATGTCAAGAATGTCACCTAATAAGAGGACATGTGATCGTCCCCACCACCTAATCTACTTGCACAGTTGCACTTACATTCTTTGCAGTTCTTCCAAGAAGTTGTTAAGGCGTGTCGCCCTGATGGTTGATGCAATGTGCCAGTTGCCTACAGATATCACAGAAGCACTCATCTATAGGTCTTAGCACATCCGTGCAGAAAATGTCAGAGCACTGTGGTACACCTACAAAATGTGGTTTATAGCAATGCTTTAACACGAACGCATAAATGTAGTACGATGTCAATCCAAAGTAAATTTAGATTTTTCCCGTTCTTAAAAATTGTCTTCTTCCCTATGTCCCATGATCCCACTCTTGCAAGCAATATGCACTTATCCATCACTCACTTTGTTTGGTTTTCATTGTCTTGTAAAACGAAACTCATGCTTACCTAGCTGCAGGACCTAAATTTGTGTCAACCATGGGTTACGAGTTGTCTTTACAAAAAGCGGTAATTTTCTCCAAGCTTAACACTGCTCTTCGTAAACCATATATCTTTACGCCAAATTTAATTGAAGCAGCAACATATATTGCACTGATGACACAACTTCAGTCAGCCTAATCGATAACTTAATTTCGAGTTGCAATCAAAGGTGGAAGCAGTCAACTTCATTACAACAACTGCTATATCAATGCCAAAATGGTTGAATGACAGTGTAGCACTTAAAGTAGTGTTTCTGTGGACATGCACACGCATTTTAAGGTACGACTTTCCATAAAATAGTTAATGCTAAAACCATGCACTTGCAAATGCTGTCTTCGACTTTATCCTTGGTTGGGAATTAAGGCCATTGGTGACCATTAGGACGTATTAAGTGCCCAATGGAGAGGCGTGAGATCTTAGCCAGCTGGTGTCTTGTATTGTGAGCAACTCAGAGCTTTGAGCACACTTATGTAAATGAATCTAGTTCCACAACCACATACAACTGCATTTCATATTATTTGAAATGGAAAGTTAACACAACTTTACAAACGGCATGCAACTGACACCAAGACAAATTTATACAGGCCGTGAAGTCCACATCAGAGCTGATGGTATGCGGACGGATATAAATACAATGGAATAGAATGCTGGAGAAAATAATCTAACGAGATGCTTGCAGAAGTGAACCTACTACACGACGATTTTCTTTTCCTGACTCGATCGGGTCTAGCGGTGCCTAAGGACCGACAGACTACGGTTTCATCAGTTCACTGTAAATCGTTGCCGCTAAATATGCAAACCAATCACATTTTCTTGGAGTCCACACAACACAATATTCTGGCATGGCTAGCAGGAAATATTCCCATGTTCGCAAATGAGATTCATATGTGAATGATCCTGTGACATCGATAGGCAACTGACACGTTGCATCAAGCATCAGAATGACATGCCTTAACGCCTTCCCGGGAAGACTGAAGGCAATGAAAATGCAACTTATAAGTTCTGTTTGGCTAGCCTTGTAGCGAGCAGACGAAATGATGGAGACGATCAGATGTCTTCTTATTAAATGACTTCTCAAGCCTCACTTAAACATCACAGCTTGTGGCTACATCAATGATTGTTTTGGGAAAGCGTTTTTTACCAACTGAAATCTATGGGTTCCAGTGAAGCAGGAAGCCTATCAAAAACGGCGGCTAAAAGTGAAGCATTAAAATACTTTTAAGGCAGGAAGATTGACAGCCTTCCTATCCGTTGTAGAGCTTAAATTAATGTTAGTGCAACAGTTACCTTAGGTGTCGTCCCTTTTCTCGTTGTGCATAGTAATCGTGGTCACCCCTTCACTGCATTTTATAAATACATAAATGTGTGCCCATATGACATTCTCATACTACTCCACTACTCCTCATGTACACTCATGGTGGGAACAGTTTAGTGGAGAAGGCATGGAATTCTCATGACTGCAAATCCAACCAGAAACATATGATTTGCGCTACTGCTAATTCAGTGAAGAAGTATGGGCACTACTGGCTAATGGCATGACAGGAGTGGTGGACAGAATTGAGCAGCCAAAACACCTGAACCATGCATGCTCTTATTCCTTTAACATGAGTCGCAAAAGCATGTGCAGCAACTTCACCACATAAATTGCAAACATGGCAAGTGTGCTAGAACTGAGGTCATTAACTTTTTGAGCTTCACGTTTGCTACGAATGCGATTTGATGCGTAAGCTAAGAGATAGGGAATTGATTTGACTCAACTTCAGGCCAGAATTTATTCGGCGTTCCAACCGTATTTTTGAGTTTTACAGTGTGTTTCGTCTTTAAAAATTGGATACGCGCCTTGATTCCGATTTAACTAAGTAGGGCCAACAACCTGTTTCTTTCACCTGGCTGCGATCAAGAAATATCTTGTGTGCCATTTCTGTCTCGCAACTGGAATGCATTCGCAATCTATTGTTCTTACTTCGATTTCGTCTGCTTAAGTTCTGTGTTTTGATCCAGTCGTAGGTGTTTTTTCGAAGATCTCCGGGTTCGCATGCTGCCCTCCACTTGCAAATATTTGAACAAATAGTGTTTGACATCAGTAATAGAATGGGCTGCAGCAAAAGAGTATGCTAATCTTTGTGTTCACTTTTACTACTAACATTTTGCAGCAAACTAGAAGGCGAAAATCGTAAATGCGCTCTTTAGTGAATTGTATAGCGCTAGCCAATTAAGTAAATTTCACTAGAATCACTAACTATGCAACCTAAATACAAGTCTGGAGGTGTGGATGGGACTAGCCCTCTACTTAAACCACCAATAACCTCAGTTCATTTGAAAGGAAGCAGAAAGCTACAACACGATAAGCAGGTTGGCCTGCCTTTTCGGCCCGCCTTTGATTCTGTAGAGACCTGTGGCATACTTCCTTTCAAAATGATCTACGTTGCGCTTAAGATCGTAAAATGATATTGCAAAAAATCATTTGCATAATGCCACACTAAAATGTTTTTGTGCTTTGGTGAGGTTGAAACCACTTATGCCCAATTCTGCAATGTTTGTAGCGCAGCATAGGTATGCTTGTTCGCAACTAACAGGTTCACCATGTGACAGAAGTTAGGACATTTCAATGAGTGCTAAGTGGCCTATAATATCTATTCCTCAACTGAGTTCAATCTGGCGAATGCCTTAAGCAATATGATTGCGTGAGATCGCAACCTGTCCAGGAGACCCTGACCTAGAAATGAGCGAGTGCCAAGAGGCAGAACTTGAGGTCCGTCGTTGACATATTTGTTAGGTATTAGAGGCCCACCTAATAAATATGGACCTGTAAGCAAAAGGAGGAATTTTTTTGCCAATGCTCGTTCTAGAACCACTTCCACTAAAAAACATTTAAATGTATACAGTTTTGTCTGACGGAAGACTTCGCGCACTCTTGTGGTGAATGCACAAACGTCATCTGACATGGTTTCACATAAAGCCGCTGCCCCGTCACGCAGTAATTCAGGCAAGGTCTATAAATTCTCTAGAGATTAGAAGTAGTTGGAAAAATTGCTGAATCCAACTAACCTTAAGGTTAGATTGAAGGACAACTGCCTATTAGATTGTAGAATTTAGGCATACAAAAGTTCACGATTTTTAAGATCCACCAGCAGCTGCCAACACAATTTGTAGATCTCAGCTTTCCATGGGCTCTAAGACTCGTGCTGTAGAGGTATTCCATCTCCTTTGTAATGAAAGAGCAAATACATATCACGCACAGATAGATAGTTGTTCAGGCAGCATGCAGCAGCATCTGCTCACCCGAAAAAAATCAGTCATGAGAGATAGTTTAAAATCCCAGTCGAATGCAATGCCTTTGTTGCTGATAACATCCTACACACGGAACTACGTCGACAGGTAAGTGCATAGAAAGCTTTTGTGCAAAGTGGGGGGGCGTAGCTACACCTTGTCAAGGAGTTTGCCCTATGTTGCAAACAATGACACCAAGAAAAGGAAGCGAAAGTAGCTTCCACATGTCTACAAAGTCGCAGACAGTGTGTTAAACATCATCGCATAACGTATCTGCTGAACGTGAATGAGGCCTGTGGCTGGTGCTGGTCTGCTGCATGAGCGGAGAACAAAATTGGGTATATTTACAAACATGCAGGTGGCTACCAAGCTTGCGGTGCAACAATTGGCGAAGGCGAGGAATTGGGCCGTATTAATTAAAAAAATTAAGTCATGGCTCATCAGCGGATTTAGAGCTACGTTGCGTTCAGTTGTATTTTGCAGCCCCATAGAAAGATAAATTATTTCGCATTTGTTTGTGTTGATTAGTGAATATAAAGGCAATATCGACCCTTCAAAGTACGGTGCAGAGTAGGCTATTTTATGGGAGAAAACCATGACAGTCAATGCCTGAGAAAAAAGCCATAAGTGCGTTTCTGAGTAGTGATTTATGAGTTATCGCAGAGGTGACTCGTACGAAAACACGCATCCAATGCGTGTTCAGGAGTGCAGAAGATGAAGATGCTGACTTGCACACCACGTCGTCCCATCTAATGCCCTGATGGCATTCCTCAAACCGGTGGATGCAGCCATCATGAATATCAACCTTCGACAATCACACGGACAAATGTGACGCAGAATGGAACTCTACGTGATATAGCAACTATTAGGCAACAGAGGGGACATGCAATAATGATGCACGTCTTCAGAAAAAGATTAAATAAAGCACCGATAAATCCAAGAAAGACCCAGGGTCAAACCCGTTGGATTAGTCCTCCTTCGTATCCATCGTCCCACCACTCTTGACAGCTTTAGACTGTGAGGTTAAGACTGATGCAAATAGAGCATTTGAGTCCAGAAATATTGCAATCATACGTCGTGTCACAGCCCACACAAACTCGTCAGTAAATCACAGATATAATCGGTGCCATAGGGGTCTGGAAGAAGTCGCAAAAGAAAGCTATGCTCTAGATAGGCACGTTTCCTAAAGTGCACAAATAGTCATATGCTATCACTTGAAGGGAGCCCTAATAGCAGTACTCAAAACAAGATTGAAGGCGTCTGGAGTCACACAGCATTCCATAAGGTGTTGATAGTTTCGTGCCTAGCTTCGCGCAATTCAACTCGAAGCGCAGTAGAACGTGAGATAGGCGCCATTTCTTCATGCGGAGTTTAGCATCCTGAAACACAAGCAAAGAAAAAGAATTGCCAAAAATTACTGGAGCTCATCTTATAAATATATCGTAATTGGATATTGAGATGACACACAATTATTCGATGATACCTCTACTATCTTAGAGTATGCTTCCACTGCAGTGTTGTGGGTTGACACCAGGTGTGCAAATGATGCAAGCGTTTGGGTTATTATACACACGTTCTGAGCCACCACTAGAAACAAAGTGACTGCTATCAATTATCGGCATGCTGTGCTACACAAGTTCTTGCATTTGTTATGAAGTTTAATACTGTTTGTCCAAAAGACCAAAAACAAAGAATGTTTCCAAAGGACGGCGAAATCACAGGGATCTTCCCGTTGGAACTAAAGGAAGCTGCCTTAATTTGTGTACTTGTCTGCTTGGAGCATTTTTGCTTGATTCCTTTCACAAGTAGGCGAAAACGCGATGTTCTTCTTGCCTGTGGCAGCCATTTGTGCTTTTGTAACACCATCTTGTCATGAAAAAGTATTCATGATGAACCCACTACGCTTACGTTGAAACCTACTCTACAGTTCTGTTGTAGGGAATTATGTATTAACACCGAATTAGTACGTAAAGCGCAGCTTATGAGACCGTATGCATTAATCGCTCTAGTTAGCTATGGGGTCAATAGAGGACCCAGTTTTAAAAAAGACAGCTTCTACATGGTTGAATACTTACTGGGATGTAGTGCCTCCCTGGCAATTTCGCATGTAAGACAGCTGAGAACTCAAATATTTTAAAAAACTAAGCATTTTTCTATAACATGCTTCATTGCTTAGTTCACAAAACTACCTGAATTTGGTAGAAATAACTGCTAAGCATATACCTCTTAAAATGGGCATTTAAGTGTTATTCTCATTTTACCACGCTTAAATATATTTAAATTAGTCGACTTCTTTGCACAAAACTTTTATTTTTAACATGCACATAGCGTGCATACAACTATGCGATCCTCATCTTTATAGGCTCCGCAACGATTTTTTATCTAAACGCGACAATGTAATCGGTAATTGAGCAGTAGACACAAGCGTGTAGTAGGAAGAGACTGTATCCGGGGCTGACACTGAGTTTACTCGCGACTGTTAGCTTGGGAGAGACTATAATATCAATAGGAATTATAGCTACGCCATTGTAAATCCAAAACTGTTTCCAATGCATTCCCTTTTATTAAAATAGTATCACGTCTTTGCGCGGACTGGGTCATTCAGCTTTGCAAAACCTCCGCCTAAGTTGGCTGCATCAATGAGGATGCACAATTTGGCGTACCGGTAACCAAACACAGCATCCAAGTGCATGAGTTTGGCACTGAGAAACCCAAGCTAATTTATTACAAGAAGGGCTTTTGCTGGCTCTAAAAGAAGGACGGTAAATTAAACATTACATCAGGATGGGGGTAAAAATATCATATATCAAAACCGCAAGGGGAGCTTAAGCGGTACGTACGATGAGGCCCCTTTCCATTCCCTGGCATTGTCAAAGGATTATGACAATGGGCTTAAAGATCTCTTCGTATTTTCCTTACTGAAACTCAATATCTGCTAATTCAGTGGCGTTGAGCTTAAAAGAGAAGAGGAGAAGATGGAAGATGCCTTGCGTGACATTATCATCCTGAACCTTGTAGCGAAAAGTAATGTTGGGCAGTGTGGGGAAGAGTGGGGGTGAGTTGGTACGTAGTAGCTTGAAGAGATTGCTAGAATAAACGATATCGCCGTCACCCTCTTGAAGGTGAATTTGAACCTACCACACTGCTAGCGCCGCCACATTGGCCACCTGCAGGTCTACTCGCCTTAAAAGGAAGCAAATACATTAGTCAGTTCGCGTGAAATCACGCGTCTGCATTTAAGGTTTGTGCGGATAAGTGCAAGTGTAATTGGTACCCTTTACGGATGAAAGCTATCCTTTTAAATGAATTCGCACGCCGCTTCTCTTTGTTCTTGATTTCTCAAGAGCTTTACCCCCCTAATGCGTGCTTTGGCAAATGTTTAAAAGGTTTACGCATAAAGCTTTGCCAAAAACGGAATAGTAAGAACAGGAAACAGCTTCATGAATAGTCCATTTTGTAGATGCACATGAAACCTAGGTCTTGCCGGTGATACAGCCTGCAGCAATAAATTGATATTATCAGCTCAAACTAGGACCCGTTCATCAAATGAATGCATGACTTATGCCGCCTGTGTAGAGGCAGATGTTTCCGATAAGTAGAGAGATGCGATGGCTTCGTAGCTAGTGCACAAAACACCCTAAAGTTGACGCAATAATTTCGAAAAATTGAAAAAACCCTGCAACAGAGCCGCGCCGAATTCGTGCTGAACAGCTCCTATTTAGTTACTAAATGTCGATAATCGGAGTACTTCAGGCCAAAGACCGCAGTGTTTGCAATGACACCCTTTGCTCAGTTGTTGATCAAACAACGCTGTTAAGAATGACGCAAGCATCAGTAAAGCAGATTTTTACCATCAAAGTTTGCTTTGCACCAAATTTAAACCAGACATAATAAGCAATCGCTACTAAGCCAAAAGCATTGGAATAGTCGTCAGTTAAGAAGGCATTAGGTTCCACACTCGAAAAGTAAAAATGGGGTTGCATGGCATGTTTTCAATTGTCTGCAACTGAGACCCGTTTGGCCCTGAAAGTGTTGCTGCAGGCCGGCCAAATCACTGTATCTGCGTGTTTAATTATTTTGAGGGTGGCCTATACAATGCCCTGCTGACCGATGGAGTTCCGCTTAATTTTACAACAACAGTTATCTATTTTTTCAAAGGATGTCATGCTGCTCAGCAAAGTCAAATCGCATCAATGGCCACATCAAGGAGTTTGCTACTATCAAATGCGTTTTGAAGCCGAAGAAGAGGAAATCGAGAACTGCCATTAGAAATGGAGTGTCTTATACAGTAGGCTCCATTTGACAACTCTGCTACGAGTTAATGGATTTCACCCCTAGCGAATTTGTAGAAAGGTTTCCAATGTGTTTGTCTCGCTCTCTGAAGCATGGATCCTCGTGATATGAACAAAATCGTTACTCCAAAGCAGGCCAGCATTAATCATTATGGCCGCTTCTTTGAAGGTGCCATCGGGGGCATTGTGAACGCTGCCGCTGTAGATATTCTTCTGCATAGCCCCCACATTGCGCCTCCGCCAGCGCACTTTGGCAATGCGCACCTGTAAGCCTAGTTCGGCACTCCGACAGAAGGGCTTCAAGGAAGGTGAACTATATCATAGATCTGGCCTTCTCAATTTGGCATCGTCCCACCATCATTCCACCCATCCATACGCTTTTTGTGGCCCAATTTTTCCCTCCTTTACTCTCCTTCTTCATTGAAATTGAGGCAGGCACCTCGTTATGGAAAGTAAGTTGTCTCGATGCCCAAAAGTCAACCCACCAAAGGACAGCATCAGATTGGGAAATTGAGGATTGACAATTTCAATAGGATGACACATTTCATATTACACTGGCGTTGTATCCTTTGCATACGCGGCGATGCTGGAAATGGCTTAAAATGGGAAAGCACAAAGGCAAGTGATGATTATCCTTGCAAAACTGCCAACTGGGAATGATGTCCAAAGCCCACACCAGTCGACATTGGGAACTACCACATGACACGTGCAACTAATGGGTTTACCCGCGTGAGATTTAAGCACGTCAGTCAAATAGCCAACCTCAAGACATGCTCTGCTGCGTGCTGTTTCGTCTGCTTTTATTTATTTATTTTGCCTCACGGTATCGTTTCCGCCATTCACTTCTTCATCACTGCCTTACTCCTACTTTGGTACCTCCTTTCCTCGTGTCGCCTTTTTGTTTTCCACTTCCACTGCCTCCACCCCCAGTTACTCGTCAATCGCAATCTTCCATGCCGCCGTTCTCGAGACGTCAAAGGACAACAACACATCGATAGCATAGAAAATAGGGGTGAGTTGTACTACCAACCCCTCATCCTCTCATTGCACCGTCTTCCTTTTCATCTCTCCTGCTTCGTTTGTGCTCACCATTTTGAAAGCCTTAAATCCGTGTGTAGCGCAATTCACATAGAACAGGGAAGCTGTGCTTAGCCTCTTGTAGTGTGTCATTGAAAAGAAACTCACATTGCCTCTACGAGCTGTCCTCTCCACATCATACTCAGCTAAATGTCCTAATCGGGTGCTAAGAGCAGCAACGGATGAAAGGATGAGAGAATTAAAGTTGATAAAGGGCTGCACCGCAGCACAGTGCAAAGTTATTCGATGCTCTGTTCTCCTATCTTACCCTCTCTCTTTTCATCCCCATATTTGTCGTTCCCTTGCCCCTAGCTTAATCGTTCCTTTGTTTCTTTCAGATAAATAGACATGTTTCTCCACTTCCGCGGGAGTATTATATGCACCGTTGTTGTTGTTCGTAATGAAAGGCAAGGACTCGTCCAAACATATCACTGCAAATGCGCACCAGAAGCACCCATTTTAGGTTATCTAAAAATATTTAGGGGTATGTCGCTGATTCCTTTAGTTAATTTCATGGACTCGAATGCGTTCATTGCACCGCACTTGCTTCTAATGGCTCCTACATGCATTTACAAGCACCAAAAAAGCAGCGGCAGTGGCAGTGGCAGACATAATAAAAGCCCTCGAGACTATGTCTAACTAGTTCAGATCAGATTGCACTGGAATTTCACAGACTAGATTGGCCACCTGGGTAAGATTGTGACGGGCTTGGATAAATAAGTTAAGATGCGAACTGACAAGGCTACCTAGTCGATTGTGCATGCCTCACATCCAGAGGCGCCTTCATACATTACCATTAAGTTCAAGCCCAACACTTTAGTTTGGCCCTCATAATCGACCAGGAACAACTCCATGCCATGTGAAGTGAGGTCTCTCCTTTCTGTTCCTCAGATATCAGGAATCACAGTGCACACGCAAGCACCGAATCCGATGAAGTTTTCGAAATGGAGGGATGAGAGCCCACCTGTCTACCCCTCCTTCCCCACACCCCAGTCCGAAGCGTCTATGATAAGTGTCTCCTTCGTCCCACACTACGCTCGATGCGCTCTTAGGTATTGCGTCTTGCATTATGTCCCACCGTGTGTGCTTCATGCATCCAACTCACCCGATAAAGAGGCGTGAGTAGTCGCCTGCATTTTCATTTCCTTGATTTTATTTTTCCAAGTTAGAGCCGCAAGAAAGTCATGCTTTTCCGTTTCCATCGCGCTTTTCGTAACTTCATTTCCTTCGGACCCACCATCAAGTCTTTCTTGCCCCTTCCTCCTACCTCATTCGCAGCCGGTGTATCTAGAAAAGTCCCTTTATCTGTCTACCAGTCTCATCTCCGATAATGACACGACTAAATAATGCAAAGAACCATCATCTAGACTAGGCTAGCACAGACTAGCCTGAATGTAACTAACTCACACCATACTGAGGGCTAACACTTGTTTTGGCATAGCTTAGCTCAAATTAGCGAACACTGTCTATCTCTATCTGTTTAATGTCACTTTAGTTTGTCCTGCTCCACCTCGACTTTATTTTATCTCCTAATTTTACACTTATTGACTCAAGAATGAAAATGAGCGCCTTGCTCCTACATCCTGCTTCTGCCTCCCCATCTCAATGTCTACTACACTTTTGTTCTTGTAGAGATCGCCTCAACCTGGTACCCTACAACAACAGGTAAGAACTTGCCCTCCCCTCTTAAGTTCATTTTAATGTGTTCATTGCATATGTCATCTTCCCTGTGTCTGTTCGGCTATCCAAGTCTTGTGTTTGCATGAGTCATTGCCCAAATCCTAAGTTTTTCTTTTAGAGAGCCGCATTAAATGGGGTCCCACGGACACAGATAAGAACGTGTGTATACTTGAGTGCATGCGAGTGCGAAGGCACATTCATCCCGCTTCATTCTTCAAATTTGTCCATCCAGACGACTGGATCGACAGTTGCATACTGGAAGTAGCAAACGCTCCATTGGTCGTTCGCTGGGTGGCCAGCTGGTTCTAGCCCTACACATTGCCGATACTCTATTTCTACACTTATGTTTCCTCTACTTTGATCCTTAGCTTTAGACTAAAATAAATAGCTCGATTTGGGAAAAGGAGAGCATCAAAGCGCAATGTTTGCGATTGTCAGGGCTAGATATGTTGGGTGGAGAAGGGAAAAAGGCACGCAAATTGGGCAACAGGAGGCGTCAAATTGGTGTCATCTTGCGGCACAGGTAGAGATCATTTGTTCCGATTCTCACCAGTGTTTCTTAGCTGCCAATGCGGAAGCAGGAATAAAGAGTGTGCTGATGGCGGCGATACAGAGAAGGCGGGGAGGTGAAGAGAGCGTGGAAAAGGGGCTAAGATAATTATTGGTAAAGCATTTCGACTGCGCACATTCCCAGTCTCCAAAAATGAACAAACCACAGTTCGGCATAGCAACAAGGCGTATCCACATTATTCCGCGTCGAATGTTTGTGGCGACAGCCGATTTGATTGGAGGGGAAAAAGAGCGGGGTGTTTGGAAGGCACTGCGTGAGAAGTGCCGCCAATAAATCACCTCTCACGGTTCTCAGTGCCAAAAATTGAATAAAACACAGTTTTTAATGTCAATAATGCGCATCCCACTCCATCCCCGTCAATATGATTTTTGTCACAGCCAATTTACTCGGAGGTGAAAATGAATGGAGGAATTGGAACCAACTGCATAAGACATGTCTCCGTTAGGTGGGCTATTCTTGTACATAGTCCCTAAGAAGAATAAATTACAGTTGTGTATATTAGCAAGGAGCAAGCACATTCTTTCATTATCGTCGACATGTTGTGGGAGCAACCGATAACTTTCGAAGAGAAAATGAGTAGAGGAGGTGGAGCACATCGCATGACAAGTGTCTTCAGTAATTCGGGTGCTCTCCTTCTCAGTCTCCATGCATGGATTGTCCACAGTTCTACATAGCAACAATGCGCGCTCAAATTCATCCACGTGGATATAATGGTGGTGACTGACGATAAAACTCAAGGCGAGAATGTACGGAACAAGTGGAACACATCGCAGGAGACGTTCCTTCGATAGTGCGGCTGCTCCTGTCCTCAGTCCCTAAAAATGAATAAACCACTGCTCTAAATAGCCACAAGGCCAATCTGTATCCATGCCGCCTACATGAGTGTGGCGACAGCTGACTTCATTAGGAGCGAGAATAAAAATGAGTTGAAATGGACCGCATGAGACGTGCCTTAGATAATACGGCTACTCTTGCACTCAGTCCCTAAAAAGAGTAAACTACAGTTTCGCATAGCAACAGGGAGCAAACACATTCATTCTTGTCAGGATGTTTGTAAAAACAGCTGATAAAATTCCAAGAGAAAATGGATGGAGGTGGTGGAGCGTATTGCATGGTAAGTTCCTTCAGTATTTCGACTGTGAGCAAAGTAGGGTTGGATAAGTGGGTGGTTGATAAAAGCCACAAAAACGGGACGCGTCACCAGGTTGTTCGAGAGGCTAAGATGGCAGACTTAAAATCCACTGGAGGAATCTCCACGTGGGTTCGAACCCCACTTCTGACAATGTTTGGGGCACCACCGTTTGGCACGCTCTGCGTCTGCTCTCACAGGTACACTGGTCCGCTGACACTGCGTGCGTGACCGCTTTCATTCATGCCGCAGTCTGTTGGCTTCGGGTCACGATGTTGGTGGATGTACGCCAGTGAGTAAACAGGAACTCCTGCATGCCTCTAAGACTACAATTAGCGTTCTCCCTATGATAAGCTAGCTTTCACAGCAGAGTTTCTTCGCCTAGCTAACACCCTATTCTCCTACTCTGAATAAAGTTTACATCTGAATGCAACCGCAGATTTAGTTAATTTGCCAGTAGGAATCTGTGAGGCTGCGAGTAACTATATCCTTAACTGCTTAGGAATGTGCTGACTGACGCGGATGGCTAGTGGCGCTTCCTTTGCGCCCTGATTATGTTGTCATGGCTGTCGTGGATTTTTGACGTAAAGGAGCCCGAAAAAGGTTCAAAAGAAGAGAAGGCTGAGTACTAGGCATATAATTTGTACGGCTCCTGGTTTGCCAGACTGACCATTATGCTTTAGCTGGGTGTGCTGCTTAGCAGTACTTGCACATATATGGCTTCATGCACGGCAATCTTGCATGTTTTCCTTGAAATATCTGATTAGAAAGAAAAACGCGCTTCATTTGACCTTCGTTTCTATCTATATTGAACTGATACAGTTATAAAATCAACAGGATTCTGCATGGTGGAAACGCCAACGATTAACGTATTTCAGTAGTGTAGTGAGATACTGTAAGAAACGGATAGCTCCACTGAAAAAACGATGTGAGAGACTTAAGCCTGGAGGTAAATGGAAAATGGACCTGCGTGATATCAACTGCTAATGATAATGGCGATGACAGTAGTAGGAGGAAGGATGCTTCCCATTCGAATGTGGCGAGACATTCAGACAGGAGGTGCAAGTGTATTCACAGGGTTGTGATGTCTCAATATAAATGTGCATCACTGGGGTAAGAAAACTTTCCCCTAACCGAATCCTAAACCGGCCCAATCATCCACCCGCCCATTCCCATGCCGTTCGCATACCACCCATTCGCTGCAAGCTCCCAAGTTTGTTTCGATAGATATCCGATCACTATCATTCAGCCTCTTGCTTTTCTAGCCGCAAAAATGTAAGAGCGTGTCAGGAGCTCAGTAACACATTGAAATGAAGCCATTGCAGCATATAAGGGTAGAGCAAAATAATACAAGGCAAACACCCTTGATTGGAGCAAACGCGTCAGTGGGCGAGATTTCATCAACGCCTTCTATGTAAAACACCCAGTTGAGGTGGTTGAAAAATGGGCAGCAGTGGCGCTGCAAATATAGGCAGACGGGCTTGAAGGTGCTTTGACGAAAACCGCCACCCCACGCATTAATAATCCATCACATCACAGACGCAAGTATATAGCAAGAAGCAGCGATGCGCCATCCACACGCAAATCCCAATGATTAAGAGCAACTGTAGCTCCAACGCCGACAGTCCCAAAACCAACTCTAACTCCTGTCAAATAGCAGCCCAGAGTCCACACTTTTACAAAACAATCAGCTCTAAAACAACTGCTATTTGGATATCTACTACTGCAACAGCTTATTACTAATCGTATCGCATAAGCGTTAAATGGGAAAAGTTATGCAGAGTACGCAGGGGAAAACATCTAGATGAAATTGTTCAGCACTGTTTCTGATGAATACGAACAGGCTTCCCAGTTTGTGCCTCAGATCTCTTACCAATGCTCCCCTGCCTCTCTGCTCACTTCCTCCAGCACGTGCCTGCCCTTCATAACCACGCCTTTCGCATCTTGACTTAATGGTTTACACGACAGATGCGCAAGTCAACAAAAACTTGGCCAACAATTGCTTTGATCTCTTTTTAACTTTTATCAAATTGCGCAAAAGAAATAAAAATGCTATAATCAAAAATCGCACTGCTACTTCTAGGTCAGAATTATACTTGCATATGGACTGCAAACGGTTTGACATTCCAATGCGATAAGCTTCATGTTTACATACATATCTGGTGTAAACAACATCGTGCATGTCATAAGTGATTTGGTGCAAGACATGCGCATGTGGTATGAGGTGGCAGATCATATAAAGCGCTTATTTGTTAGCACGCAGTTGTCATTCCTTTAATTATGCCAAAGTTTAACTAAAATGAACTCAATGGACGTTATGCCTCGAAATTCGGATGACATTACTGCCATGCGTAATTGGGCACCACAGCCTTCTAAGCAAAAATTTCCATATTTTTGACCAATCCATACTAAGGCTAAACCACCGCTTGAGTGGCCTTTTTATGTCACCGCTGTTGCAGCTATAGTCTGCCATCTGAGAAGGGCATAACGCGCCTTTCCTATGTACCAGCACATACCGCCATACATGAGGACGTGGAGGTTGTAGTTGGGAAGAGAACGCATTGTTATATTGCAAGCATTAATTCATGCTCTTCATCAGTGCAACCAGTCATCCGTTGCTTCACAGTACGACGCAACACCACGCCGTTCAATGCAATCCATTTCTTCCCTTTTAATCTATCGTACACTCCCTATCCATCATCCATCGCTATTCTTCCTCTGTCAAGCCTCTGCACTCCCCTTTTTCCTTTCTATGCCAGCACCACTCAAGCTAAACGCGCTTTCACTTGCCTGCTTTTGCACGACTATTCACCGTACTCACTCATTTATCCACTATTATCCGACAAGTACTCCATTTGTCAACCGACCGATCCGCTTGTCTCCTTCCATTGCTGCCCACCCATCGACTCATTAATGTCTATTTGCCAACATCTGCTAGTAGACCTGCGAGAGCAGCTGCGATGCGCCAACAGGTGGTATCTCACTCATGTCAGAGGTGAGTTCGGATCCAGGTTTGCCTGCGCTAATTTACACTCCGTACTTCTCTACCCTAATCGCTAGTTCTTTTTTTTAGCCGTACAAATCATGGTTTGTAAATTGTTTCTATTTTTACCCCTTTTTACTGGTTTCAATAAAGTTGGCAGTAAATTAATCAATTATATGCATTTTATTGCATTGGGTTGGATAGTACCTCGAGTTTAGAACTAATCCGAAAGTTGGAAACAGAAAATCCCTACCCTATAGTTTCGCAAATTATTGCCATCTACCCTGGTCCTTTTTCCCGAGCCTTCAACGCAGTTTCCGTCGGCAATACCAACACGCCTCCGTGACGAAGATATATTGAACCGATCCAATGAACCGTGACAATGACTACAGAAATCCCTACAGCTTATTACTAACACTAATCAGCCTTGCTGATCTACATAATCTTCTACCCATAACTAGCCCTGTGATTGACTGAACCAAATTCTGCGCAGAAATGAATGCCTTTAGCATCACTACAGCCTGCCTAGGGGCCCAAACGCGCTGCTTTCTTAACCATACCACTCTGATAAATATTCAAGCCCTCTCCTCTGTGTCCCACTCCAACTGCGCCGAGGCTATTACCAAGGTGAGCTTGTATCAGAGGTGCGTTGGCCGGCAATGTAAGGAGGAAGGCATTCGGGTCCGCACTAAAAGTGTATGCTACCTAAGCACAACAAAATAGCAATGTTGCAGGGTGCACGTGCCGAAGATCATTTTTATGTCATAGTAAGATGTCGAGAAGTGACAATGTGTGCGTGAATGCAGCAGTGTGTGATGAAGTCTAATAATAACGAAGAGCCAAGTCCTAAAATTGCGGATCTCTATATTGAGCATGTAAGACGCACGAAGAGTACAAATGTATTAAAGATAGTCGTGTGTCCATATACAAGCAAAGATCTTGGTAGTAGTGAGCCTGATGATGAAACCCTAAGAATGATGTACAGATATATGAAGTAACAGTGGATAAAATGGATGCTGATCCTTTGCAAAAGTCCCACTGCGACAAATGGTCTTTGTAGTTATTTAGTTGCAGATTGAGAAAGCTAACTCGGCTACCTATTTCCATTTTTTTGGTAGAGCATACGTGAATTCAAACAAAATACAAAGCGTCTAATTAAGTGTCACCACTTGTTGCGCTCTAAAACTGCTGGAAACTCGGAATATTAAATGCCATGCAATATAGGCTCATAACCACCGGACAAAATACCATCAGAATTTGATGTAATTTGCTTAACTGAAGCATCATAAGAAGCGTATAACATGGAGAGAAATCTAATTGGCACTAATGTTTGCCTTGCCATGGCAAATGTAGGAGGGCTCGGCTTTCGCTATGAAATGCAGTCATCACCTTCCTCTCATCATCATCACTTCCCTTTTAATCTCCTCAATGAATCACCACCTCTTTCCTGCCACAAAGTATCAAATAGGAAACCAAGATTAATAAGTTGGAAATAAAAGAGGTGCAGGATGGGATGTGCTAAGGACTTGATTGCCCCTCCTGCAAACAAGAACACGTTTCAGTGAGATTAGCACCAAATTATTGAATCTGGAGAAAGTACCTATTTAGTTCGGCAAAACCTCGAGTAGGTATGTAAATTGTCTCCCCTTCCTTGGCTGCTAATTTTGGGAGCTGCGGACACCAAGTCCTTCTTAAAATTGCTGTCTAGCACCTTGCTCTCCAATGGAATGCGACAAGATTCCGGTAAGACTTGTTTACTTCGCATTTGCAGTATTTTCGTGAAATTATGGGCATTTGTCAGTGGTTGGTTATGGCAAAGATCGATTGCCTTGGTCAAGATACGAATTTAACACAAATAACTACTAGCATCTTGTCTGAAATTGTTCAGACAAAAGGTATTTGAGGCACCTGACGCGCGCTCAGGAACGAGGAGGACCAAAAGGGGGCATGAGATTAGTCTTTCTTTAAGCACACAAGTGACATTAGCTGTTGCTACTTTCAAATAGCCTCAGGAAATCTCAGAACTCATGGTCCACGATGGTTTGGTCTGAAGTTTTCGTAAATCATCGTTTTAAGTAGCACTTATGGGTCCATTTCGGTAGTCTTGTTTAGCTGTAGTGTTGGCCTCCAGATTGCAATCGGGTTGGACGTATTTGATGTCGATTTGCGTACAATTCCGGATCTTGCTATTTGGCCCTGTAAGGGACAGCGATAGCAATTTGAGGCTGTGCGATAATCTGTCAATTGCTGAAGTTCGCCTGTTTCAGTGAAATAAAACGTCTTAATAGTTTTGGTGCAGCAGCAGTTGTAAGTGGCTAGACTTCTGCCATTTAGGGACTCCAAAGTTTTGGAGTTGTGCCTAAGCATTACTGCAGTTGCTTTTAAGGGTGATTGGCCGAAAATTGTTCAAAATGCACACGAGGTGATGGTGGTAAGTGTGTTCCCGGGTTGTAGTAAGGGAACAGATAGGTACACTAGTAGCTTTCTGGCAAATAACTATTTTAGTCTTGATTGTTCGATAGAAAATGTGCTGTCGTTGTTGTCATTCAACGTTGGCCTATTATGAGGACTGTTGGTGTTGGAGCCGACACTGCCCTGGAACGTAGGGCTGCGGTCGCAGGCGTTGTGTTGCTGCTATCAGTGTGTAGGGTTTACTGAGTTGGGCCATATCAAGCTCACCTCTCCTTTTCACTGGTCATGGAGAGCGAGATTAATGTTGCATGCACTTACTACTGCTGCTCATTCCATCGTGGTCTTCGAGTTCGGATGTCCAACTACCTCAACCAGGCGTTTTATGTAAGAGAGAAGGAGGGATCTCCCTACAGAAACATATGTCTATTTCGACACTGATTGTTTTTGCAATGTATCATTCTGTCATTTATTACTGAGTACACCGAATTTTCTCAATCCTTCCGGCAGTACTAGGTTAGCCATATTTTCCTCCACCTTTTGATTGTTGCAAATAGCTCCATAGTTGCTGGTGTTCAGACAGTTTAACTGCTAAGCAATCGCGTGATCAACATCAATGCCATGCAAATCGATGACGAAATTTGAGCTACCAGTGAAGCCGCTCTCTTGCCTCTCAGTCACATCACTTTCTTTCACGAATTACTTGCTACCGATTAGAATTAAGTAGTATAGTTTGACGAAATAAAATAGTTGACTCATTTGAAAATTAATGCGATATTTGTTACAAAAAAATGCGGCAGTCCATGCAGAAGTCTTCATTTACTGTAATGCATGTCCTGTAAGCTACGCTCTCCTTTCCAGGCATTGCAATAGCTGTACATGTATATGCTGATCTTGACTTCTGAAGCATGCCCACCGTCTTTTTTATATTGTAACGGTAATGACGGCGGCCGTTCGTGAGTATATGGATGCTCAAGTGGGATTTGCGGAAGCATTGTAAGGCAACCACATTTGAAGTGCTTTAGTGGAATAACTGGTCCTCAGGAAAGTAAAGTAATGGGAAATCCCTGCAGTTGACACCGGTTACCTCTACTATGTGTAAACTGGGCTCAGATACACATGTAATGGACTTCGTCGGTTTGATGTGGCTGTGACTAGGATGGCAATGGTTGGCACCGCAACCTGGGCACAAAGATATGAACTATGGTATATCACATAAGCACTCAGTTGTTAATTGTCAACCGTTTATTCTAGTCGACTAATGCTGGAGCAAACTGTTACTCATTCGCCGCAGAGGGTGCATAGTAGCGTAGAAAATGGTAGATACCTATTTGTCATAATAAATACGTGGTGAAGCAATAAGTGGCATATGCATAAATAGAACCAGTCTCCATTATCATCGCAGTTTCATAATCGTTCAAAATCTAAAGCCCTCTTTTTGTTTTTTTAAGGCCTGGAGACCCATGGTTTACAGTCTTTAAATAAAATGCGGTGTTATTTTTTTGCAAACAGTGAAAAAGATGCTAAGTGAACTAATCCTGGATTTCTTTGCTTTAATAACTTTTGCTCTGATGAAGCAGACACTGTTCAATGCCAATCGCTAAGTGCATGTGTACTCAAATAGCTCTTCGCCCACATGTAGTCTTGGAGCTGTTGGAGTATCTATCAATGGATGCTGTATAATGGTACACAGAATCGTGAGCAGTTACTTCTTGCTTCTATAGTGAAAACTAGCAGTTTTAACAACCCTGATATCAAATCTCGCCGTCGCTATAGCTCTTTGCATTCCTAAGTAGGATTGAAATGTTTACCATGAGTTTTGTCACACATGCTGTGCGATAATAGAATTTTTGTACTTCTTCGGACAGCGAGATGCTGTTGCCGTTCATCTGTATTCCCTTTAATTTTTGTGCATAATAAAAGCCCAATGTTTTCATTCCCGTAATATCTATGGTGGATGATCATGTATGGGGGGTGCGGGAGACTTCACAATTCGAATATTCATAGGCTTTAAGAACGCGATTACGTGTCGACACTATTCTTGCGCACCATGATGTGTAGAGCCTCAGTGATCACTTATTTGTGGTTTCAGCTTTAACACGAATCAGTGTTAGATGCAGTCCCAAAATAGAAGAATGATGACTCGGCGACCTGTAGAGATTTGCTTGGAATCGTATGCATCAGTACGCAGACTGCGCGTTGTGGCAGCCTTAAAATTTGCAATTTTAAGGTATTTTTAACGTTGAGGTTTGCATGCTCAGCTTTGTAGCTCAGGTCAGGTTTGCGATTTCCTTCTTAACAGTACTACGCTAAATGCCGTTTTGCCTCAAATAATTATTAAATTAAAATGCTTAAACCTCTAAATAGCGAGTTCGATATCATGTAAACAGAGGAAAAGTTTAAATGGTCTAGCTATGGAAAAAATATCTCTGCCTTAACGCTAGAGGGGATTGGTAAACGGTCCCTCTCCACAATGGATTTTGGACCGTTAGTCAAACTTGCTGCAACGGACAGTGTTTGTCCTGCATTGCTTCCCAACTCTTCACATTTTCAAATACCACATGCTCTCTAATGTTCAAGTTGTTACCTTAAAAGGGTTTTGAAATCGTTTTCCTCCATATCGGTTGGCAAAGCCCGTGAAACCATAATAGCCTACCGGTATACAGGGGGATCAAATTTTCTCCGCACTTAATGCCTATTTATGAGTAGTGACACTTCTAGAAACATGCAGCATTGCCTCAAGTTACACAAATACTTCGTTCGTGCTTTCGGTGGAGCGTGAGAATGTTTGCAAATCATACAGTTTGGTGTTGCCTCGTTGCAGATTTTTTGTTGTGGATGTGGCTTGTCCTACCACGCATCGTGCCGCTGATTGCTACTTAGGTGTGCTTGTTCACAATGCATGTTACGTATTCAGCATGCACTCGTTTTAATGCACACTACTTGCACCTGATCTGCTGAGGCTGTAAAAATTAATAAACGTGAGTTTCTGAAGCGATTCTCTTGGTAAACAAAGTTTTGCAAGGTTTTTCTGCCCACTACGCCTACCTAGAGTCACAGTAATGCATACACTTTGAGGACCACATTTGCGCCTACCCAAATGGCAAGGGTAATTGAAGTCAACTGTGGGTATGTGAAGGCTTTAGTGAGTGCCTTAATGTGCAGGCAAAAATGCAACAGTGCGGTAACACATTGTGGCTTAAAACAGAAATATCTGATGCACTTGTGATATTGCGTTTTGCTGATTTGGACAAAACGAGGACGGTTCGTAAGTCGGCTTGTTTATTTGGCCACTCATGGGCACTAAATCCGGTTCTTTTGTTATCATAGCTGAGTGCTGAGTCAACAGCACTTGGTATTTCAACTCGTAATCCTGTCTCGCGACATCTTGATCGGTGTCCATTTACCCCATCATCAACTCACCCATTGCATGTATGCTCTTAATCAACTCCTCCGATGCAACGAAGAGGAGTTTGTGGTCACCTGCACTTCATTTTTCGGCAATATTTTCCACTTTATTGCCGCATGAATGTCTTGTTTCTCTAACTCTCTCACATTTCACTTTCCTTCATCTCCATCAAATCGTATATTAAGTCGCTTCTACCTCCTCCTTCTACCTAATTCTCTTCCAGCACACTTTTGGTAAGTTCTCTTTATCCACCTACCAGTCGTGTCTTTGATTATGGCATGATTAAATAATGCAAAGATTTAAAAACTAGGTCAGACTAGCACAGATTAGCCCGAAGGTGACTAAGACACACTTTGCTGAGGACTACCGCTTGCCGTTACCTTAGTTTGCCCTATCCCATCTCGTCTTAGTTCCATCTCCTACTCCTGCACTTACTCGTTCAAGAGCAAAGGTGAGTGCCTTGCAGTTACCTCCTGCTTCTACCTGCCCACCTCACTGTCTACTCTCTTACTTGTTCCTGTAGAGACTGTCTCATCCTGGCGCCCCGCAATAACGGGTAAGAATGTGGCCTCCTCTTTTGAGTTCATCTGCAACTTGCTCATTGGGTGTGCCGCTTTTTGTTTGTCTGTCTGTCTGTCTGTTCGAGTTTGTGTCTGCATGTGTCACTGACCAACTCCTACGTTTTCCTTTTAGGGAGTCGAATTGGATGGAGCCACACGGGAACAGGTAAGGGCGTGTGTGCACTTGAGTGCATGCGATTGCGGGGGCACACTCATCTCATTCTCTCATTTAAACGCGTCCTTTTAGACGACCAGGTCGACAGCTGCATACTGGACAAAGTAAGCTCTCCTTTGGTGGTTTGTTGGGTGGCCAATTGGCTTTAGCTCTACACATTGTCGCGACTTCTTTTCTACTCCTGTGGTTCCTCCACAACTTTCTTCCATTGTTTTAGATTGAAATGGACGTATCGGTTTGGGAAAAGGAGAGCATCAAGGTTCAAAGCTTGCAAATATCGGAGCAGGATTCATTAGGTGGACGAGAGAAAGAGGTGCGCAAATTAGGTAACAGGAGGCGCCAAATCAGTGTCAACTTGCGGCACAAGTGAAAATGCTTTGCCTCGATTCTCACTAGCGTTCTCAGCTGCCAATGCGGAAACAGAAAAGTCTGCTGATCGCAACGACGCAGAGCTAGCTGGAATGTGAAGTCAGAAATGAAGACTCGGAATAATTATTTGTAAATAAGCAAGCAAAAATGCAGCTAAACAGAAAAAAAGTAAAACAAATGCAACCAGGCCTATCTCAACGCTTCTGCGATGGGAAAGATTGCTGAAATTCTTTTTTAAAGCAAAGCGAAATAAAATCGAATGAAAAGCATCGCCACGCATGAGACGTGACTTCATTCATTTAGTATCCCTCCTACTCAGCCCCTGTTAATTAGGAACCTACAGTTCCGAACATTAACAATAAGAGTCTAAATTCATCCGCGTCGATATAGTTGGGGTGACAGCTGATTTAATTCAGAACCAAAAATAACGAAGGAAATGGAGTTCATCGCATGAGATATTTCTTCGATGATTCACCTGCCATTTATCACAGTTTCCTAAAAGGAATAAACCACAGTTCTGCATGCCAACATAGCGCATCCAAATTCATTTGCGTCGATAAGATTGCACTGACTACCGATTTTATTCAAGGCAAAAATTAGCGGAGCAATTGGAGGGTATCGCATGAGACTTGTCCCTAACATTTCGGCTGCTCTTTTACTCAGTCCCTAAAGATAAAACAAACCACGGTTCTGAGTAGTAACAAGGTGCATTTCAAGGGACCCGCCTCCGATTATTTGACTGCTCCTCTTCGTCTCCAAAATTGAGTTAACCACTGACCTGAATATGAACGTAGTGCATCTAATTTTGTGCGCGTTGTTGTATTTATGGCATCTGTCTATATATTTGGTTCAAAATTAGCCTTGGTTTTGTCGCTATAAAATCGGTACAACTCACTTATATATAGTAACCTGCAGTGTCCACATTCACCCCTGATTGTATGCATTTCGCGACTTTTGATTTAGTTCACATAGCAACTTTATGGATAATTTGGATCGCATCGCCTGAGGCATTCCTTCAATCATTTGGCTAATTTTTTTGGGTCGCTCCAAGTAAAAATTAGGATTGTGAATGCTAACCTAGCTCATACAAAGGCAACCACCCTGATGTGCGTGTCGCTACCTCCACAATGATATGCTTGCCTCAGTTTCCTATTTAATTCAATCCCTAATTAACCAACGAATTATATTCTATCACATGAGACTTGACTTTAATAGTTCGGCTATTGCTGTTTTATTTTTTTCACGCAGGAAGAAACCGCACTGCTAAATGATAACGAGACGCGCCCGAATACACCTACGCTTATACGTTTGCAAGACTTACTCTTTAAATTCAAAGCCAAATCTCAACGATGAAATTGAATCGCATCGCATAAGATGTGACTTCAATACCTTGTCTACCCTTGGTTTATTGCCTTTAAAAACAATAAAACTGATCTGCTGAAGAATAACGAGTCGCATTCAAGTCCATCCGCCATGGTATGCATGTCAAGATTTCTGATTTAATTGAAAGCCAAAATTATGGTAGAAATGGGTAGCATTGCGTGGCACGTGCCTACAATCGTTCGGCATTGCAAGCGACGTAAGTTTAACATTACGCTACCCCTGTTTTAGAGTCTTCGTAAAAGGAAAAATACAAAATGTAGAATGTGTAACGAGGCACATTCAAGTGCATCTGCGATAACATATTGGTCGAGACTTCCAACTTCAATCCTAAGCAAATTTAGCTGAGAAATTGGATCGCATCGCATGAGACACGACCTCATTCCGTAGCCTTATTGAATATACAACGCGGCGGCTTCCATTTATGTCTGCGGTCGACATGGTTGCCAAGACATCTGATTCAATTCAAAGCAAAAATTAATGGAGGAATTCGACTGCATCGGATGACACGTGTCTTCGGTCAGCAGGCTGCTCTTGTTTGTGTTCCCTACGATTAAACACACCTAAGTTGTAAAAATTAAGGAGGCTGCATTCAGATGCATCCACAATAAGCTTGAATGTCTGGATTCATTTGATTTAATGCTGAGGTTAATGAAGGAATAGAAATGCATCAGGTACTCCAACAGGTACACCAACAGCAACTCAGGTGTCCTGACACCTTCTCCACAGCAGAGATGCTGCATCAACCAGAAGGACATTCTCACAAACTTGGCCTGCGACAAGGTGGTGAATAGCAAGCGTTTCCTTCTCTATCAGTGCTCTATTGAACCGGTAAATCTCTGCCGGTGAGTTGGCTGAGGTCAACGCCACACAGTTCGGTCGATCGTATTAGCAAAGAGTCATCTCCACCTACCACGCATCTTCTTGGATTGGCCGTCAACTTGGAAGCCACCGATCACTTGATGCGCCCTCTCCTTCTTCACTCCCTTCTCCCGTTCTCCACCTCCTCCAATCAAGGAGGGCTTTCCATGCTCGATCACGTAGAACTACGACTTCACACCTTTGCTTTTTGGGGCGTTTGATAAGGTTTTGCTTCCTATGCTCCAATTTTGCATGGTTTTTAATAAAAAAACAACTTCTCACAACGTCAGCGAACGACGCATAGGGCTAATGATTAAATTACACCTCCCCAGTCCTATCGAATGATCACCGTCCAAGGTTGAGCGTCGACTGCATTTTGTCGCTAAATGGATCCACTATTTGTTCGTGCCAATTGCAAAGCCATTATTTTTAGTTTAGCCAGTAATTTCTTTCCACCATTTATTGCGCCACTTCATATTAGCCGAACAATCCATAATTAGCTGTAGTCTAGAAACAGTTCCTATGTCTGAGAATTGCAAAATGAAGCAAAGTTAGTTTGTTAATTCCCATTCGCTGCTGTCATTTAGAGAAATGCGTATGTGTGTGGGATCAATGCAGCGCCAACGATGACAATGAATGCATTAGGCGCAAGGTCAGAGATGATGTCAGGAGAAAAAGTCACTCTAATTTAAACTCATTAATTCTCTGGACGCTAAATAAATGTTCTAATGTGGTGCGCAGAAAGACATAGCAGACCTTGCCATATCAAATTGGGCAGAACTAGGACCAGGCAGATTAAGTTTTATCGATTGTCTAAGAAAAACATTTCGCTTATAATGTTGTATACTAAGTGTTGATGAAATTGGAGTTTGCTAGGAATCGTAAACATGCACATTTCCATTGTTATTGAGCGAGATCAAAGAAGAAATTTGGCAATGCTTTCATGTCTTGAGAAACCCTCCCACCAACCACTTGCAAAAATGGCTTTAAGAGTGAAGTTAAACTGAATGACTTCAGCCTGTCCTGTAACTCCTTGACATGCAATATTTGACGGTGCCTTTAGTAGCAGTATTTACCGATTTAATACCAAAGTCTTTGCAACATTTTCCATCGGATCGATACACCTTCTGACAACTCATCATCTATACTGCTTGCAGTGACGGCACGTGGAAGCTTGAATGCGTTAGGGTTTGTCGCAATGACAACCTAAACCACATCTTTCTAACCGCTGTAAGTCATTAGATGTGCTCGCTCGAACCTACTCATCTGCCAAAAATTTTTAATCAGGATTGAGTTATTTTTAGACCAAAATGAATAACTAAAAGCAATTTTCTTTAAGTCTGTTACGTGGGGCAATGTTGTTTAATTGTCTGGCTTAATATAGTGACCCATCAAATGAGGGAACACGCTTGACAGGTGAGGGTTCTACCATCCTACCCAGCCCATCTACTCACCTCTCCCTTCCCTCTGCACACTCTTGCATCCTGACATGTCGACAGACAATTCAGACAGTAGTGCCGTTCCCTCCACCCATACCTGTCTTTAAGGCATTGTCGAATGCAAATTTATTTTCGCTCTAAGCAACGCCCGTACAAATGTGTCCACCATAATTTGCAATTGAAAACTTACCGAGAAAGTTATTTTTCTGTGGTAAATTTTACCTGTTGGCCAAGCGACACCAAAGAATACTTCTCTAACCATTGCGGAAAGCAAAGTTGTGCCACATCTTAAAGACCAAATCAAAAGCCTTAAAGCTTGATTTAGTGTTTCAAATGTCTTTATATATTTTCATCCTGTAATGGAGAGCATCTGTACTTTGCATTTAAGGCAGACATACGCGTGTCCTTAAATGGATTGAAGAATTAAGACTGCTCCCCAGTGCAATTCATTAAACAATCCCTTATATTTAAACGTAATTTACTGACTAGTTATGGTAGGTGTTGAGCTTAGCTGGGGCTTGCCCCAAAGCAACGAGTTTTTAGCTTATTCTAAGAGTGCTGGGCCGTGTTTAACCAGCATGTACTCACAAAGAAGCACTCGGATCCAAATGTGGATTAAGAGCTTACAACAAACTTTGCGCTTTCAAAGACACAGATGGTGATTTTATCTGGACTTGCCAAATCTGAGATCACGCAATTGGGCCCAGCTAGTATGTTGCTAGATGCGACCATGCAGTTTGCTGCGCTAACCCAATTTTGATTCCTCTGACCTTAAAAGTACACAGCTCAGCAACCCATGTAATCCCGTTTGTTAAGCAGCCTGATTTGTTGGCACAATGTCAGATCAAAATTCAGCTGTTCGACAGGACTCGATTCCAGTTGACCCATGCTAGGGTCTGATGTGCCATGGGCTATCAAGGTGGGTTCCCAGCAGAGGTTGTGCATCTGTAAACATTTGAGGTGGCAAATTTTAAACAAATGGCCATCATCTTCAGCGTCAAGATCAATCCCACTGTAAGCAACGCTAAAATTCAATTAAAGATCAGCAGCGCTGATGGTGGAGGTTTCTGAGGTAAATGGAAGTTGTGAAGGTGCAATAAGAGTTCGCCGTGGAACCGTGGTTTTCTTAACCTCCACTGCCAGCATCTTTTCGCCCCTGCTATATTTTTGAGATTTTCTTTAGCTAAAATATGAAACTTTTTCTGGTAAGTTGGATGTCCGAGGAATCAAAAAAGGGAATGGGAAAGGGTGGCGGAACAAATACCATGAGATTATTCTAGAACGCGCATAGCAACCACCGATCATTTTCAACACAGACATGCAGGAGCACACGAGTCTAAAATTAAAACAGCAGCACAGTTTTCCTCTTGATAGGGATCTCTAGAGTATTTGATTCCTAAGCCTTAAACGGACCAAGAACTTGCATTGAAGCTTCCGTTTACCGTTCTATCTACCCAGTCAGATCTTGAGATTCTCAGTGGACTCACTGCGAGTTATAGCTGCTAGACGAAGAGCAGTTTGAATGGCCATTCGAATTCTCACAATGTTTTGGCACATCTTAAATTATACGTGCATTGTGGAAGACGAATAAATATGCGGCGTTATTTTTGAAAGTTGTCAAAAATCAGCACAATTCTAGTCGTATCCAATAACGTTTTCTCATTCGATAGGGACGCAGCGAAAGCAGAAATTAGCGTGCTTCCAATACCCGAGGTATTTTAATAGAATGCGGACATCAACTCACCAGGATAGTCCTGTACGTAGACTTTGTCACCCAGAGTAAGGTCCGTTGGACTCTCAATAACCAGAGGTTCTACTTTATCACTGGCGTCAGCAGCGCACATCAGCATACCCTGTGACTCAATACCACGCATCTTGACAGGTTTAAGATTGCACACGAAGATGCCCACTAATCCTTGCATCCTCTCAATAGGCACGTGAGGCACGAGACCACTGACCACTGTGCGTAGGCTACCTTCGCCTAGATCCACCTTACAGAAGGAAGGGAAAGATATCACCATGTAGGAGCCGAAGCCGAAAATGGTTGCTGCAGAGGGCAAGGAATGTTTTGCCAGACAATGGCATGAGATGACATAGTCTTATAAAGGAATTTATGGGATTAAATCTCCCTGAAAAATCCGACCTTAAAATAAAGCAATGTTAATTCCAAGACCACATCTGTGTTACTAAACAATCAGAGTGTCATGTAGCTAGATCAGTCATTTTGGAGTTACAAAAGGGCTCGGTGGAATCTGTACGACATTTGAGGCGGTCGAATAAACATTCAACCCGGTTTTCAAATTTTCTAATGCTTTAGTAAGGAAACCAATATATTAAAAATCAAATGAGCCCTTTGGATTTTGCTTGCGAATTGCAAGGGTTAGTTCAAGCCGCCATCAGTTCAAGACGTTTTAAGTCATCGTCTTACATAACAGAAAGTAGCTGTTTTTGTGAACCTGACGCCACAACCTTAAATTATTAACACGATCCAAGAATTTCTCTAGCTAAAATTGGGCGAACAGACTCTTCACACAGAGCGAATTAAGGCATTCAAAAGCGTCTTCTTGATGAACCGAGGTTGCAAAAGGGTGGGCACTTGCATTCAGTATGGGATGTCAATCATCAAAACTTACAAGTCTTGAGTTTCGGTTCTCAAATCTGAAGACGACAAAACCTATCTGACTTTAGAAATAAACCACAATTATTCCCTTTTGATGTCTGAAATTCTCTGCCATTATGTCATGCAGAACCTACAGGCAATCTCCACGAAAGGTTTACCCATTCGGCAGAAAATGTGGGGCTCTCCATAAAAATATTACTAAAGGACAAAACCACCAAAGAACATGTTTCCGGATCCCTTGATGTCTTGTCCATTCGGAGCATGGATCGGTGTTTTCGAAATAGTTGGCTAGAAATTCGGGACATCAATAGACCAAATGGGATCAAAACAGCTCCGTTAAGGCTTCAAAACTACCATTACAAGTATCCTGATAGAAAATTACAAGGAGTTGTCAAGCCTGTGTAATCTTTAGGTTAGGGTCTTTAAAAGAATCTCTTTTTTGTAAGTCAAGCCACATTGACAGAAAGGTAGAATCTCTTACACTGAATGCCCAATCTGCAAAAAAATGACGGTTTTCCAGTAGAAATATGCGTTGACAACTCAGAACACAGATGCAGTTGCTAGAAACCTAATTAGCAGCAAGAAAGTGATCAAATTTTAGCCACAAATTTTGTTCAAGTTCAGTGTATTTCTTCAAAAATCATATTATGTGGTCATTTAGAATACTAAGAGTCAGTCAAGTAAGGAACCAGGTTTGTAACCGAATAAGGAGTGTTTCAAAATAGCTAAAAACCAGATCTGCTGGAGTTAAAATTTGTTGAGTCAAGTTAAAACGACTGTCAGTGTTCAGAAACGCTGTCTGGACGTAAGCCCGAGGCACAAATAACTTAATTGCTCATACACTCTCGAGGAAAGTAGCATTGCCTTGTGTAAAGGGCCTTAACTGCCCTTATAAATAGCATGGGCAAATGTCTCGCCAGAGGCTTGAGGATAGGATATCTAGGGGAAGAAGAGCAATTGCGACTAACCTTCTCCACAAAGAGTGAGTCTGCATCAGGATGTCGCTCCACCTCCACGATTTTGCCCACCCTCATATCGATCCGACTGATATCAACACGTAGATCTTCCTCCTTCTTCTCACTTTTACGTATAGGCTTTTGCTTGGCGTCACGGGAGAAATGCTTCTTATCTGAGTTGCAGAAAGATTAACGGTTGTTATCTGCTGCATAAATGGGACATGTCGAATGTAACAATGCAGTTCAGTTGATAGAAACAAACAAATGGATAGAACGTGATTTTGAAAGAGATTTGTTTTAAAGTTAAGGAAAAAGCGCCAAACAGTGCATGCAAATCAGCGGCAAACATGGCTGAACGAATTCCATCATAAAAAGTGATATAAAAAAGGCAGTATACGATTGCAGTACTGATAAATATGCATTGTAAATGCCATCTCTAATTACGGACTCGAACAAAAAAAGTTTTGAAGATGAGGGTTATACTACCAAAGACAAGGATCATCGCTGTTTCGGCCCCTTTGTAATGTCGGTGGCATAACAGCAGCTATTCGATGCATAGAAATAAGAGGGAATTGGTTGGCGCCGTCTTCAGATTTATCGTTTCCATGCCCCTGCAAGTAATGTATGTGAAAGAACACGCAGTGATGTTGATGAAAACGCCTCGCTGATAGCAGGATTTATTTTGTCATTCAGTGGTACGCCCTACTTGGTAAGGTGTCTTCTTTAGCGGTGAAACCAGGGAAGACCTCTTCAAGCAGCAAATGCAACCGGAGAAGCACACTAGGGTGCATGTATCAACTCAGGTATCGGTGAGGAACAAATAGTGTTCGTCGCGATAACGATGGACAAAAATCCACAATTCGCACCACAAAATAACAAATCCGGATGATCACAAAATATCTGTTATACTTAGACTTGACCAGTTAGCGCAATCATTGGACCGGTTAAGTCTATATGACTGATAATCCAACTAAGTTGAAAGTGCATCAAGAACATTTAAGTTCAGCATTAGGTTAATGTCATCGCATCACAAAACATGTTCACTCCAAAAAGGAAAAAATAGTGAAAACCGAACACTAAGCCAAGTTAAATTAGACACCCCACTACCAAGGAGTCGAACTTAATAAGGAGAGAATGGCGAATTTTGGAAACAATAGTAGTAGTGCGATTTTGGGCACTACTACTGTTAAGATCTCCAATGGCATTTACTAGCCTAAGCAAAATCAAATTACTATAGAAATTGAACGGGAGGAACGCACCAGGTTTGTTGATTGGACGGATCGAAGGTAACGCAATAGTAGAACTTGAGATTTTAGTGGGATTCAAAAATGAGGAGGAGAAGAATTGATTGTCTGCGAAGACCCTGTCAAAAATCGGACAAAAACAACTCACAACCAGCCATAGTTTCCAGATTGTCCAGTTTTTCCTTGAGAGCATCAATTTCTTGCTTTAACTGAGCATTTCTCTCGGCATACACCAGTTCAGCTTGCTTAATTGCACTTTCGTCACAACTGGCAAGAAGCGCGATCTTGTTCCCGACAATCTCAGCAAGTTTCTCGGAGGTCATTTTTATCAATATGAGGACGAGAATCAGCCGAAACACGCAGCGATGTTTCTGAAAGGTTATTTTACGCTGGAACTACACAACGAATTGGAAAGGAGATGCATCAATAAAGGCTGTGAAATCCTATTTTGTAAATTAAAAAATTTGGCCTGAAACTGCATTCGCGCTAATGCCGCGAATGGAAGAGTGATATATTGACACCAACTGCGATAAAAATTAACATTGTTCAACATGTTGTTCGCCTCCCTAAATAATCCTCTTGTAGCCGAACCTAACAAGCGAGTATGCAATCAAAAGTGATGAAAATCAAATCAGGCGAGCGCTAAACAACAGCAACCTACAAGCTCGAATACTGAACTAACCGCCGAAAGGGGTCATACTTATAGTAGCCTACCTAAACACTTTTGAGTTCAAACAGTATATTCCACTTTTAGTTTTTATGCCTTAGTATGCTGCCCGTGTTTTTTATGCAGAGATTATTTGCTGTGCTAGGAGAAGTGGCTCATTTGTCCCAAATTCATAGGCCCGCTTTTATGTCTTTACTTAATTTTGTTTACTTGTTTAATCTATTTTGGGAGTCTGCAAACACATTAAGTTACTGTTGTTTTAAGATGCTTTTTGCATAGGTAGTTCATCTATGCCATTAAATTATGCTTGTTCCCGCTTCGTGTTTACAGCACTGCCGAATCTTTTGCAGATCAGCCTGTCCTATTTCCAAGACCCTGAAGTCAGTCGGAACGCTCACTACAGTGCTAAGCACATATCCTAGGCGTAGCTCTGCATCAGCTGCTAAATACCATAGACAGTATTATCGGTCCATTTCATCGGATGCACAAATGTTGTTGTCTGATGGACAAACGACTTACATTTCCCATATCGAGGCACTACCTCGTTCGATAAGTATTTCGCCAAGGAGTTGACGGCACACATCGCTAGTATGAGTTGTATTCCCATGTCGAATTGTCTTCGATTGTCCTGTGGGAACATCGCAGCTTGGACCAGTGTCTCAACAACTAAACTCGCATATTTGGGCCAGCAAACTGATGCATCGCATTCTTTGCCAAGGCAGCACGTTAGGGTAATATAAGCGGCAATAATACGACAAATTAAGCCGCTAAAGCCTTTTAACAAATATCACGAATGCGTAGGCGTCAATTTGCTGCAGTTCTATCCCATTTTCCAAGAAATGTACTCCCTCTTTACATCACGTTGCACATACCTCTTTGCTTAGCCTTTTTAATATTCGCATACTTACACAGGGTTACTTTCATATAATGTTGCTCGGTCACTATTCTTTGCCCTCTAGGCTACTGGATCCGGCGAAACTTAGTAGAATAGTACAATTTGCCTTCTGTTGCGGCAACCAGGCATCTGAATTAGACCACACCAACCAAAGGACACGTTTTGCACTTTTTTCACCATTGGCTCTATAATTCGCATAAATGCAGATACAGCGTAACACTTGGTATTTACGAGCGTTTGAAATTCGAAAAATATTTCGACGAACTCCGTTTAAACTGAATTTCAATCTCTTAGCACAAGTCATGCCACCAGATTGGTTCCAGGCAGCTATTTTCACTACGATTAAACTCTGTGCTAATGGTTAAAAGGAATCTCCAAATAAACTCTAGGAAGATTTTTTTACCTTGTATTCCATTGACTTGACTGCAGAATACCAAAGCCTGTGATCCTCTGTCCTCAGTAAAGTACCACTAATCCCTATTTGTACAGATCGTAAAATTATCTTAAATACTTAAGGCTCAAATAGTTGTTTAGGATAAGAGGTTGAGGTCTTGTAGGTGGCTGCGACTGTGATGTGGCACAGTAGTTGAAAACAATTTTCGTTCCCCTAAGTTGGCCACACATTGCGCAATTTATCGGCGTTTAGATTAAAAGAGGACTCGCTTCACTCCACGCGATTTATCTACCACCAACCTGACGTAAAATACCCATGCACAGGCATTTGGATTACTAAGCAATGATACACACGCACACCCCAATACACACGCATGACATGTAGATATGAACGCAGAGAGAGATTTGTTGCAAATGTAAGGGACGCGTACATTAATTCTAGCAGAATAAATGCGCTAGGCCATTAGTGTCGATTTCCAATGAGGCTTAATGTAGCGTCCCGAGACTCCCTTTAGGGTAAAAGAAAGCATAGTACTAAGGATAGAATACATGTATTCTGGAAACAGAGGGCTTGGGGGCTGTTGGCACGGCCCAAAGGCCGACCAACCGGCTAAGTACAATATGGCCACCCAAGTGACCTAAATCGTTAGTTCGAACAAACAAAGTATTACACTTAAGGTTGAGGTGGCGACTGGATTCCTTCTTAAGCTCAAATGCTGATATAACGCAAGAATATTTAACTAGCCAAAAACTCTGAGCGATACAGGCAAAGTTTACCGAAATCACGTGCTCCTTTGCTGATTCTAACTTCAAGACTACTTTTTAAGGCTAATTCAAACATTTCCACTCCAAAAATTGTTTAACAGAGAGAACCTTGCAGCCGAGTGGGTATTCCTGAACGCCCCTGCTAAAAGCATGTGAATTTAATTCTTGTCCGCTCAGTGTTACCTTGGATGGAGGACGTTTTGTACTAATTTGCCATGTTTTGAAATGAAAGGAAGAAGTCGTAGGTCCTTTAATTCAACCCTGTCTCACATGCAATATGCTGCACGAAATTCAGCCAGAGTGAAGAAGTACAAAGCCAAGTGATGCCTGCTCCCAAGTATCCACCTCACAACGCGTGCCACCCATCCAGTTGGAAGAGGTCAATGACACAGATAACCACCACGCATACTCGCTCGCGCGTTCCACGCCTTCTGCCATTCATCTTGCTTCTCAAGGCATCTTCGTTCCCAACGTACTTTTAGCAGTGCCTCGTTCTCCCCTCGTTGTCTATTTACCTATGGTCCACATCTCATTCTCTACCTTCACCGCTCCCCCCTCAATCTAGCTGTAACTTTTCAACCTCTCACTTTTTGTCTAAAAGACGTTAAAGATTTAATGGACAAGAAAATCGTAAAAATTATGGATAAGGTATGCGACCACCCTCTCCACCCTCACTTCTTCATCTTAATTTTCTCCTCCATAACCTCATTTACATGCGTTGTTCCAGCATTTTCACGAGTGGTGTTTTAGTGCATTTTGCTTATCAAGGTACACTCTGAGTGGCGTTCTCGAGTGCGCTGCTTGGGAGAAGCCCATATTTTATCTACAAAGTCTATTCCTACACATCCCACTCGAACCTATGACTAAGAATATGGGTAAGCGAAGGAAATCAGGACCATACGGAAGATTGTCGGAGGGGCATTAGGGGCGGATTGACACAACGTAATGCAAAAGCATCCGACGATGACCTTATTCTGTCCCTTGCTCCACTTCCTTCTAAAGGCGTCTCGTCTTTGCCCTATACCCAAGTATTCTTTCGTCGCTTCCAGCTCAACAATCATATTGCTTCCTCTCCACTGGAGAGGTGCGATCACCATCATTGTCCCTTCTGATGGAAGGCAGCAAATAGCCTCGGCATGAGATCAGGAGTAAGCATCAAGGCCGCAAAACCACTAGCTCCATAGCAATAAGTAGGAGTTGGTTGCAAAGTTCTTTACTTAATTTACACCTCGCGCTGTCCCTCCTGCCCCTGAATCTCCCAAAGACGTTCTTCCAAAAAAAATATTAAGTGTAAAATTCGGACGGAAAGCAGTCTTAACAAGGCCACGCATTTCATTCAAAGCATGTTGGTATCGTGGTCCTTCTCATTCTCCTCCACCTCCTTTGCATTTACAACGATTCACAGAACTTAGGAAAGGCAAAAAACACAAAGGCAAGTGATGTCTGCTCACTCGAAACCACCTCCAATCGATGCCATCTAAAGCCAACACCAGACCACTCTCAGGACCAACATGCGAGAACACAAGCTGCTAATCGGTTTACACGCGTCAGATTCGAATTCGTCCATCGCACAAATGGATGGGTCAGCAGAGTTCATCTAGCTTCCTCCAAAAGCCAAGCAAATTAATCAAAGATAAATTAAAATGCCACAACCACACACACGCATCTACAACCCTTCCGATCGAATCGCCTTTACCTTTGCTTCAGCATTCCAAAACTTCGAAAATTTCAAATTCACAGAGCTCTCTGGAGTAGAATATAGTGCGCAAATCGCACAGCAACCGGGGCAATTCTTGCAGTCGTTGTTCCCTGTGATCAAGCATGGAAAACCTCTTCTATCGGCAAGCGCAATCCATGAAATTCTACTACTACTACTACTACTTCTACTACCGCAGTCTTCCTGACAAACAATTTTGAGTCCCCTAGTAGCCGCCTATTTGCTTCTGAGCTAAACACACTAACCAACAAACAAGCACCAAAGCATGCCGACAATGAACTCACGTTCCCGTAGTCACTGATGCCAGACTTCGAACACTACCACACTAGGTAAAGGCCAACACACTATCGAGAACTGAAGTTACAGCTAGTATGGTGTAGTTCAATCCATAATCATTCAATGCACTGCCACAACAATTTCGATTAGCCGACCAAAGTATTCCACAGTAACATAAGTGCATAAAAGAAATGCAGATAAACAGGCATGCATAAGTAAAATAGACACATTTTGGTAAGAAAATAATGAGTGAGTGGGAAGTACTTGGCAAAACTAAGTCTTTTTGTTAAAATTGGGCCTCATCGATCAAAACTCATCCTTTTTAAAATAGCAAACCAAATACCAGCGGTCAAAGCAATCTCCATTAATCGCTAGGAATGTTTTACGGTAAAAATATCAACGCCACCAGGCAACGCAAACAGAAGACAGCTATTTTTTAACATTTACTCTAGCATGGGAACAGATGAGTGGATAAATAGAAGTACACGTACACATACGATAAGCGCTTATTCGTGAGAAAGTGGCAAATAAGTGCCATGCGCATAGGAAGGCAAGTGGTCTTCTTGACCGAGTCGCGTCTCAATATTCAAAGTCTATCGTTATTGAAAGACAACCACTACTGGAACTGCCATAACAATCATAATTTTTCGCTCAAAGCACTGTACAGTGAAAACTGAACGTGAGTAGGTGGCATACTTTGAAAAGGAAACGTCTCATTAGTCACATTATGAAGCGCATAAAGAGAGCTGATCGATACTTAAAGGACCTAACCCAAATGACCTAGCAACAACTAACAAACTAAAAGGATACCATTTTTTCACTAGACATCCGAGTTTTACAGCAAATAAGGCCCCATCAGTCGAAACCAATAGTCCCATAATGCACACCACTACGAGCTCCGCCCACTGAAATAGCCAATCACACCAATGTTTGCTCAACAAGACAAAGTAAATTTTGCTACTGGTGCATTTTACCACGTGCGAAGTTAACACTTGTGCTAAATTTGCGGACAGCTGAGGGTGTTCATGCCTTTCTTCCAGGTGATGTGTTGAGAAGGCTGCCTTGAAGCTCATGGGCTCTAGTGTCACTATCCGCAGAAATCACCGAAGTGGAAGCTCAAAAAGGCTGCTAAGATAGAAGTTTATTTCCTCCTCTCAGGTTGATATCCATCATGCTGCAGGCATCACCTCATGATACACTGCTCTGTTTCATTTCGCTTTCTACTGTGCAATGCTATGTTGTGAATATGGCTGTGTAAATGTGTATGTGACGCTCTCATTCTTCTTAATGTCACAACCCTCTGTCATGATAAACACTGATGCCCGATTCCTAGAAGCAACGCGATACGTGGCCAACCCGTGGTCGGGGTTGGGCAAGCTCATAACACTGCACTCAAATTAAGGACTTCTGCATGAATTTAATGGCAAAGAATAGGCAATACGTGTGATCAGCACTTAGGTAACCGAGAAGGACTAGTTGTTCACAGTCACACAAACCACCGTCTTGGAATCTTCTCAGCCACCACCAAAGAGGCAGATCAATTCAGCACTAAGGTGTTCCATTGCCTTCTTCCTGCTTCTGCCATATTAAATGCTTGACCATCAAAATAATGAAGATATCAATGAATTTCCTGACCGACGCATCGACATTCTCAAGACACCGGATGCGCTTCTGCTGTCACCGCTACATACCTTCGTTTGTCATCGATTTGGGAGTTGCGTCAATGGCAATTGTTTGACTGCAATTATTTACGGAGTGGCTTAACATCCCACCTTCATTGGAAAGGCCGAAAATGGGTCTGTCATGTTCAAGTGATAATAGAGCAAACTGCAGATCATGAAATTGTGGTGGTCATCAATTGTTTTGAAGTCTGCAAAGCAATAATAAGGAAAACAGTATTGCGAATGCGCCTCGGCTGATATTTCAAGCAGAACATAATGTTGGCGAAACCCACACTTTATTTATCGCACGTTTAAACGATAAATTATTTAGGACACGGAATGCAACGCCCTCTAAACTTACATGTTATGATGGTAGCAGTATCAGATATGAAATGTCAGGGGTCGGTAGAGCGTGGTCAGTACAAGAAGGTCTATAAATAGATACAATATTGGCATTAATTATCACATTACTGCAGTGCCGTAAGGGACCGCTTTTGCCAATTCGCACAGCTGTCTCTTGGTAGGTGGCTTTAGTGATGCAAAGCACCCATCAGTTTTGGTATGCCAGTCATCAGCGTGCCATCATGGCAGAAACGCTGCTAAGGCTGTCAAATCTGAGTCCGCAACTACACATTTTGCGAATCACCAAGCCATGTTTTTGGAAAGTCTTTCTTTTCACTGAAGGGAATCCGGAAGACTTTGGAAATGGGCCCCTTCGTGGGCAGGGCCGTTATGGTGGAAACTGCAGCTACGTGACTTTATGTAAGAGTGAAATGTGCAGGGGCTTTTATGACTACGCAGTGCCAAGCTAGAAAATGATTTAGTAAATCATATTAGGTTTGCGGTCCCATCGCTGGAAATGAGAAGGTAAACATGAAACTAAGGTGACTGATGGTTCCACCAATAAGACATAAGCTAGTTGCACATTTCTCCTCTCTACTTCCTTGTTGACGATGTGTACCCCCCACCTCATTTGCTTTCACATTTTTCAGCCTTTTATTTCTCTGATGGCGATGTTTCAACTCCCTTGAATTCGAGCATTTGCATTATTACTAAATAGATGCCACCTATTCATAAGTTTTTCCGGTTGCAAGGCACAGATTCTCCTCACTTATTTTCCTTGGGTTAGTGCGATTAAATTGTCACCTTACGTTCTTAATTCTGCTCAATCTTCAATGACATTGAAACTGTTGTGTTAACTACTTTTGAGTAATACTCAGTTTTTTCCCTAAGCAACCCAACTCAAATGTCTTTAGACGTTTGGCGAAGTAGTTTGGAATATATCCTCCTATAACTGTTCTTAGTAAAGCAGGATTAGATAAATGGATCAAGGGAGAAGCGATTCGTTTCTCTCCGCTCTTTGCAGTTTGAGTTGATGTTTGTCCTTGACTGATGGTTAAAACGATAAACAGTTGCATTTTTAGCCTAGAGCTTAAATTGGGCTGGTCCAATTTATTGGCTTTAATTGACGTCAATATTGTAAGCAATGCAATGTTAGGGGCACTGTGACGGAACTTCATGACAGACAGACATTATTTGCGTCTGTACTAAACGATCTTCTGCAAAAGCTACATTGAGCTTTGCCTTTGGATTCACCAGAACTAAGGTCCTGTCTGTCAGATCATTCTTTTGCCCTCATTTCAATCTTTGGCCCTTCCAATGACAGACGATGGATTAATATTTTGCATGCTGAGTCAGTTGCTCATTTGGTTATTTGCTCAAGCAGCCCTATTACCCATTGTAATCACCCAATTTTTCAAGCAATCCATTTCTTTTTAACACCTTAACTATTTTTTTGTAAACTGACATCGATTCTTAATCCATGGTGCACCAACTCGAACCAGATTTATTAGCGATTATAGCCCTTATCAGTACCAGAATGTGAGACAGATGACTGACCTGTTTCTCGAATAAATCAATGTTTTGATGGTCTTAAACCCACACATCTCCATCGTGTCCGAAGGGACTTCTTATCCTCCTTACAACGCATTAAGTGACGGATAGCTCGCTTTCAAGCTATTAGAATGGACATAAACCAAACGGTCCACGTTAGCGTTCGCTATGTTTCTGCGAACCCGTAAATTTAGGGTTTGCGCAGCATGCAGAAATTGTGTTACTTAATTGCTAGCTAATCAGCCAAGACTTGGAAAACAGCCTTCAAGAAATCTCTTCTCTGACAATTGACAATGATTACAATATCTTGGTGATCGAACCCTTTAGGACCCATCTGACGCATAATCCGTGCTTGCCATGATTCTCAACTATTAGCAGATAGCGTTTGTGAAAAATTGAAAAGCTACTTTCGGCATTTGTTTGGGTACACTTAAGGAAGCACAACTGCATCCAATGCCAGAAGCAGATGGAAAGAGTTGGTGACCTGAAGTATGGACAAGTGCAATCATGACTTGTGATTGGCACATACACGGTAAAACATAGCAAAACTGCTCTCAAGGACACTGGTAGTGCAATCATTATGCTCTTGAACATAAATGAGTTCTAGGTTTTCGCGTTGACAACATCCCGTTGCTCGCCTTGGGAATAAAAGCAGAAGCTCTTTACACTTCACTTCATTATAAGGAGTCATGTTAGTAGAGTTGCCGGTCTCTGAAGATTATGGAAACAAAGGCGAATTCTATTGAGTTTTATTGCCTATTCAAAAAGGCACATCCCTATTGAGATCACTGCTTGCTTTGAATCAGTGGAAAATTTCAGACAGATTGCCAGTCCTATGTGCAGTTGATTGCTGGGTTCTTTTGCTGCGATGCAGACATGGGCATGCGAGCCCCATGTCCTGTCAGCTACAGGCTGGTTTCCAGTAAGTGCTTCCATTTGCCCTTGAAATACTTGCTCTCCTATAGCATTTGATGGGCATCGCCACCAATAGCACCTCTCGGTTTCCCTTAACTAGACTCTACGGATCTGCTAATCGGTGTGGAAACGACAGCGGCTAGTAGTACGATGCCTTTTGGTAAATAAGAGGGTCAGACATTAAAGACAATTAAATCAGACAGTGAGTCTGCATTTTTATGGGCCGAGTGAATCTGTGCGAAAACTTGTAATTAAACGCTTGGCTGGAAGTACGACCATAATGTAGACATGGCGAAAATTTTGTGCGAACCATCAAAACTAGCTCCTCAATTGACAGTTCCGGCCTGTTCTCTTTAGCATCAAGAAACTTTAAATAGCTCTGCTAAACACCTAAAGTTATAAAGGAAGATAAGAGGACTTTGTTCAGTTGTATAAATGTCATCGATCATGTAAAAACAGGGTTGTCAGTCGCAATACACCTGATTTCGGCACCAAATGGACCCCAATTCTACCGAAATCTTTAGCAGGTATTTAGCTAAGCTGCACTCACACGTCATCCCCTCGCATTTGCTAACTTGCGTCAATTAGCAAAGTTGGTTGTTTCCACACTCATTATCCGTTGATCATCTGAATGTCGGCCGTAATAGGCGTCGGATTTCTCACTCACAGATGGTGAACATAATGCCATGCCGCCATGAATAGGATCACCCAATGAGTCCAGAGTAGACATGCTGGCTAAATCGCTCAGCAAAGGGAGACTACTCGCAGAGGCCATCCAAAGAAACGCGTTTTCGCAGCTAGAGGGGAGATAAAAGAGGAGAGCCCCTGTGGTTCAGGGTCTGTTTGGGTGACGGCTAATGTGATACGAATAAGCAGTTATGCTTCCATGCATTTCTTACGATAATATGGGCTTAAAACACAAAACAGTACCCAGAGAGGACAAAATCGTATAGAAATCCATGCCATTTTCTCTCACCAGAGGAAAGTCCTGATTACAGCCCATTTCTATCCCACCTCAACTTATCCATTTACCATTTGTCAATATCTCCATCAAACCTAATTCTACTCTGATGATATCAAAGCATCCCGTCGGGTTTTGCTTCTGTCCTCTTTTCCCCATGATAATGCTCATTTCCAGTGCATACACACTAGACTTCTGGTGATTTGACCCTGTGCTTAGAATTCAAAACCTTTAAGAGTCAGACGCCCACCAGTTGCTATTGAGATATTTTCAGTATAATCTTTTGGGCACTTTGTGCTCCAAGAGTTTAGATAGAGCTCCGTTTGTCTCAGGCAACAAAGCATTAACAATGCATCGATGTGGTCTGCACTAACGTCTTCGGTATTGGCCCGATGCTGAGCAACCAAGTGCGGCTACGTAGAGTGAAACTTTATTATAATGCTACTGAAACGCTTATCTGCTTTGCAAGCAAGGAATTATTCGAGGCAGTAGTTACTGGAGAATCACCGCTCCAGCTGACAGATTGCAGTACAGTTTTGGCATACTTGACTCCCAAACACCCTTATCGAATAGACCTAGTGCCTGCAGGGAAGGTAGTGCTGAGACACTAGTTTTCCGCTATAGAAATATGCTGCAATTCCTTTGCCAATTCCTGACCATGAAGGTTCTCTGTTGCTAGCCAATGGAGGAGCAGTTTGCACTGCAGAATGCTTAATCTAATCTACATCTAGTTTGATGTTCATGCAACTGAAGGGGTTAGTCTTTAAGATTGATAATTAGCCTCCATTGAGTCGACTAAATTGGGTTGACGTGTGGCAAAATCCACAAGAGCAATGTCAGTAAAATTGACCACTTGCCATGTGTGCACATTAGGTCATGTAAGCGATAACGGGATTTCTCAGCATAATTTGGTGCGCCTGGAGGTAGATGTGAGTTGGCATCACAAAGTGATCAAATGCACTGACATCTGTTTGGCAGGAGCTGCACGGTTTTGGGTTACGGAAGTGCTCCTCTGCCTACTGCTAGGAATGCTTGTGTATGGTTAATCAGGTTCATTGCGGGCGCCAGCTGTAGTGGTCATGAAGAACATGCAGACTTGGTGTTTTACTAGGCGTCGATGGTAGCAACTCGACCCTAATTGAAACACCCCTAATTTGATTTAGTCAGCGCGAGGTGAGTTCTCTGATTGTATTAAAATTGGACGTTGGTCATTTCACTAGTTATTTCTTGCATTAAATAACTCATTTTAGCTTTTCGCCTACTGCGTGGAACGCGGTACAAATCATGAATATCATGTCAAACACTTCTTGCACTTCTCGTTTCGACAGAAGTGTCCGAATGGAATCAAAACGAGAAAGGAACACCTTGTCGTTAGACCGTTTCATGAAAGGAGGGTCCTCCACTTAATAACCAATATCGATAATCCAAGTCTAGTTCCCCTTCAGTTAGCACTCGTCATGCAGGAGTGAAAATTGAGATGTCTTTTAAAGGCTGACGTCATTCCAGCTGCCCAGTATTAGTTAAATTTTGCAGGCACATGTCCTTTGCACATACAGATGGGGTTTCTGCAACACTGCAAAAATCATTTTGATGTCAATTTTGCATTCCGAGTAAGGCTGGTTATTGGGCGTATGATTCCGTCTATGTCATTGGACGTACGAGCGACCTTAAATAGCACCAGTATATCCCTGCTCTAAATTTGTGAGAGAATGTTGATAGAGCAATTGCGGAGAGGGCTGAGTCTGGTGCTGCACTAAATGAGACTCCCAAGTATTAGCACAACGCTTGATTTTTACATTATGCTGAGGCTGTTAGATCCTCCTTTGACAGCAAAATTTTCATTGCCTTAAGGGATGACTGAGGTTAGCCCATCATCCGCAATCCGCTCCGGCTTCAAATTTCTTCTATTGTCATGGAAAATGTGTCTCAAGCTAAAATGATGCTATAAATGCTAGATGGTGGATGCATTAGAGCATTCATTCAAAGCCCAATGGAGCAAATACTAGTTTGCACTGTTTAATGGACTAAATACCAAGCTGAATAAAAGGACATTTACTCCTAAAATATAAGTAATTGAACGTCCAGTAGCTGAGTGACCACACTTTGCAGCATGCGCTAAATGTAGTACTAATTGAACGCACTCTCACAGCGGACGGTTGGAATCATCTTTGATTTGTTTAAATGTCCATCAACAAGGCCACTTCTGCTAGGATGGACTCTCACTCCTCAGCGCTGATTTGGACACCAATAGAGGTATTTTACTGCGAAGTGATAATGCGAACAGCTATTCTTGCAAATGTCTGTTAAATTACTTTTAAGGAGGATTGGTAGTTAACTGCCCCATGTCTTTGCCAGCAGATTTAATTTGTCTACTCTGATGCGCCTAATGCACTCATTGCTAATTTTCTACGCTCACAATTGGAAAGATGGGAAGTCTATAATTGCTCAATATTTGGACTTAGAACTAGGTTTCCTGATGTAATTTCCGTTGCAGTTCTCATTTTCTAATTCCACCATTCATGTGTAAGCGAAAGGCAGTGCTCATGATTTTAGAAACGAAGAGAGGAATAACAAGAACACAGAACCCAGTTCGGTGTTATCCATATTGGGCTAGCATTGATCAGAAATGTGAACTTGCAGCCCGTTCTTTTTTGCAAGAAATTGTGGCAGATATATTGTTAATATCGGACAAGGCTAGTGTGGCCGGTGTGTAGGTTGGCCATTTTGGTGAAGAAAGTTGGGGGACTACGGGTGTGGAAATGCAATCTTTTCTATTTTATTAACAATTGCACAGTATTTGGGCTTAGGAGTCTGCTTCCTTCTGAAAATTCTTGCCGCATATCGCGTTTTATAACCTGACAATGTAGGTGTGGATAAAATGTAAGTTATCAACTTTGGCAAAGAGGGCGGAGGGAGGGAATATGGAAAAGATGAAAGGTTTGTGCTCTGATGGCAAAGTCAAAATGGCTCATGCTTGAGGAGTTACGGTGCAGATGTATGAGAATTTATCTCTTTCCTCATGATGGCATGACGGAGTGAAAGGTCAAGGTAGGGGAAATAAAGTGCACTGACCGCGGTGTGATTTGAACGCATATCTGAAGTCAGCCGCCCAAAAATTGCACCACGAATTCTTTATCGTGGCCTTCATGCCATCTCACCAGCACTATTACCACTAGCGCCTAGTACGTCCGCCCTCCTCTCCTTGCAGCATTGCGATCCTTGTAGTCGCTCGCCGCAACACCACCACAATAAGTGCTTTGTCCTCCCGCTCGCTAGCTCACTTGCCGAAATGTAGTCAGGTCTGGGTCGTGGAGGAATGGCACTACTGCCCCGATCGCCTGTAGACGGGTCTGGATGTGAAGGTATGCAGAGGGAAGGTTAAGGTTAATGAATGGTTTGGGTTAGGGTGACAGAATCCTCGCCTCTCAAGCGTGGTCTCTTATTTGATGGGCCATTGTAAAAAGGTCGGACACTTAGACAAAATTCATTACTTTTGGTCTAAAAATGCCTTGATTTTGATCAAAGTATTGTTTCCAGATGAGTAGACTTGGGAAAGCATATCTAATGGCCTGCACCGGTTAAAAGGATGTGGTTTAAGCTGGCATTGCAACAGGCCCTAATGGTGATTGGAGCCGCACAAACACCATGCACACTTGAAACACGATTGCATTTGAAATTTATTCCTTTCCTTTCAGCCCTGACGATCCGCCTCTATACCATCCCATTGAGAATGCTGTGGCATTCCTCGAAAATGAGCGCCTTTATGGGGCTTTTCTATTAGCCCAAATTTGCTTTAAAGTAAGCCGTCTTATTTCCAAGTGAATGCACTTAAACTTAAATGCCATTTGCTTGCAGGAGACGGCCAGTGCACAAACCAACTCAGGACAAATTGCTTCGACATAAAGCCTCCTCCATACATTTTCGGACTTTGGATATGTTTGGATGTTTCTAAGTCATTTTGACTGCATGTATCTCCCAGCGTAGCTCTAACGTTTTCAAAAAATTGGGTGTCACTGAAAGGGCCAATACATTCAGGCGTTGAGAGGAAGCTCGCTAACCCAAAATGTATCTTGGTGGCTTTCATTAAATGCTCTGCATCAGACTGTCAAGTAGATTTTGTTCAAATTTATCATCATCGCTAACCGCAGTCTGTATCCATCGTCTGAAAGCAGAAGTAACACAAAAATAGAGGCAACTCATACCATGTCAGTGGAACAAGTCTTGTCTGCAGGAATAGCGCATTGATTCGCGACTTTCGAGACGTAATAATGGCACAAATATTTATGTGGTAAACAATATTTGAAAACAATTTGGAGAAGAAAACGGTAACGTTCCGTTGACCAAGTATGCAAAGTTGTCCTTCGAGTGTCTTGACTCCAATGTTTGATGCCTAAATTTTGTGCTTTCTAACAAATCCTTCCTAAAAATGTCAACTTATGTGGGTTTACCCATCAAAAACAGCTTCAGCTTAGTCCAGTTCTAAGCAGCGTAATTAAATACAGTGCTCACGTAAACCAAGACAATCTGATCTGACCCGTACCCATCCATTCTCGCTCCTCGTGCGTCGACTCCAAAGAAGGTCTTTAAGGATAGGCCTACACTATGGCTAGCAAGCAATATGCTACTTAATGCAAGCAAATGCGCCTGCTGGCAAGCATAAGCAGGAAAAGATGATTGCGAATAATGATTGTGGTGATGCATGATAAACGCGATGGTGCCGTAATAGTCTAGCGGTCAGGACATCGTCTATTGGCCTTAGGAGTCCATGTTCAGATCATGGCATGGCACCTCTAGCACCGTCTCTTCTCACATGCCACTGCGCCTACTTACCCAACCATGCATGCGCTTACTCTTCTGAGCACTCGCTGACTACCTCACTCGCACGTGATATAGGAAAAGGAAGGTGAAAAAATTGGTGTCCATTCGCACAACTCCACTACTTTTGTTCTGTGCTTCAATGTTAGTGTAAACGACCAAACGAAGGGTCGTTTGCCCACTGCATTACTGTGTGTGTGACCTAACCTCAGTAAACACACGCAGCGCATAAGTGAGTGAGCTCAAAATGCAAGAACCGACCTTCTGAGGCCCCTCGAGAGTCGAACGTGGGTCTTTAGAGTTCAAACCTCAAATGCTGGCCACCAAGCAATGACATCGCCACTGCCGTTGCCACCACGGCAGATGTGATGACCGCCATCCCTATTCCGCATTCATCATTGCTGAACAGTCACTACCACTGCTGAAGACGTCACCTAAAGTAGGCGTATTTTATACCTGCGTAGACTTTGACACCAACGTAATGCGCAAGAAAAGTGTGCTGCTTGACTGCAGCGGACAAAGATGAGGAGGAGGTAAAGGAGGGGTTGATAGTCGTCGGCCTCGTGGCCTAATGGATAGGGCGTCTGACTTCGGATCAGAAGACTACGGGTTCGAGTCCCGTCGGGGTCGCAGAACTTTTGTCTGCCCCACTGCTTGCGCTGTCCATCCACCAGCGAATGTGATCAGCACGAATAGGTGGTCTTTCTATATTGACATTGGAGGGAAGAGAAGTCAATCGGGCTGAAAGGGAGATGGTAAAGCTATCACGCCTGGTAAGAGTCTCGAGTTGTAGGCAGTCGGACTGTTAGGACATCACCTTAACTTGTTAGATAACCTAACCACCATTGACATCCTTCCTCTTTTACCCGTCTCCATCGCTCCTCTCCTTTTACGCTCTCCACTATTTCCTTAACCCCACTTTTCGCCTTCACATTTGCTCCTCCTCACACCTCTTCTCCATCTTCACCCACCCAGTTTCGTTGCCATCCTCTCCTTCTACCACATGCTATGTCTTGCCGCTTTGTCGCATGGGGTGACATGCATGCGAGTTAAAGTGTGATCATTTGTTTGCTTATTGCGCCAGTGGTCAAGGAAAGGCCGGGACAAATGTTTGGCAGCTTTCATGGTTTAGGAGTTAGAGCATTTGTCTTGTGAACCAAGTGATTTATGCCATCACCACTGGAACTCATGGCTACACATTCATAAACGAGCGGCCATAACGACTAACCAATCCATATCCAGTTATCTAGAGTTGCAATTAGCAGTCTTTCTTCACGGATATTACTCAGGGACTGCAAGATGACGAGATGGCTTGGGGAAATCAGGGAAGCAGAGCTTGTTTAACTGCTTCATATGCGCACCATAATTGCGGCACAAGCGTCGTCGATTATCTTGCAAGTCAATTTGTTAATAAGGACCACTAGCCGGGTTATCACCCTTTTTAGCAGAAATTCAATCGCAAAATTCACTCATTGAGATTATTTGTCCGAGAATTTCGCTTGGTGCGATGCGCACTTGTGTGACCTCCATTCATCGCGAGAGCGGTGGGGCAGAGATGGGTAAGCGCGTATTCTGTCGCTGAAGCCACACCACATTTTCCAACATTTGTTGATACTTTCAATGTGGGTATTTGGAAATCCGGACGGTGAAGAGATTCGAAAGGCAGGTTGGTTTCAGTCAGAGCAAAAATACCCCGAACAAGTAGCAACTATTTAATTAGTAAACCATCAGATTTTTAAAAAATTCGTCTTCGTTGTCCCATTACTAAGACCGATGCAGCAGATGCCGTAGACTAATAACAACACCAGTTGTCATGTTGTGAACTAGTGTATTTGAGGAACAGCATGCCAAAATCAGGACAGACTTAGCAAGATCGAGATAAGGATGTGGTTGGAGGGTCATGAGTCCAACAGCGATCAGTAACATGGCAAAGAATTTGACACTTCAGAACTACAAAGCCACAGCTAAGGTACATGCTTGTGCATCCAATGAGCCTCCCAGTTTTGTCTCTGTCAGCATCTACCCATCCGCTTCTTCCTCATACACGGCAGCGGCGCATTGATGTTTTAAATGTCCTCAAAAATTTCCTTCGATTCGCCAAAACGTCTTGCTCTGCATGCTCACGTGAGATATTACTGCCAATTTTCCGTTCTCACGAGTACTTCCCAACATTAGCGTTGTAATAAGAGACCAATTCTGCCTCTTCTATCCACCTTAGCTCAGTGCTTTCCTGATCATTTTGTTTCCCTACGTTCGTCAAATACAAACTTTCACACTACCGTACTTTAAATGGCCAAATCACTCATGAACAAACCTCGTAGAATTACTAGTGGTTCCTTAAGGCCAGGTTGAGGTAAAAAATCGTTCTCTTCTCCTTTTTATTTCCCTCCCAGTTCCTTCCTGCCTCCTTCTCTATCGCATTCTATTCCACTTAATCTAATCAGTGGGTCTGTAGAGGAACGCAACTCGGATTAAAATGCGCAGCATTTTAAAAATGTATACACTCATGCGACGTCGTCACCACCTCTAGATGTAAAGCTTTAAGTCACAAACCACCGACTGTTTTGCCTGGTTTTTTGGGACTGGTTAGAGACGTGGGGTGGTTCTTCGTGGCCACCCTTGCAAGAAATAAGTCTCTTCGCTGAAAGCACAACTATACTTAAGCTGTCGAAAAAATTTTGTTCAGCGTTGAGCCACCTCTCCTGGTTTTTAAATCAGCGTAAGCATAACCAACCCACTGTCTTCTGCCTTCTTCCACTTGCCGCGCCTAGGAGAGATAACCCAAACTAGTGAGAGCAATGGACTCGACTTGGACCATCTTTCCTTAGGTGAACACTTTGTTTCCAATTCCAAGTTAAGCACTGCCTTTCCGATGGCGCATTAAATTCGTTTGCAATAGACATGACAGGAGCAGATGACACGACAATCCATGCACCAAAACTTACTTCGATATCCGTCGCTGTCTGTCATGTAGCGCAATTGAAACATTTGGTATCATTTCCAGTGAAGTGAATCTTCCTCACTTCTTCAAAATTGCAGACATTGCGTGGGACATTTGAGGCAAATTGATGCTTGTTTCTGTTCTTCAAAAACTCAGTGACATTAGTAGAGTTTCTATCTGATTCATGTTTTGGTCATTTCAACCTTATCCATTTATGTTGGACGCTACTTGAAGTGCATAAACTGCATGAATCATGGCAAATACATGATTCTGCATGAAGTGAAGACAGAGCTTCAGTTGCGTTTTTAGGCGACTAGTCCAGATATAGATGGCACCTTAAGCCCTAAGCACTTCAGGTTTCTGAGCAGTTGATGACACAAAAAACGGTGTCTCAGGCAAAAATACGTTGCGTTGAGGCTACTGGGAGAGTGCCAGTGCCATTTGACCACCACAAGTATCGTCTGAGCCACCACAGTTTTGCCCTCCTGACAGGCAGTGCGCGTTATGCCCTCTTGTAGCACATTGCACGAACTGAAAGTAGATGTGTGGAGGAGAATTAAAAAAACCACTGGTCTGGGCCACAAGGCTCAATTAGGAGCGTAAATCAACATGGGTTTGCATTAAATATCATATCTGTATGCTTTCATTGAACCAGCTGTAGACAAATTCCCCCATTTTCTAAATCGGTAGAAAACCGCTTCCTAAAAAAGTCAAATTTCAGGTTCATTAGTGACTGTTCTCCAAATCGTCATGAGCAAAAGTGAAATAATTTGCCAAAAAACTTGCACAACACGCTCCATATCCATCCATTGATTGGCCATGAGTCAGAACTAAGTGTGTGCCTGACTAACAAACATGGCAAGTTGTTAACGCTCCAAATCAAATAATTGAATCAGTGGTGCTACCATTTCTTTTGGTGGAACACTACATTTGAGGAAATTCACATCAAAATGGCTTTCCGCCTTCGAGGCTTTGATGCGTTGGACTTCTGACACGCCGAGATATTCGTGCCTTGGCCTAAATGGACGATCATGATTGGTAGCCATTTCCATTTGAGAATTGGTGACAATGCCAAAGTAACTGCTGACAGTCATGTGTGTCCATCATCACCCACAAGTACTGAAAGTTAATGCCACCCAACCACCAATGGCATTTCTCACATTGGCATCCAATCGCAAGCTTCCATGCACAATTTTATGTTTTGGCGTGTCCTTTCGATGTGGTGGCAAATTGTCTTGACTACTTGGCATAATGGAGCATGCAATGCACTCTTCGATTCAACTTGCCTGCTTAGAGGACAGTAATAAGTTTGTCAGTATTATTGCCATTTCTTCTCTGCATGCGAACACACGGTAAGGCCAGTTACGGGCGGGGTAGCTACAAATCCGCCATTTCAAAGTAAAGTACAACGGGACGGTAAAAAGAGAATCGAAACTGAAGGATAAGCGGTTTCATTGGAGCAAAGCGAATGAGTGTGAAATAAAGCAGATCGGATTATAAGTATGTAAGCAAGTGCTGCAGTTCAGAGTGCTTGAATAGCAGGTGCCACGGGTGCTTGGATTCAGCAATGAGTTCTAACCATTCGTTTGCATTAGACCTTATTTGTCTGGCAAGATGCGTGTGCTGACTGACTGCTTTGGCCCCTCAAAGGGCACATACTTGAAGATTTTATTCAGTGCAGGCATTCACATTCGCCTGGATGCGACGTGCGGCCTGCACGGGTGTGCAGGTAATGTGTCCAATAGTGAGAGTAAATAATGGTGATAACTAGCAGTACGTGTGGGTTATCACCCACGCAAGTTTGTTTGCATTCGTGCATCCACAGTACAATAAACTATGGTGCCGACAAAGCCATGTGCGCCCCATTTGGCTTGTACGTCAGAGTCTGCGAATTCCTAACCATAAATAACACGGAAGGATGGCGTTTGCTTCATCGGAGAGGTAATCGGCTTGAGCCCTGCTTTCAGCTTGTCCAGATAGCTACTGGCAACCCGCCACCACAAAGCATTTCACTTAGTATTCGAAAAGGCAGGGCTGATTCAAGCAGGTGTTGCACGCTGTAGATACGAAATTGAGCTAACATCGAGCATATCTGTGGCTACGACGTTGCAAGGAAAGCCTTCCCTGCCATTACCACCTATAGCAACGAGCACGAAACTGACACGAAGATCACTGGCTATATTGAACCAGCCCTTTTCTCTTTGCTCTCTGAATGAATATATATATGCAGATATATTCTGCCACAGTGTTATGTTTACATAGTATGCCTACCGAAACTCAAATTCGTGCCTCTGTATAAACATAAGTGTACAAATATACGGAAGCGATTCTTGTAATTACAGAATTCTTTCTCAGGCTTATGCATTTATGTTAATAATTGTTTGATACACACTTTCATGCACATGCATGCCCAAAACAATTATCTTTAAAAATTAGGCATTATCCTTATAGGCACCAAATCACCTCTACATACGACATTGAGTTCTATGCCAGCACCAGACTCAGCCCTCTCCGCAATTGCTCTATCAACATTCTCTCACAAATTTAGAGCAGGGATATACTGGTGCTATTTAAGGTCGCTCGTACCTCCAATGACATAGACGGAATCATACGCCCAATAACCAGCCTTACTCGGAATGCAAAATTGACATCAAAATGATTTTTGCAGTGTTGCAGAAACCCCATCTGTATGTGCAAAGGACATGTGCCTGCAAAATTTAACTAATACTGGGCAGCTGGAATGACGTCAGCCTTTAAAAGACATCTCAATTTTCACTCCTGCATGACGAGTGCTAACTGAAGGGGAACTAGACTTGGATTATCGATATTGGTTATTAAGTGGAGGACCCTCCTTTCATGAAACGGTCTAACGACAAGGTGTTCCTTTCTCGTTTTGATTCCATTCGGACACTTCTGTCGAAACGAGAAGTGCAAGAAGTGTTTGACATGATATTCATGATTTGTACCGCGTTCCACGCAGTAGGCGAAAAGCTAAAATGAGTTATTTAATGCAAGAAATAACTAGTGAAATGACCAACGTCCAATTTTAATACAATCAGAGAACTCACCTCGCGCTGACTAAATCAAATTAGGGGTGTTTCAATTAGGGTCGAGTTGCTACCATCGACGCCTAGTAAAACACCAAGTCTGCATGTTCTTCATGACCACTACAGCTGGCGCCCGCAATGAACCTGATTAACCATACACAAGCATTCCTAGCAGTAGGCAGAGGAGCACTTCCGTAACCCAAAACCGTGCAGCTCCTGCCAAACAGATGTCAGTGCATTTGATCACTTTGTGATGCCAACTCACATCTACCTCCAGGCGCACCAAATTATGCTGAGAAATCCCGTTATCGCTTACATGACCTAATGTGCACACATGGCAAGTGGTCAATTTTACTGACATTGCTCTTGTGGATTTTGCCACACGTCAACCCAATTTAGTCGACTCAATGGAGGCTAATTATCAATCTTAAAGACTAACCCCTTCAGTTGCATGAACATCAAACTAGATGTAGATTAGATTAAGCATTCTGCAGTGCAAACTGCTCCTCCATTGGCTAGCAACAGAGAACCTTCATGGTCAGGAATTGGCAAAGGAATTGCAGCATATTTCTATAGCGGAAAACTAGTGTCTCAGCACTACCTTCCCTGCAGGCACTAGGTCTATTCGATAAGGGTGTTTGGGAGTCAAGTATGCCAAAACTGTACTGCAATCTGTCAGCTGGAGCGGTGATTCTCCAGTAACTACTGCCTCGAATAATTCCTTGCTTGCAAAGCAGATAAGCGTTTCAGTAGCATTATAATAAAGTTTCACTCTACGTAGCCGCACTTGGTTGCTCAGCATCGGGCCAATACCGAAGACGTTAGTGCAGACCACATCGATGCATTGTTAATGCTTTGTTGCCTGAGACAAACGGAGCTCTATCTAAACTCTTGGAGCACAAAGTGCCCAAAAGATTATACTGAAAATATCTCAATAGCAACTGGTGGGCGTCTGACTCTTAAAGGTTTTGAATTCTAAGCACAGGGTCAAATCACCAGAAGTCTAGTGTGTATGCACTGGAAATGAGCATTATCATGGGGAAAAGAGGACAGAAGCAAAACCCGACGGGATGCTTTGATATCATCAGAGTAGAATTAGGTTTGATGGAGATATTGACAAATGGTAAATGGATAAGTTGAGGTGGGATAGAAATGGGCTGTAATCAGGACTTTCCTCTGGTGAGAGAAAATGGCATGGATTTCTATACGATTTTGTCCTCTCTGGGTACTGTTTTGTGTTTTAAGCCCATATTATCGTAAGAAATGCATGGAAGCATAACTGCTTATTCGTATCACATTAGCCGTCACCCAAACAGACCCTGAACCACAGGGGCTCTCCTCTTTTATCTCCCCTCTAGCTGCGAAAACGCGTTTCTTTGGATGGCCTCTGCGAGTAGTCTCCCTTTGCTGAGCGATTTAGCCAGCATGTCTACTCTGGACTCATTGGGTGATCCTATTCATGGCGGCATGGCATTATGTTCACCATCTGTGAGTGAGAAATCCGACGCCTATTACGGCCGACATTCAGATGATCAACGGATAATGAGTGTGGAAACAACCAACTTTGCTAATTGACGCAAGTTAGCAAATGCGAGGGGATGACGTGTGAGTGCAGCTTAGCTAAATACCTGCTAAAGATTTCGGTAGAATTGGGGTCCATTTGGTGCCGAAATCAGGTGTATTGCGACTGACAACCCTGTTTTTACATGATCGATGACATTTATACAACTGAACAAAGTCCTCTTATCTTCCTTTATAACTTTAGGTGTTTAGCAGAGCTATTTAAAGTTTCTTGATGCTAAAGAGAACAGGCCGGAACTGTCAATTGAGGAGCTAGTTTTGATGGTTCGCACAAAATTTTCGCCATGTCTACATTATGGTCGTACTTCCAGCCAAGCGTTTAATTACAAGTTTTCGCACAGATTCACTCGGCCCATAAAAATGCAGACTCACTGTCTGATTTAATTGTCTTTAATGTCTGACCCTCTTATTTACCAAAAGGCATCGTACTACTAGCCGCTGTCGTTTCCACACCGATTAGCAGATCCGTAGAGTCTAGTTAAGGGAAACCGAGAGGTGCTATTGGTGGCGATGCCCATCAAATGCTATAGGAGAGCAAGTATTTCAAGGGCAAATGGAAGCACTTACTGGAAACCAGCCTGTAGCTGACAGGACATGGGGCTCGCATGCCCATGTCTGCATCGCAGCAAAAGAACCCAGCAATCAACTGCACATAGGACTGGCAATCTGTCTGAAATTTTCCACTGATTCAAAGCAAGCAGTGATCTCAATAGGGATGTGCCTTTTTGAATAGGCAATAAAACTCAATAGAATTCGCCTTTGTTTCCATAATCTTCAGAGACCGGCAACTCTACTAACATGACTCCTTATAATGAAGTGAAGTGTAAAGAGCTTCTGCTTTTATTCCCAAGGCGAGCAACGGGATGTTGTCAACGCGAAAACCTAGAACTCATTTATGTTCAAGAGCATAATGATTGCACTACCAGTGTCCTTGAGAGCAGTTTTGCTATGTTTTACCGTGTATGTGCCAATCACAAGTCATGATTGCACTTGTCCATACTTCAGGTCACCAACTCTTTCCATCTGCTTCTGGCATTGGATGCAGTTGTGCTTCCTTAAGTGTACCCAAACAAATGCCGAAAGTAGCTTTTCAATTTTTCACAAACGCTATCTGCTAATAGTTGAGAATCATGGCAAGCACGGATTATGCGTCAGATGGGTCCTAAAGGGTTCGATCACCAAGATATTGTAATCATTGTCAATTGTCAGAGAAGAGATTTCTTGAAGGCTGTTTTCCAAGTCTTGGCTGATTAGCTAGCAATTAAGTAACACAATTTCTGCATGCTGCGCAAACCCTAAATTTACGGGTTCGCAGAAACATAGCGAACGCTAACGTGGACCGTTTGGTTTATGTCCATTCTAATAGCTTGAAAGCGAGCTATCCGTCACTTAATGCGTTGTAAGGAGGATAAGAAGTCCCTTCGGACACGATGGAGATGTGTGGGTTTAAGACCATCAAAACATTGATTTATTCGAGAAACAGGTCAGTCATCTGTCTCACATTCTGGTACTGATAAGGGCTATAATCGCTAATAAATCTGGTTCGAGTTGGTGCACCATGGATTAAGAATCGATGTCAGTTTACAAAAAAATAGTTAAGGTGTTAAAAAGAAATGGATTGCTTGAAAAATTGGGTGATTACAATGGGTAATAGGGCTGCTTGAGCAAATAACCAAATGAGCAACTGACTCAGCATGCAAAATATTAATCCATCGTCTGTCATTGGAAGGGCCAAAGATTGAAATGAGGGCAAAAGAATGATCTGACAGACAGGACCTTAGTTCTGGTGAATCCAAAGGCAAAGCTCAATGTAGCTTTTGCAGAAGATCGTTTAGTACAGACGCAAATAATGTCTGTCTGTCATGAAGTTCCGTCACAGTGCCCCTAACATTGCATTGCTTACAATATTGACGTCAATTAAAGCCAATAAATTGGACCAGCCCAATTTAAGCTCTAGGCTAAAAATGCAACTGTTTATCGTTTTAACCATCAGTCAAGGACAAACATCAACTCAAACTGCAAAGAGCGGAGAGAAACGAATCGCTTCTCCCTTGATCCATTTATCTAATCCTGCTTTACTAAGAACAGTTATAGGAGGATATATTCCAAACTACTTCGCCAAACGTCTAAAGACATTTGAGTTGGGTTGCTTAGGGAAAAAACTGAGTATTACTCAAAAGTAGTTAACACAACAGTTTCAATGTCATTGAAGATTGAGCAGAATTAAGAACGTAAGGTGACAATTTAATCGCACTAACCCAAGGAAAATAAGTGAGGAGAATCTGTGCCTTGCAACCGGAAAAACTTATGAATAGGTGGCATCTATTTAGTAATAATGCAAATGCTCGAATTCAAGGGAGTTGAAACATCGCCATCAGAGAAATAAAAGGCTGAAAAATGTGAAAGCAAATGAGGTGGGGGGTACACATCGTCAACAAGGAAGTAGAGAGGAGAAATGTGCAACTAGCTTATGTCTTATTGGTGGAACCATCAGTCACCTTAGTTTCATGTTTACCTTCTCATTTCCAGCGATGGGACCGCAAACCTAATATGATTTACTAAATCATTTTCTAGCTTGGCACTGCGTAGTCATAAAAGCCCCTGCACATTTCACTCTTACATAAAGTCACGTAGCTGCAGTTTCCACCATAACGGCCCTGCCCACGAAGGGGCCCATTTCCAAAGTCTTCCGGATTCCCTTCAGTGAAAAGAAAGACTTTCCAAAAACATGGCTTGGTGATTCGCAAAATGTGTAGTTGCGGACTCAGATTTGACAGCCTTAGCAGCGTTTCTGCCATGATGGCACGCTGATGACTGGCATACCAAAACTGATGGGTGCTTTGCATCACTAAAGCCACCTACCAAGAGACAGCTGTGCGAATTGGCAAAAGCGGTCCCTTACGGCACTGCAGTAATGTGATAATTAATGCCAATATTGTATCTATTTATAGACCTTCTTGTACTGACCACGCTCTACCGACCCCTGACATTTCATATCTGATACTGCTACCATCATAACATGTAAGTTTAGAGGGCGTTGCATTCCGTGTCCTAAATAATTTATCGTTTAAACGTGCGATAAATAAAGTGTGGGTTTCGCCAACATTATGTTCTGCTTGAAATATCAGCCGAGGCGCATTCGCAATACTGTTTTCCTTATTATTGCTTTGCAGACTTCAAAACAATTGATGACCACCACAATTTCATGATCTGCAGTTTGCTCTATTATCACTTGAACATGACAGACCCATTTTCGGCCTTTCCAATGAAGGTGGGATGTTAAGCCACTCCGTAAATAATTGCAGTCAAACAATTGCCATTGACGCAACTCCCAAATCGATGACAAACGAAGGTATGTAGCGGTGACAGCAGAAGCGCATCCGGTGTCTTGAGAATGTCGATGCGTCGGTCAGGAAATTCATTGATATCTTCATTATTTTGATGGTCAAGCATTTAATATGGCAGAAGCAGGAAGAAGGCAATGGAACACCTTAGTGCTGAATTGATCTGCCTCTTTGGTGGTGGCTGAGAAGATTCCAAGACGGTGGTTTGTGTGACTGTGAACAACTAGTCCTTCTCGGTTACCTAAGTGCTGATCACACGTATTGCCTATTCTTTGCCATTAAATTCATGCAGAAGTCCTTAATTTGAGTGCAGTGTTATGAGCTTGCCCAACCCCGACCACGGGTTGGCCACGTATCGCGTTGCTTCTAGGAATCGGGCATCAGTGTTTATCATGACAGAGGGTTGTGACATTAAGAAGAATGAGAGCGTCACATACACATTTACACAGCCATATTCACAACATAGCATTGCACAGTAGAAAGCGAAATGAAACAGAGCAGTGTATCATGAGGTGATGCCTGCAGCATGATGGATATCAACCTGAGAGGAGGAAATAAACTTCTATCTTAGCAGCCTTTTTGAGCTTCCACTTCGGTGATTTCTGCGGATAGTGACACTAGAGCCCATGAGCTTCAAGGCAGCCTTCTCAACACATCACCTGGAAGAAAGGCATGAACACCCTCAGCTGTCCGCAAATTTAGCACAAGTGTTAACTTCGCACGTGGTAAAATGCACCAGTAGCAAAATTTACTTTGTCTTGTTGAGCAAACATTGGTGTGATTGGCTATTTCAGTGGGCGGAGCTCGTAGTGGTGTGCATTATGGGACTATTGGTTTCGACTGATGGGGCCTTATTTGCTGTAAAACTCGGATGTCTAGTGAAAAAATGGTATCCTTTTAGTTTGTTAGTTGTTGCTAGGTCATTTGGGTTAGGTCCTTTAAGTATCGATCAGCTCTCTTTATGCGCTTCATAATGTGACTAATGAGACGTTTCCTTTTCAAAGTATGCCACCTACTCACGTTCAGTTTTCACTGTACAGTGCTTTGAGCGAAAAATTATGATTGTTATGGCAGTTCCAGTAGTGGTTGTCTTTCAATAACGATAGACTTTGAATATTGAGACGCGACTCGGTCAAGAAGACCACTTGCCTTCCTATGCGCATGGCACTTATTTGCCACTTTCTCACGAATAAGCGCTTATCGTATGTGTACGTGTACTTCTATTTATCCACTCATCTGTTCCCATGCTAGAGTAAATGTTAAAAAATAGCTGTCTTCTGTTTGCGTTGCCTGGTGGCGTTGATATTTTTACCGTAAAACATTCCTAGCGATTAATGGAGATTGCTTTGACCGCTGGTATTTGGTTTGCTATTTTAAAAAGGATGAGTTTTGATCGATGAGGCCCAATTTTAACAAAAAGACTTAGTTTTGCCAAGTACTTCCCACTCACTCATTATTTTCTTACCAAAATGTGTCTATTTTACTTATGCATGCCTGTTTATCTGCATTTCTTTTATGCACTTATGTTACTGTGGAATACTTTGGTCGGCTAATCGAAATTGTTGTGGCAGTGCATTGAATGATTATGGATTGAACTACACCATACTAGCTGTAACTTCAGTTCTCGATAGTGTGTTGGCCTTTACCTAGTGTGGTAGTGTTCGAAGTCTGGCATCAGTGACTACGGGAACGTGAGTTCATTGTCGGCATGCTTTGGTGCTTGTTTGTTGGTTAGTGTGTTTAGCTCAGAAGCAAATAGGCGGCTACTAGGGGACTCAAAATTGTTTGTCAGGAAGACTGCGGTAGTAGAAGTAGTAGTAGTAGTAGTAGAATTTCATGGATTGCGCTTGCCGATAGAAGAGGTTTTCCATGCTTGATCACAGGGAACAACGACTGCAAGAATTGCCCCGGTTGCTTATAGCAGCCTTCGCTGTCACGGAACTCAAGTTAACAACTATGGGAATGGTGGTGGATCCACAATGACATCCCTTTCCGTAATTAGCTGTCGTAAATGGCATTAGTTGAATCCTGGAGTGAATGACATGTCTACACCCGAAGAGTCAATTTAGGTCCGTTGGGTCAGAGCCAATTAATAATTAAACTGATGGCCTAAAAACATTGCTAAGCGCAAGCCGGCAATAAAAGTCAAAAATAATTCCTATTTGGTTGAGCGCACAAGCCCTGCAATTGTGCGATTTGGCGTTCCTTACCAGCAGCGCCTTGCATTACCATTTTGAAGGAGCCTTTCTTCTTCCCTCCACCTATCCTTTCCTTTTATGCTGACTATCGTGTGTCGCGCCACCTATTTCTATCTCACACCTATTTTTTCGCAGTTAGCAGTCACTCTTTTACTTTTCGCCACGTTGTCGCTCCAAGAGTGTGGCTTCCTGTTCGAATTCTCACTCATTATTAACAAGCAACTGTTGAGCAAATATCTCACCGACCACCGGACAGCTAGATTTCGCGCACGTGAAACAACACCCACTCTCCACTTCGCCCATGTAATGTGCGTTTGAAACAGCTCTTGCATGGATTGACACAGAATGTTTAAATGTAGACGTGATTGTGCCACCGATCCCAACATCTCATTAAAGGAAATCTGTTTGGATATGTGTGTGAACGTCTGAGGGTGAGTGAGCGTCATCGTGGATCAATCTATGCAGTCGCAATGAAGGTAGGAGAGGTCAGAAGATGGAAAGATGAAGGTGAAAAAGTGATACTCATCATTGTCTCGTTGCTTAAGTGTACCGAAACTCTTTTGTAATGGCTGATGAACAGTCCAATTCACTCATGCAAAGAAAAGCAATATTGGTACACGACCCTGCATTAACTACGGGAATTTGAACGACGTAGTTAAGATGGTCTCTTTCCCGTTCCTCCATATATATGCCCTACTGGACTACCTGCATGGAGCATGTTGGCAGGTAGAAGTAGCAGAAGCAGACGTGGAAAAGGCGGCTTTCATAGTCCCAAAGGGGCTTTGTGAGATTCGGGCGATGAGCTTCGGACTCCATAACGCTACATCTACCTTTCAACTCCCGATGCAGAAAACATTTTTGATTTCCATTTTTAAAGCACGGTGATGATTACGATGGTGATGACGCGAGTGTTGGTGGGTGGTCCTATTGACCAAATTTTCTGCTCCGCTGCTACCGTCCCTAACACTGGTTACAGGGCGCCTTTCTATTTTATCACAAGCTCCGAATGCTGCCTGCAGCATCCATCGTTGCCTACGGTGGCACTAACAAGGGAAATGTCAACCCAGATACCGATCCATGGGAAGCCGCTGGGGCCGCACTAGGCCTCTTTGAACTCAACATCGTCGTCATTGACGACGACAGCTGTGACGCCGCAACTACTCGAGCAACTGATCCTGCTAAAGCCTTCTCTGCTCACTCTGGACTTTGCATTCTCAAAGGACTTAAGCAGCTTGGTTTTGTGCTTCAAGGCCTTATGAAAGACTGGGCGCGGTATGTAAGTGACACGCCATGGCGAATCAAGAGCTAAACCGCAACTCGTTAGTTGCTTTTCTATGTGGCAGCTTGCTGTGAAATTGAAGCCAATGTTATTTCCCGGTTCAGCGTCTTTGACAGTAGTATTGTATGGGGCAAAGCCAAAATGAAGTAGCTGTGAAGCAATCGAAAGCGTAGTCATGTTACGAGGTCTTGTGTATAAGCATGAGTCTTTACATGATTCATTCCAATACCTGGCAATCGTTTTGATACTTCTGAAAGCATATATTATGGCAACTGCATGCGAGAATTGCATTGAGCGGGGCAACCTAATGCCCGGATGTGGTTGTTTTTCAGATTCCACCACATGCAGCTCAGGCCATATGAAATTGTTTCTGCGTAATGCACAGCGATCATTTGACGGTTTATGGTACTGCGTGTGCTAGCGCCACCTAAGTCAAGTGTTTGGGCTTGTCGTCATCGCATGCTTTCGATGCGCTAGTATGTTCCAGAATGGTAGCCACGCCAAGGATGAACTGTTTTGTCATTGCCGTGGTCTTCTTGCTGTACCGCTGGCGAATGTTTGGCTTTTTGCTTTATGACCGATATTTACTGAGTATTCCTCCATTCTCCATGGAATCCGCTTTTTCCATAGGGAGTGAGGAGGTGACTGTGGATGCAGTACAGTCGCAATCAAGAGGAGCAGAAAGCGCGTCACTTTGGGGAGAGAAGGGGACTGTTTAATGCGTTGATTTTTGCGGAATGGCGGATGTTGATGATGGAGTCACTTGTTCGTCTCGCCGCCATGCTTTTGCCAGGTGGATCATCGGTGTGCAAAAGATTTGAGCTTACTTCGGCCTGGTATTGTGTATTCTTTCCTCCCTTTCCTCTTTGTAGGGGGCACTGGAGATTTTTCGGCGATGCAGCACGTTCGTATACATTAGTGATGGAGATGTTCTTATTTGTGCCTTGAAGCACTGTTAGCCATAGCTCATTTGTGTGACCATGTGACAGCTGCGCCATGTTGCATCGACAGGCATAAAAATGGTCCTATGTTATGGCCGCAGTTTGTTGGCGAGGTGATGAGTGTATATTGAAGTCTCCGACTGATGCTTCGGTCCTACTGTTAAGTGTGTTGTGAGGTGTTGAAAAATGCCATGCTACTGCTCAGCCTTGGGGATGGAATAGGCATTTGAAGAATGTGAGCAGGAGTAGATGTGGATAATGGAGTGTTTGCAAGGACAGGATAGGATGTACTTAGCCACTTTTTGCAAGGTAAGGCATGGCAGGGGGCGGGAGGGAGGATAGGAGGAATCTATACTGGATGCGTGAAACCGCAATGCGTCCTCCACTATGCGACTCTAAACACTCTTCCTTTGTCAGTTCAGCACGTGGTACTGTCATACAACTCCTTGTTGGCTGCCTCTGCCACCAGTCTGAAGACTGCTTCGCAAGTTATCTGCCGCTCATTGTGCATAAGTAGCAGCGGTGTGTTAAATGTAACAAGGCAACAGGGTCTGCAGCCTTTGAAATACTCTTGTGAAGTGGGTTCACTCCAGCTCAGCTTCATCAGACAAACACCCATTCATGGGCACTGCAATTCATCTGGATATGAAACCCAAGAGTTGTGCTTAACAATTCTTTCCCCTATGCCGAATTCAATCGCACCATGAATTACTTTTACCCTATTTATCAAATTTTGTAATGTCTGTGCCTGAGAGTTAGAGACGCGCTTGAAGAACTCATCTACGGTGCAAAGCAGTTTTTGAAGCAAGTGCGAAATGAGGATTCAATCTACAAAAGTGAGATACGCCTTGAATGGGACTTGGTAAGCAATATGATAATGCAGAATGGTAGTGGACGGAGGTAGAGGTAGACGCCGAAGCGCGGAATAATTTATTTCTAGTTCTTCAGGAAAGATGCGACAACGTTCACATTCTACACGAAGCAATCTGTTTTGTTTTGCAAATCCCATGCAAATATAGACAATGCCCCATGCACTTTATTAAACGTGGTCTAACTACCAACCAATTGCCAAATCTGATAAAGTTTGGCCGGTCCAGGTCTACACAAAGTGATCACTCCTTCCTTGGCTCAAAATAATCCAGCGCACAAGCACAACCTCAGTCGTTATACAACAGGCTCAATTCCCTTACCCCTCATCCACGTGTCCTGCAGCGCACTCGCAATTACACTTTTATCTCCCACTACTCTGCCACTTTAGGCAGCCATTTTCATACCCATACGGCTGCACACATTGTCTCGAGAATCGATTTAATTAGTGAATCCTTCCACTACGTGCAATTGTTTCACTCCCAAGCACTATCATTAGTTAGTGTAACGGAATGAAACGTCAGCTTTGGAGACTCACAGAGGTGATACACACTGAGGTCAGCCTCAAAACACCCGTAAATTGTTCCCTCTCATTCATTGCAAATGTGGGTCACGGAATCTAACGAGCAGTTCTGTGTGGATTATTCTGTCTGCGTGGCATGATGCCAAGGTCTACATGGGATTGGGTAACTCTATTGTAAAACGCTAACAATTCCTATTTTGGCATTTGATTATGCGCATTGCGAACCGTGGAGATAAGCGAAACAACTTTGAACACTGCAGTTTGCGAGTGGCCCAAAATTCCTCACGTATTCAATTGCGACAAACAGCTCAACCTCCCAATTGCAACTATGTCAAATTTGCAGGAGTGTAGAGCATGCCTTGATTTACTTCTGCCAGAAAACTTTTAACTCGCCCTACTGGTAAGACTTATCTACCGGGTGGGATGCAAACCATGAAGTGCATTTTTGAGAGGTATGAAGCTGAATGAGAACAAGTAGGCGCACAATAGTGCCGAGATAAAGACAACTAAAATGGTTTACCAAACGCGCATGCTGACGTTAAATAAACGTAATTTTACGTTGCTGGATCGAAATGATCCCCTTTCTATAGGTGTCCGTACCCGACGTGGTAACTTGGTTAAACAATACCTGGTCAATCAATAAATGCATACACGTTCCTTGCTTCAAACCTATTTGTACTCGGTGGGCTACCACTCGGGAATTTAGCAACTTAACTCGAGTCACGCGTCCGTCCTTGTGAGAATCATTCGCATGAAAAAGAGAAGGACTCTTGCAATTTGAACCGTCACCCCATGGGGTTGACCAAGTTGTAAGTCATGAATTCAAACTAAAGTACACATGTATGGAGCAAACATAATAAGGTGAGAGACGCATTATTGTTGGGTGAACACGAATGAATGGTAGCCGGCGCAGGCGCTGTATCATAAGGACCCGTAGTGAAGGAGTGATTGTTTCGGAAATCGCGAGATATGACTGTGATGAACTCAGCAAATGAAATCTTTGAACACTTGCGCCACCTTACGCGCCTTTTGCAGCAGACGCGCTGGTTGAGATGGTACTTCTTACCGTCGCTGTGCAAAACAAGCGATTTTTGTGAATTTCGCAATAAAACAAGCATTATCAGCTAAGAACTAAAAATGTAATTAACGTGCTCTACCAAATTAAATATGTGATAGCACATTATAGCTGCGCGCTCAAGCTTGCAATGGGCCGCAGTTGTAACGATCCCGGTGCTTTTCAAAATTGGTTCTGTACGGCTGAATCCTATCGCAGTTACATGATTAACCTCGATGTTTTCAAACCTTCGCGCAAAACGTTTTGACCTTAACTATCAGTGATACACTACTCCCACTTTTCCCTGAAGAATACGGTCTTCAGTCCATTGTAATGCTATGGAATCAAGCTTCAAAAAATAATCATTTGCGCACCCTAGTCAAGTTAATTGGTAGGAAGCGATTTCTCCCAAAAAAATCTTACAAGTAATGTGAAGAAATGATTAAAATTCTTGATGGTCCCTTTTATTTTCCTAATCACGTCAATGAAGTATTTATACACATAAGAGCTTTTGCTTCTATCCCCAAGGCTTGGTGATGTTTGTACCGAGTGTGGGGAATTGGGAGGCCGAAATGGATAGCCGGTGTAATAGCTTTGCTTTTGCCGCAATATTCTTTGAAGATTTTGCGAAATTATCAAATGATCCACTACATCTCAATCTCGAGTAAAATCATAACAGCTCACCCATCACTCCTTTGAGCTAGACATTGGGAAAGATTTTATAGCACTGTTGGTCATGCAAGGGCCAGTTGACAACTCGTGCCTTTTCACTTGCCCATTGCAATAAACGGACCCTGACTAGAGGTAGTCCAGAAGGCTGCTCTGATCCTCTCTTGATCTTCCAGCCATGCAAATGGCGAGGTTTTTAGAGCTACCTATTCGTAATTAAATTGCTGCTACTGGTTGTCAAAGTTTCAATTGCCTTGAAGTAAGCAATGCACTTCGCCAATTTAAATTTATTTAATCTGCACAAGATTGGAAACTTTACAATTCAAATCATTAGCGAATCTCGTTGTTATTCATCTGGTCTCGACGCACGCTGTGCAAACGATTCTTTTGCAGTTTGTCAGGCCAATCGACTGTGCTAGAAATCACATGACCCACTGCAGCTCACGTCTCGGAGGCAACCACAACATTTCGTCTGCCCTTCGTCTGAGCTAAAGCATCGGAAAAGATTTGATGCCAAAATTCACACACTGTGTAAGTTTCGCTCTATCGACACTTGGCACTCTACCAGTTTTACATCGACGAATTTTTATTGGCCAACGCACATTAATTTTCTGAATTTCTTTTGCACATTAAGCATGAGATATAGAAATTGACTAAGCTCATCTTAGCGGCCAAATGCAATTGTCAACCTATTTTATAAGGCTACAGGTTTTGTCACAGTTGCTGAATAAACTGAACTTTTAAAATCTCGTGTACAGCTGCTACGACATTTCTTCCATCCATAAGCCATACGTGTATTCAACGTTATGTAAACCAATGTGGGCTACTCCACCGCTGAGACGCAAACTGTTTAAATAATGTCCGCTTTACCTTACTTGCGCACAGTGCAAGTAGTATGCTACGCATTTGAGTAAGTCTTCTTATATCCGGCTAAATTGCGACGACTGCTTTGCAGGATGTAAGCTCGGTCTCAGGAGACCAGCACACTAAATTGTGTACCAATGCTTTTTAGCCGCTGGTCGAAATTAATGCGATTGGATGAGCTCGGCGAGTTCATAATGCAAGCATACTGCCAATTTTCGTTCGAAACTTTTATTATTGATAAAATACATACTGCTAGTGCAAGCAGAACGAGCGCCAGACGCATGGCTAGCATAATCAGATTCGTCGCTCAATCTATTATGTGTGACGAAATTCACATCGCAGGTCTTATAAGAGACCGTAAAATATCTGTAAAACAAGCATTATTTAGATCTAAACTTATTGCCTTCCTCGCAGCGGAATAAAAGGAGCAAAATTAGATGCCCTGACTTTGTGAACAGAAGTGCCAGTAGAGCTGGTTAGCGATCATTCCGCCACAGGGCTGCTCGCCATGTGTTTTCATGGAATCAATGCAAGCGTCAGATGTTGCACATGTTGAGGTTCTTAGAAAGGGGGCTAATAATCCACGACTCCCCTCCATATTGTCGAGCGGACGTGAGAAATTCTCGACCGTTTTCTGAGCAAATGGTGAGATAGTTAGCGAAGCGCGTTGTTGATATTAAGACTTTGCGTGGGATAACTTGTACGAATGTGAAGCATTTTCCCTTTTGGGGCCCGGACAGTTTAACGATGTTTTTTCCTTCCAAAAATGTATTTATCCTGGTAATCTCAATACCATTCATGAGGTGGCGAACCGACACTTAGAATGAAAATAAGTGAGTAAACTTGCACAACCAGATGAATGAATGAAAACCTCCGTCTCCTATGGCTGATCCTGAGATAAATGAGTGGTGCTAGGGATAGTCAGCATAGCTGGGATAAATAAGCAGTTTTATCGCAAAGGCATAGTTATTAATTGGTGACCCTTTTGGCAACACGCGATGAGTGATGGAAACAGTGCGCTACCCTTTGACTGCATCATAGGTGATTCCAACTGGTTAGATTGGTACTTGGAAGGAATTTTTAATGCCACTGACAAGCGAATTGTGCAGATCTTATTGTATGCTGCATTGCGAACATGAAAATCATGTTTGGTATACCTTTTAAACTCATTAGTACGAGACAACAAATTAAAGGAATGGATGAAGGGAAAAAGGGGTAAGACTAAATCTCGTATTGCAATGCTAGCTTGATTTAGCTGTCAATAAAAATGGAAAAGATGGATGGGTTGAGAACAAACTCGGTGTTAAAGAAGATATTGGGCACACAATTGAGTCGTACCTTCGCACAAATCCATTTTGAGGAGCTGTAGTGAATAGTAAACTCATACAGTAGAGGTTTAAATAAGGCACAAATGATGGGTTAAGAGTAGGAGGTTTATCGTAGAATGGCTTCGTGTCTCCATTACACCGGGTTCATAACGGGACTGAGACAACAAACAACGCAAAGGAAACGGGTAGGCCAAAGATGTATTATGGGGGAGTGTCGGTTGAGTTCGTTTAAATATGGGTAACGGCCCCTTAAATGTGTGACTGCAGAACACAGAAACGAATATAAAGATCTAAAAATGGTGTTCTGATTTTCTTCTTTTCAAAAGACACCCTAATCTTAAAGAAATGATGTGTGCAGCAAGCAGGTTCATCATGCTTATAATGCGTCGCTTCCTACCAGCCTTTCTGTCATTATAAGTTCATTTGCTGCATGTCAGCTGATTAAGCCTGGGCATGAATAAATGCCCAAATCTCAGCTCGCACTTGTGGCAAGGTAACAAAGAGCTCCATTTGTTTGTTCATGTGATCATTATTCCGTATCTTTGTCCGTCTAAGTGACCGGGATTTACACGTCTACGACTACAGTGATTGTCACGCGTCAAATGGCAGCACATACCTTTGTGACGAAGTCAGTGGCGATCCCGCCAACCAGTGAATAGTGAGCATTCGTTAACCACTCCAAAATCATCCATTGACTAGCTGAAGAAAAAGATACCCGTCACATCCACCGAGCTGTGCTTAGGAGACGGTCGGTATGGATGTTGGTACTTCCGCTGCATCATTCTTTCCACTTCGTTCACAAATCTCAAGCAGACGCAACGCCCCACAGAGATTATACAGACAACTGTAACTAGCCACATGTGCTATCAACGCAAGCAGTTTCCATTTCGGTACTAAGCGTCCAAATCGACTTCTCAACAGCAGGGCATTGCTAATTATTAGTTGTAAAGCGGTTGGCGTGGGTATTCTTTTCTTCACCCCTGTCCATTGCAGCAATCGTCATTATTCATGACTTACCGCATTCCACCTTGATGTAACAAGATGACTGCTGTTCGTTTTAAAATCACAAGTTGACTGAAGGCAATAACTATGAAACCTGCGTTTTCAGAGTCCCACCTAGCATTTTCACAGCACAGAAGAGGGTGTAGTAGTGAAGTTGTGATGGCGGAAGATTGTCAAAGAAGATGTGAGGTAATTACTGGATGCGAAATTTGAGAGATGCACCCTTCTGACCTGTGGCACACTAACATAGCTGCATGGGATTTCCATGTGGTCCAGCCACCAGCGCAATAACACATTTGCAAAGTGATGATATTTCTTCGTTGTGCGTGCCAGCTAAAACCCCTACTTTTGTCGTTTCGGTCTTGTCTAAACAGTGTTTCTTATTCCTTTCAGATGTTGTTCACTAATGGTCATATCAAATATACGTACTTTGAATTTGCTGTTCGGGCTGCCAAGTGGGGCTAGGATTCACCATTTCAACTAATGTGACCGATTCTCAACCAATCACCCTTGACCTTACTGCGATTACTGGAGGCTAAGAAGCATGAAGAAGACAGCATTTAGATACGTTCTATGTGACGAGCTTGCGAGCAAGTTTATAAGTGAAACAAGTTCTTTGCATGGGAAAGGTCAAATCAAATAAACCTCGCTTACGTTTCCAAAACGCTATTGCTCCTCCCAAAAGTAGTCATCCCTGCTAGTTTTCTTTGCTACAAATGAGACCTCAGCCTAATAAGATGAACAGTGTTAGGAAGGGTGAGGCAAAGTAAGGATGTAGGCGTGTCATTTTTGACAAAATGGGTGGAGTAAGAAGCTAACTGGCAAGATTTGCAATTGTGCACACCTTTTGTGCTGACCGCACTACTGTCTGCACGTTGTACGAGAATGGGCTGCGGTCACCTACTGCTTCGCAGTGCTCAAGCCTTGCAAGTGCATGCTGCCATGTAAAAAGCACTCGTCGGTGCAACTGCAGCGCAGGCACTTAAAAATTTTCTCTCTCTCGCTTAGTAGGAGGTCGACTTGCCAAAGATGATGCTGATATTTCAGGTGCGGCACGGATGGACGTCTAATTAGCATGCACTCGAGTACGTATTTTCGTAGTGAGCTTGCTTGCAGAGGAGCCAAATAAATGTCGGGATAAGCAAAGAGAGACGGAGAGAAGGTTAAGCGATTTGATAGGTTAATGATTAGGTAGGCGGATTATTTACAATAGGTCTGACAAATAATATCAGCCGCGTTTAAACGGTCAAATAGCGTTTGCTGATTGCATCGCTTCTCTGCAGAATCAGGTACGCGCCTAGACCTGATTCACTCCCTTTTCTGACATGACAAATCAAATATTTGCCTTGTTTAGTGCCTTATTGCTCTTGAAGTCTGCTTCCTTTTTCCCTTTGTGTTACTGTAACAAAGTGTCTTACCAAAGAAGCATCAGCTGCAGCACGCAAATGGCACATACAGACAAAGGGGAATGGAGCGAGTTAAATGGGATGGAAGGAAGTTGAGCGCTGTTCGGAGATAGTTAGCACATGGCAATCGCTGTCATATAGGCTGGATTTCCCTTATATATTCGCGTTAGCTGCATTGACGTGATGCGTCGTCTGAGATACTGCTATGAGGCTTAGTACAAAAGGTGCTACATCTTATGTCATCGTGCTTAAAGTGCAGAGTCTTCTGGTGCTTAATGCATTCCTCTACATTCTAAACTCTGCAGTTCAAATTATCCTCAGCGCCCTCCTACCGCTTCACGTCCTCATGACAGTTAAAATCTATTACGCTTCCTCAGCTCCGCCTCCCCACTTTGAGTAAGCCCGCGAGCCAAAGAACAGAACTAAGCTAAAATACCTCAAAATAGTGGAAAGTAGCGCTACTTTTCCTTACCTTTAGCTGACTTGCTTCCCTTTTCACCTTTCGAAATTTCATAAAATTTTGTGAGCGCATCAAACAAAATAATGCGATAAACAGCAAGAAGGTAAAAATACACAAAAATATATAGCTAGAGAAGGCAAAACATACTTGAATAAAATGGGAGCAAATGTTCTTAAAGTTATGAAACGCAGCCTGAGCAGAAAAGTTTCCATGAATTTCCTTTTTCCACATGCATTTTATGCCCAGAGTATTGACTTTATTTGACTATTTAACCCAATGAGCTGCTCATTCTCTACTTCTTTTAAAGAAATTGATTCGTTCTGTTGTTTGACTAATTATCAACAAATCGTTTCCATGTTTTAGTAAGCAGTTCGCCAAACCACTAGACGAAGGGGATTAATCCGAGCCGTCTATAGAGAAGCGAGACCTCAACATTGTTGCTCAGGTGCCCACCAGCTTATTGCCCTTCTTTATCTCCCCTTTCCCTTTAGTAATGGTGGTCGTTCAGCATCACGGTCGTGGGTGAGGCGCTTCTCGCTCTATTTCCCTCTTTTTCTCACTTTTGCATGGAATTTCTCTACCTGGCATTGCTTACTCTCGATGCTTTTCCCACACTACTGACGAGCTGTGATGGCTGACACCAAAGGTTGATCGATGGTAAGGCCGTGGAATATGAACGAAATAGGAGAGGGCTAAGGAATGCCTAGGTACTCTAAGTAACTTCTGGTTTTAGGAAGCGTGGACACTTTGTAGGGATTGGGAGCAGGAGCATGTCCTATGCGGTACTTTCTACCTCCTCCACTCATTTTCGCTTCGAAATAAATCGGCAGTAAGCGCAATCTATTCGAAGCGGATGAATTTGGGTTGTGTGGTCCATACTAATTTAGAGACTACAATATATAGCAGGTGATGCATTGGAGGAACATCTCGAACAAAGCGCGCCACTTCCTCTGTTTAACCCCCCTTCGAATTAAGTTTGCATTCGTCCCATTCGCATCAACGCGGATGAATTCGGATGTGCACTGTTGCTAATCAGAACTGTGGTTCATTTACTTATAGAGGCTAAGTAGGAGAGCAACAGAATAAAAGAAGGCACGTCTCATGCGACGTACTCTACTTCCCTCGTAATTTTCGCTTTGAATTAATCGAAAATGGCAACAAACGCATCGTGTAAATGCAATTGCAGCCGCCCGTTTTCTACTTAGAAGTTTATGTTTTCCACATTTTTGGAGCCCAAAAAAGTGCAGTAGGATTATTATAAGTACGTCTCTGGCAATTCGACCCAATTCCATCCTTATTTTTATCTTGGAAATAAGTCGAATTTCGCGATAAAAATATCATCGCACTGCAATTGAATGCATCTGCTTGTATATTCATAATTTTGTTTCATTCCTTTGCTAACATTTCAAAACAAGTGCAGTCAAATGAAGGAATTCACGTCTCATGCGCTGCGATCCTTTTCATTCAGTATCATTCCGCCTTGGTTTAAATAGGAACCATTACCAATCTTGTCCACCGCAGATGCGTTGGGATCAGCCTGCTTGTATTTTTACAGCTTTTTCTTTCCTGATGAAATTTTAATTTCTTCTTTACTAATATTAACTTTGGCTCTTTATTTTGGACTCATCACATCTCCACCTGATCTGCATCGTTGCGATCGGCAGGCTCTTTATTACTTTTCTCGCATTGGCAGCTGAGAACGTTAGTGAGAATCAAGACCAACTGTCATCGCCTGTGACGTATGTTGACACCAATTTGAGCCCTCTTGTTGCCCACTTTGAACACCTAGAGGCCAGCCAGCCGGCTGGTACAACATAGCCACCCAAATGATCGAAACCGGCAGTCCGAAGAAAACAAAGTATTGCTCAGCTATTCTCTTCTTTCGATCGTCGTACCCGGCTCTTTCATTGGTGAGCCTCCTGTGTCAGCTATCACAACTTAGTCGGTGCTAGAGAGATACCCACAAGCTAATCGTGCCAGTCAATGCAATTCAAGCCCAGTCGAGGAAGTGCTTGGCCACTGTGTCACTGATTCCTCCCAGCGTTCCAATCAGACTTGACGTTTCGTTCAGTTTGGGAACCAAATTCAGATTAATGGGCCCCGTCGAGCATTAGTTTGTACAAAAGAAGGCATTAGGTCACCGGATCCCTTATACAGGAGTGCTAGAGTAATCGCCACAACGAAATGAATCCAGGTATCTAACGACTAGTGTCGCTTCAGTTGTCAATAGCTTTCTTGCAGAACAGGGTGCTGGGAGAGAACCGAAAACAAATGTTGTTCTTAGCCCTTTTGTTATGAAATGTCAGGTATTCTCCCAACCGTAGCACATGAACTTCCTTTCTGCCGCCACAGTTTGCCACCAGAGGTGCGATCAGGATGAATACCCATTGAAGTCAGGATCGCTTTTCGCTACCCTCAATGTGGCGTCCAGAGGCTTCCTTTATGGTAAAAGAAGGCACAGTGCTAAGGTTAAATACATATATTTTAGAAATAGAGGGATCGGGCGGTGCTGGCATAGCGCGGAATCCAGCCATCCGGCTAGTACAACATGACCACCCCATTGACCGGAACCACAGTTCCGATTAAAAAAGTACTACATCCTCCCTTATTTACTGGTATCGTTTAGCCTACCAATTCTACTAAGGGTTTCACAAAATTGAAATAATATGACACGCAATCATATTGCTCAACGTTGTCCTTCAAGTTGAAAATGGCATTTAAAGTTAAATATTCCAAAGGTACATTATCTTTACCCTGGGCCTCAACAGGTACTCATCTTGGTAAGTGCATAAACCCCGTTCCATCAATGTGATTTTAGGTACGATGGACGCAGTCCGATGAATGATTGCACTTGCAGTCTTCTTAGGTAACAATCCAAATCATATCCGGTTAAAAAGTAGTATTAAATCTGGATCTCAACATGACATAATGAATACTTATCAGAAAATTGTGGTTTTGCAGCATATAGCCGCATGGTCAGTGAATTTAACACCTTCCTGTTTGCAGATATTACATCTACCAAATTTGCAATTTTCCTTAACGTCCGCAATTCGAACCTTAAACCACACATTGACGCGTGGCAAGTGGTCTGTCATTAGCAGACCGGTTCGTTTGTATCCTTTTATTGCTACCTGCCCTCAAATCAATAGTGTCCATCCACCAAAATTGCTGCCTGTTGCTGACGATCCGCAACAGGAATAAAACACGCACGCATTGTCAGCTGATCACAAGACCTAAAGGTAAAGATACAAAATAAGCAGACGGGTGACATTTTACCCATAACCGAAGTGGGTTTCCAATCTACGCCTGCTGGCGTTACTTTTGTGATTTGTACTTCTTGGCGCTCATCATTCGTCTTTTTGTTGTCGAATAAATCAAAATTCGCAAATTGTTTTCGCTTTAATACTTTCTACTAAAATTTGATAAAACTGGCTTCAAATCATTTGATTGTTAGCTGGTTTTCATTATGTTGCATACTGCTATGGTTTCAACATCAATCAAAATTTTCAAGCAAAAAATTCTTGCTTATCAGCTGCTCCATCTTCACTCACTCATTTCAATTTGGACTTTTATATTGCCGTTTTACCAATTGCGTTGCGTATGTTGGATGCTATGGCCGTTGTGTGTGGCTAGAAAAGTGTCTTGCAGGAAATCTAGGGCGGTAATATGAATGCGAAGATTCCATGCAATTGTCTGAAAAGGATGTGGTCACTGTTTGTTCCCAAGTGCACACAACGTGGCAATGGTAAGCATTGTATCGAGTCACCACCAGCACAATGGTGGATAGGTGCACCAGTAGTTTTCAAACGGGTAGTGATATCGTGGGCTGATGTTCGGTCAAAATGCGGTCTTAAGACTGTTATTTGGAATTTGGCCATTTTGCAGATTGAGAAAGTTAGAGCCGTAAGGCCTCTAAGACACGGGCTGAGATCGTAGGCTTTGAGCCGCAGCAGATGGCGTTATTGCGCTGATTGTTTAAAGGCCAATCAATAGGCAGAATACATTGAGATCGAACGAATCAGGCTCATCTATTCCTTCTTAGTGATCTTGATGAATATTAATCTCAAAATTCGTGATATGGAGGTGACAGTATGCTTTGGGTTGCATCTGTGACTTTCCGAACGTAGAAGCATACGCATCAGTGTGGTGAACATCGACTTGACAAGTCTAGGAAAAGCGATTGCCCATTTTTTTAATAAACACAAAAAACCTATCTCAGGGTGGTGCAGGAGAAACTCACTTAAGAACAATTAAGTCAAAATCAAGAGTTGATCCGGGCTTTTAAATTGATTGGCCCCCGATACATTACATATCACCGTTGTAAGCATTATGAATAAAGTGGAAGATGGATCACCTTTTATTCATTGAGATCTGTTATTTCGTGCCAGTTAACTTTTACGGGTAACATATCAAATTGCACAGCACTCCTCTAGCAGCCGCGTTTATGTCTGCTGATACAGCCTTTCGAAGACCAGGTTGACGAAGTATAGGAACTCTTCTTATGACACCACATCTCTCGCTAGACTAGCTGTCTCCTTCTGATGCCCTGCTGCAATGTATGTGAATTCTTGCGCCGTTTGTATGTTGATAACCATCTTTGCGTTCCCACTGAAGCAACAATTTGGCAACAGTGGAAAATCAGCGTTTGCAATAAACGATTCTCCTTGGTGACGTTTGTGGCTTTCACAAACGAAATTAAAATGGTGCTCTGCGTCAAGGCATTTGAACCTAGCGAATGATTTGCTTAAGGTGCTTCACTGAGCACACAAAGGCATCATGCAGCATTCTTCCCGTGATGTTTCCTTGGTAATAACAACCAGTCCAGACACCTCATTTTAGGCAGAAAGGCAATCCTAATTAATGAGCTTACGCAAAGGCTAAAGCTAATGTGCGTTTGGTCTAAGTCTTTCAATAATTAACCACGCACGACTTGAGATCAACTTCTTTAAGCGTGGATAAATATCAAAACCCACCGGCGTAGAATCAGCAGGCAAGTCAGAGACCACGACGCAGTCTAAAACGGTGTCTTCGATTCATCTATACAATTTGCAAGGACTTACTAGCGATTTGATCAGTTTCTCTTGAAGCATCTTTTCATCTCTTATTCCTACTGATCCAATTTTCTTTATTATTGGTCGGGCATAAATTCCCTAGACTCATCAATTGCACCACAAGATTGGAACCAATGCAATGCACCGCAATATGTGAGGTGGTAATATTAGACCCCTGACCGGGAGTTGAACCCGGGCTGCCTGCATGAGAGAAAGGGATCTTAATTACTGGACAATCAAGAAAGCGTATCTTCGTTTCCCACATGAACTCTCTAATTCTTATCACTCTTGCCTTCCATGTGTTTCTCCATCCATTTATATCGTCTAGCTCTCCTTTCTTTTCATTTTCTTCCCTTGTAACGATCTGGCCTTCCGCCTAGGTCTTCAACACCTTTGCCGCTCTTAGCGTAGCAAGTGTTGCTCGGTGCTCACCCCATCGGAATTGAGTCAATCCCACTGTCCTTCCTAGTAAGACTCAAGCATTTGCTAAAACAAAGGATTTGAAACGTACACCAGCAGCTTTGACTATTAATTTAAATATGCGTGGGCAAGAAGCAGATCTCTTTGACCTATTCGTATATCAATCCCTGATATATCTTTTCACTACTCATTTGCAAGCACCAAATCAGACCACAATTATTTGCTTAGTATCGCTCGCTTAATGTGGAAAAGTTAGTGAACAAAGCAATGCAGGCTAGAGCAAGTTAAACCTGGCTATGCAAGGCACGACTTGGCGATCTGCTTTATCATTTATACTTCATGATTGTGTTCATAGTGCATTATTCTAGAACTACCAAATTTGCTTCTCAAAATTAACTCAAGGTATACTAAGGTCAAAGGATCTCTCAATTTAGTTTTTTTTATTTTAAGGACCACTATAAACACCTAGGGCTAAATGACTCCTCCGGATCGGTAATGGAGATACAGCCATCACATATTTATCTTGACTCAGAATTGGACTTAGCGATGCTTCTGTGAGCATTTCATTCCTCTCCAGCTACTCCATGCGCACCTCAAAAGCATTGCACTTTATGTTGTGCCCTTCCACACTTCACCAAGCTCTCTTCGTTACATTTTAGTGGGGCCAAAAGTGACCCCTTTCCCACCTTCTGCTACTGTATTTTATACAAAAAAGTTTATCCATTCCCTTAGCCACTTCATAATTCGCGGCATTGTTCACTGATGAGAATTTGTCAAATTCCACCCATTGTTTATTGTCCAGTTTCATTGCGCGTTGTCTACTTGCGTCACTACTTCATCGCATCGGTAAGTCATAATTAGTATTATGGGCAAGACAAAACGTAGATCAGACTGTAGTGCACTTCCTTACCGGCCGCATACATTCAGTCGCCGCGTTTTTTCTGCATTAATGTCCTATCTTTCTTTTGCTCTAATGGCCCCCCTTTTGGTTTGCCTTGCATTATTGCTCTCCAGAATGAAGTTGAGCAGAGCAATCCATACGCGATTTTATTTCTTTTAGATGAACAGCGCAACACTAACGCCTAGTAAGAAGGCACGCATTCCTACCAGTTTCCTTAATTGTGCAAGTACGCAGATCAAACAAAAGGACGAAGAGTTGTCAGAAGCACGAAAAAGAGAATAAACTCCTTTTGATTGGGCCCCTGTTTTGGCCTCTGATGTCCTTCAGACAGAGATGAAAGAATTAGTGAAGAATGAATCGGACAAAATGCTCTGCGGAAGTTGAGCAGGTTTGAGACATTGGGGTAAATTTGAGCATCGTAATCGGTAGAGCTTGCTTACAGGACTATCTTCAAGTGAAGTATTTCTTCGGCAATTAATTTAGACATTTGTAAAAAGTCGTTCGTAAATTCAAACAAACCTAAATTTAAGCTTTTATTACACAATTGCAAACTTAAATTTGAGGATGCTGGGATAACTTTTGGCATTTTGTTAAATTATAATGCCATTGCTAGTGATTATGCATTGTGCCTTGGCAATATGGATGCATACATAACTGGATGTACAGATACGAACCTCTGAGGCATAGAACTCAATGTCGTATGTAGACATGATTTGGTGCCTATATGGATAATGCCTAATTTTTAAAGGTAATAGTTCTGGGCATGCATGTGCATGAAAGTGTGTATTATGCATTTATTAACATAAATGCATAAGCCTGAGATAGAATTCTGTAATTACAAGAATCGCTTACGTATATTTGTACACTTGTGTTCATATAGAGGCACAAATTTGAGTTTTGGTAGGCATACTATGTAAACATAATGCTGTGGCAGAATACATCTGCATATATATATATATATATATATATATATGTATATATGCATTCAGCGAGCAAAGAGGAAAGGGCTGGTTCAATATAGCCAACTCGGTGACTGGTTTTGAAACCGGCAGTTAAATAAACAAAGTATTACACACTAAAAGTGTACATACCAGTGATCTTGGTGTCAGTTTTATGTTCGTTGCTATAGTTGGTAATGGCAGGGAAGGCTTTCCATGCAACGTCGTAGCCACAGATATGCTCGATGTTAGCCGAATTTCGTATCTACAGCGTGCACCACCTGCTTGAATCAGCCCTGCCTTTTCGAATACTAAGTGAAATGCTTTGTGGTGGCGGGTTGCCAGTAGCTATCTGGACAAGCTGAAAGTAGGGCTCAAGCCGATTACCTCTCCGATGAAGCAAACGCCATCCTTCCGTGTTATTTATGGTTAGGAATTCGCAGACTCTGACGTACAAGCCAAATGGGGCGCACATGGCTTTGTCGGCACCATAGTTTATTGTACTGTGGATGCACGAATGCAAACAAACTTGCGTGGGTGATAACCCACACGTACTGCTAGTTATCACCATTATTTACTCTCACTATTGGACACATTACCTGCACACCCGTGCAGGCCGCACGTCGCATCCAGGCGAATGTGAATGCCTGCACTGAATAAAATCTTCAAGTATGTGCCCTTTGAGGGGCCAAAGCAGTCAGTCAGCACACGCATCTTGCCAGACAAATAAGGTCTAATGCAAACGAATGGTTAGAACTCATTGCTGAATCCAAGCACCCGTGGCACCTGCTATTCAAGCACTCTGAACTGCAGCACTTGCTTACATACTTATAATCCGATCTGCTTTATTTCACACTCATTCGCTTTGCTCCAATGAAACCGCTTATCCTTCAGTTTCGATTCTCTTTTTACCGTCCCGTTGTACTTTACTTTGAAATGGCGGATTTGTAGCTACCCCGCCCGTAACTGGCCTTACCGTGTGTTCGCATGCAGAGAAGAAATGGCAATAATACTGACAAACTTATTACTGTCCTCTAAGCAGGCAAGTTGAATCGAAGAGTGCATTGCATGCTCCATTATGCCAAGTAGTCAAGACAATTTGCCACCACATCGAAAGGACACGCCAAAACATAAAATTGTGCATGGAAGCTTGCGATTGGATGCCAATGTGAGAAATGCCATTGGTGGTTGGGTGGCATTAACTTTCAGTACTTGTGGGTGATGATGGACACACATGACTGTCAGCAGTTACTTTGGCATTGTCACCAATTCTCAAATGGAAATGGCTACCAATCATGATCGTCCATTTAGGCCAAGGCACGAATATCTCGGCGTGTCAGAAGTCCAACGCATCAAAGCCTCGAAGGCGGAAAGCCATTTTGATGTGAATTTCCTCAAATGTAGTGTTCCACCAAAAGAAATGGTAGCACCACTGATTCAATTATTTGATTTGGAGCGTTAACAACTTGCCATGTTCGTTAGACGGGCACACACTTAATTCTGACTCATGGCCGATCAATGGATGGATATGGAGCGTGTTGTGCAAGTTTTTTGGCAAATTATTTCACTTTTGCTCATGACGATTTGGAGAACAGTCACTAATGAACCTGAAATTTGACTTTTTTAGGAAGCGGTTTTCTACCGATTTAGAAAATGGGGGAATTTGTCTACAGCTGGTTCAATGAAAGCATACAGATATGATATTTAATGCAAACCCATGTTGATTTACGCTCCTAATTGAGCCTTGTGGCCCAGACCAGTGGTTTTTTTAATTCTCCTCCACACATCTACTTTCAGTTCGTGCAATGTGCTACAAGAGGGCATAACGCGCACTGCCTGTCAGGAGGGCAAAACTGTGGTGGCTCAGACGATACTTGTGGTGGTCAAATGGCACTGGCACTCTCCCAGTAGCCTCAACGCAACGTATTTTTGCCTGAGACACCGTTTTTTGTGTCATCAACTGCTCAGAAACCTGAAGTGCTTAGGGCTTAAGGTGCCATCTATATCTGGACTAGTCGCCTAAAAACGCAACTGAAGCTCTGTCTTCACTTCATGCAGAATCATGTATTTGCCATGATTCATGCAGTTTATGCACTTCAAGTAGCGTCCAACATAAATGGATAAGGTTGAAATGACCAAAACATGAATCAGATAGAAACTCTACTAATGTCACTGAGTTTTTGAAGAACAGAAACAAGCATCAATTTGCCTCAAATGTCCCACGCAATGTCTGCAATTTTGAAGAAGTGAGGAAGATTCACTTCACTGGAAATGATACCAAATGTTTCAATTGCGCTACATGACAGACAGCGACGGATATCGAAGTAAGTTTTGGTGCATGGATTGTCGTGTCATCTGCTCCTGTCATGTCTATTGCAAACGAATTTAATGCGCCATCGGAAAGGCAGTGCTTAACTTGGAATTGGAAACAAAGTGTTCACCTAAGGAAAGATGGTCCAAGTCGAGTCCATTGCTCTCACTAGTTTGGGTTATCTCTCCTAGGCGCGGCAAGTGGAAGAAGGCAGAAGACAGTGGGTTGGTTATGCTTACGCTGATTTAAAAACCAGGAGAGGTGGCTCAACGCTGAACAAAATTTTTTCGACAGCTTAAGTATAGTTGTGCTTTCAGCGAAGAGACTTATTTCTTGCAAGGGTGGCCACGAAGAACCACCCCACGTCTCTAACCAGTCCCAAAAAACCAGGCAAAACAGTCGGTGGTTTGTGACTTAAAGCTTTACATCTAGAGGTGGTGACGACGTCGCATGAGTGTATACATTTTTAAAATGCTGCGCATTTTAATCCGAGTTGCGTTCCTCTACAGACCCACTGATTAGATTAAGTGGAATAGAATGCGATAGAGAAGGAGGCAGGAAGGAACTGGGAGGGAAATAAAAAGGAGAAGAGAACGATTTTTTACCTCAACCTGGCCTTAAGGAACCACTAGTAATTCTACGAGGTTTGTTCATGAGTGATTTGGCCATTTAAAGTACGGTAGTGTGAAAGTTTGTATTTGACGAACGTAGGGAAACAAAATGATCAGGAAAGCACTGAGCTAAGGTGGATAGAAGAGGCAGAATTGGTCTCTTATTACAACGCTAATGTTGGGAAGTACTCGTGAGAACGGAAAATTGGCAGTAATATCTCACGTGAGCATGCAGAGCAAGACGTTTTGGCGAATCGAAGGAAATTTTTGAGGACATTTAAAACATCAATGCGCCGCTGCCGTGTATGAGGAAGAAGCGGATGGGTAGATGCTGACAGAGACAAAACTGGGAGGCTCATTGGATGCACAAGCATGTACCTTAGCTGTGGCTTTGTAGTTCTGAAGTGTCAAATTCTTTGCCATGTTACTGATCGCTGTTGGACTCATGACCCTCCAACCACATCCTTATCTCGATCTTGCTAAGTCTGTCCTGATTTTGGCATGCTGTTCCTCAAATACACTAGTTCACAACATGACAACTGGTGTTGTTATTAGTCTACGGCATCTGCTGCATCGGTCTTAGTAATGGGACAACGAAGACGAATTTTTTAAAAATCTGATGGTTTACTAATTAAATAGTTGCTACTTGTTCGGGGTATTTTTGCTCTGACTGAAACCAACCTGCCTTTCGAATCTCTTCACCGTCCGGATTTCCAAATACCCACATTGAAAGTATCAACAAATGTTGGAAAATGTGGTGTGGCTTCAGCGACAGAATACGCGCTTACCCATCTCTGCCCCACCGCTCTCGCGATGAATGGAGGTCACACAAGTGCGCATCGCACCAAGCGAAATTCTCGGACAAATAATCTCAATGAGTGAATTTTGCGATTGAATTTCTGCTAAAAAGGGTGATAACCCGGCTAGTGGTCCTTATTAACAAATTGACTTGCAAGATAATCGACGACGCTTGTGCCGCAATTATGGTGCGCATATGAAGCAGTTAAACAAGCTCTGCTTCCCTGATTTCCCCAAGCCATCTCGTCATCTTGCAGTCCCTGAGTAATATCCGTGAAGAAAGACTGCTAATTGCAACTCTAGATAACTGGATATGGATTGGTTAGTTGTTATGGCCGCTCGTTTATGAATGTGTAGCCATGAGTTCCAGTGGTGATGGCATAAATCACTTGGTTCACAAGACAAATGCTCTAACTCCTAAACCATGAAAGCTGCCAAACATTTGTCCCGGCCTTTCCTTGACCACTGGCGCAATAAGCAAACAAATGATCACACTTTAACTCGCATGCATGTCACCCCATGCGACAAAGCGGCAAGACATAGCATGTGGTAGAAGGAGAGGATGGCAACGAAACTGGGTGGGTGAAGATGGAGAAGAGGTGTGAGGAGGAGCAAATGTGAAGGCGAAAAGTGGGGTTAAGGAAATAGTGGAGAGCGTAAAAGGAGAGGAGCGATGGAGACGGGTAAAAGAGGAAGGATGTCAATGGTGGTTAGGTTATCTAACAAGTTAAGGTGATGTCCTAACAGTCCGACTGCCTACAACTCGAGACTCTTACCAGGCGTGATAGCTTTACCATCTCCCTTTCAGCCCGATTGACTTCTCTTCCCTCCAATGTCAATATAGAAAGACCACCTATTCGTGCTGATCACATTCGCTGGTGGATGGACAGCGCAAGCAGTGGGGCAGACAAAAGTTCTGCGACCCCGACGGGACTCGAACCCGTAGTCTTCTGATCCGAAGTCAGACACCTTATCCATTAGGCCACGAGGCCGACGACTATCAACCCCTCCTTTACCTCCTCATCATCATTATCCGCTGCAGTCAAACAGCACACTTTCCTTGCGTATTACGTTGGTGTCAAAGTCTGCGCAGGTATGAAATACGCCTACTTTCGGTGACGTCTTCAGCAGTGGCAGTGACTGTTCAGCAATGATGAATGCGGAATAGGGATGGCGGTCATCACATCTGCCGTGGTGGCAACAGCAGTGGCGATGTCATTGCTTGGTGGCCAGCATTTGAGGTTTGAACTCTAAAGACCCACGTTCGACTCTCGAGGGGCCTCAGAAGGTCGGTTCTTGCATTTTGAGCTCACTCACTTATGCGCTGCGTGTGTTTACTGAGGTTAGGTCACACACACAGTAATGCAGTGGGCAAACGACCCTTCGTTTGGTCGTTTACACTAACATTGAAGCACAGAACAAAAGTAGTGGAGTTGTGCGAATGGACACCGATTTTTTCACCTTCCTTTTCCTATATCACGTGCGAGTGAGGTAGTCAGCGAGTGCTCAGAAGAGTAAGCGCATGCATGGTTGGGTAAGTAGGCGCAGTGGCATGTGAGAAGAGACGGTGCTAGAGGTGCCATGCCATGATCTGAACATGGACTCCTAAGGCCAATAGACGATGTCCTGACCGCTAGACTATTACGGCACCATCGCGTTTATCATGCATCACCACAATCATTATTCGCAATCATCTTTTCCTGCTTATGCTTGCCAGCAGGCGCATTTGCTTGCATTAAGTAGCATATTGCTTGCTAGCCATAGTGTAGGCCTATCCTTAAAGACCTTCTTTGGAGTCGACGCACGAGGAGCGAGAATGGATGGGTACGGGTCAGATCAGATTGTCTTGGTTTACGTGAGCACTGTATTTAATTACGCTGCTTAGAACTGGACTAAGCTGAAGCTGTTTTTGATGGGTAAACCCACATAAGTTGACATTTTTAGGAAGGATTTGTTAGAAAGCACAAAATTTAGGCATCAAACATTGGAGTCAAGACACTCGAAGGACAACTTTGCATACTTGGTCAACGGAACGTTACCGTTTTCTTCTCCAAATTGTTTTCAAATATTGTTTACCACATAAATATTTGTGCCATTATTACGTCTCGAAAGTCGCGAATCAATGCGCTATTCCTGCAGACAAGACTTGTTCCACTGACATGGTATGAGTTGCCTCTATTTTTGTGTTACTTCTGCTTTCAGACGATGGATACAGACTGCGGTTAGCGATGATGATAAATTTGAACAAAATCTACTTGACAGTCTGATGCAGAGCATTTAATGAAAGCCACCAAGATACATTTTGGGTTAGCGAGCTTCCTCTCAACGCCTGAATGTATTGGCCCTTTCAGTGACACCCAATTTTTTGAAAACGTTAGAGCTACGCTGGGAGATACATGCAGTCAAAATGACTTAGAAACATCCAAACATATCCAAAGTCCGAAAATGTATGGAAGAGGCTTTATGTCGAAGCAATTTGTCCTGAGTTGGTTTGTGCACTGGCCGTCTCCTGCAAGCAAATGGCATTTAAGTTTAAGTGCATTCACTTGGAAATAAGACGGCTTACTTTAAAGCAAATTTGGGCTAATAGAAAAGCCCCATAAAGGCGCTCATTTTCGAGGAATGCCACAGCATTCTCAATGGGATGGTATAGAGGCGGATCGTCAGGGCTGAAAGGAAAGGAATAAATTTCAAATGCAATCGTGTTTCAAGTGTGCATGGTGTTTGTGCGGCTCCAATCACCATTAGGGCCTGTTGCAATGCCAGCTTAAACCACATCCTTTTAACCGGTGCAGGCCATTAGATATGCTTTCCCAAGTCTACTCATCTGGAAACAATACTTTGATCAAAATCAAGGCATTTTTAGACCAAAAGTAATGAATTTTGTCTAAGTGTCCGACCTTTTTACAATGGCCCATCAAATAAGAGACCACGCTTGAGAGGCGAGGATTCTGTCACCCTAACCCAAACCATTCATTAACCTTAACCTTCCCTCTGCATACCTTCACATCCAGACCCGTCTACAGGCGATCGGGGCAGTAGTGCCATTCCTCCACGACCCAGACCTGACTACATTTCGGCAAGTGAGCTAGCGAGCGGGAGGACAAAGCACTTATTGTGGTGGTGTTGCGGCGAGCGACTACAAGGATCGCAATGCTGCAAGGAGAGGAGGGCGGACGTACTAGGCGCTAGTGGTAATAGTGCTGGTGAGATGGCATGAAGGCCACGATAACGAATTCGTGGCCTGCTTTTGACTGCAATTCATCAAACTATTCCTTTTATTGTACCACCGTTTACTGACCAGTTATGGTAGATGCTGAGGTTGGTTGGTGCCTGCCCAAAAGTAGCGAGTTCCTGGCGTTTTTCAAAGGCGCGGAGCTGTGCTTAGTCAGCGTGTACTCGCAAAGAGGCACCTGGATCCAACCGTCGATGAGGAGCTTACAACAAACTTTGCTCTTTCAAAGACACAGGAGGTGATTTCTTCCTAGACTTGCTAAATACGAGACCACGCAATCGACCTCGGCTGCGTATGCTACGAGTTACGTCCATGTAGTTTGCTACACTAACTCACTGTTAATCCATCTGACCTTACAAAGACACAACCCAGTATCACTGTGGTCATGTTTGTTAAGCAACCTGGTTTATTGATGCAATATTAGATAGAACACAACTGTTCGAGAGGATTCGAGTCCAGTCAACCCATGTTGGTGTTTGGTGTATGTCAGGGAAAACCCAGGTGTCTCTAGCCCAAGTTGTACATCTATAAGCATTTAAGGCGACAAATTTTAGGCGAACGGCCATCACCTCCATTCTTAAGATAGGTTTGCTGCAATAAATGATATAATGCACTTAAAATGCAGTAGCAACGCTAATGTTGCAAATTTGGCTGGGATACAAGACGATTCGTATTGGAAGAGAGTGTATTTGGTAGAGTGGCATTTCGCTTTGTATTGTTGCTTTTCACACTAATCTCCCGGTCAGAAGGGACACCACACATACCAAATAAAGCCTCATATCACATCGTTAACGCCGGTTAAACGTAAGTGTTGTGCAAACCCTTACAATGGCTCTCTGGAGTAGGGGCAGCTATGGTGCTGACACTTATTATCCTCTATTGAGCAACCAATGCAGGCAGCCAAATCAACTTAGGGGCATATCTTACTAATCAGCTTTTTCCTAAGACGTCGTGAGGCACGCTTGCCTGTAAAGATGCATACATGGGCGCATAAACAGGATGTCCTTTGATGTATTTTAATGTGCTTCTTTTAATTGCCAATAAGTAGAAGCAGTTGCTTTTGCTTCCGATCACTGCTATCCATCTCCATTTGTTATTTCAAGCTCCAGCACCACGACAATTTACAGACTCGCTGACTGCGTTGTCAGCAGTGTCGCGGAGTGCAGTGACTTTGCCAAACACCCGACCGCGCACTGCTAAATGAGTACCCTGTTTTACCGGATTCAGCAATTGGATGCTTAAAATGCATTTAATTTGATCCACAAGGGCGTTTGAAACTAGAGCAAGCCTCTAATTTTCCAGTTCCAGGGTGAACAATCACCGTCGTAGCAGTACGCCTAGTGGGAGGCGGCGGCCAGGTCAATTCAGACACCGCTAATCACTGTTCTTGATAAATAGGCAGTACTTGTGCCCATGTGACAGCTAAAGTTTTGATCATTAAAGTTTTCGATTAATATCCACGGATATCCACTTGCCTCCATCATAAAACCTGTTTGCAAAAGATAAGTGAAGCTGAACCAATTAGCAATAAGGCACTAAAATAAGTGTTTTGAAACCCGCTAAACGTCATTCATAGCTGATTTTGACCTCTGCATTTCCTTGTCCATACTCTCACCAATCATTTTCGCAAGCGCTCAGCTATCGCGTTTGGCTTTTGCCTCAAACCATTTAACTGCGATTAACCTGCTTTAGCTTTACACAGGGTCCAAAACTATCTGAGTAGTGAGTGGCGAATATAATTATGAACATACACAAGTGCGAGCAGTTCACAATGCCTACTAAGATACCTTTCTCCTTTTGAAAAAGCCTGAGGAAGTTAGGGGAGTGATGCTTCTCGGGGACTGGTTGAACGCTTGGTTATGGGAGGGTGTACTAAATATCCATGGATTGTACTTCTCGAAATGCGTTCTGTAGGCCTTCGTAGCTGCACCATTCTCAACCATTTTGAACTTGTTCATACCACTGTCTTAACAGAAGCCCATTCTTAACACTAGTCACGATTTCCAAGGAAACGTCCCGAGCAAGTGAATGACGAAGGTGGCAAGGAAATGGAAGACCATCAAGGCAACAACAGTTCTTAATTTTTAACATGAAAGCAAAAATTCCATCGTTATTGAAGCCTTTCGTTTTCTGGAGTACATAACAGAACCACAACTAGGTATGTGCATGATTACTTGCGCTTACAACTTAGCGAGTTCCTCTCTCCCCATATCCTTACACTTAGCCCGCGCTGACGGTTCGTGCTTTCTGACTACACTGTCACGAAAGTAAGAATCAATGCACTGCGCCGCACTTTGCAGATCTTTAAGGTTTCAGTGAGCGGCGATTAACAACTCATGTCAGCGCCAGAGTCTCTGTGATGTACCATTTGTGAACTCGGGAACACTAAGCTAGTACTCTTTGCTAAGTGAGCATTAATTTCCGTTTCCAGTTGCAGAACTCGAGATTGTGACGCACTTGACACCGTTACGCGGTAGTCGGCATTCAGGATGTTGTGCCTTAATATTTAATTTCTAATGCTGATTGGACAAGACATTCACTTTTATTTTTCTCTGCCCACTCACTTATTTATTACCCATTTTTATTGAGACGCTACTACACGCTCAGTGGCAGATTGTGCAGACGTTGCTAGTCGTTTAAAAGCTCCTTTCCTTGCTCCGTTTTGTTATTTGCGCGCCCACCGCATCTTCAGATAACATAAAGGTGCATCGTGTGTGAGTAAGACAAAAACAAATGGTCAAACGAATGGGCGCATACGTTGTTCGGTGGGTGGGTGCAGTGAGGTGGCAGGAGAGACAATGCAAAACGTGCCATGGTGGAGTCTAAACATGTTGTCCTGCGGTCAAAACGCAAGCAATTATGTAAGGATTGTAGTCCGCACACACGCACGCAATCTGAAAGGTCGACGGATCAGTGCTATACACTTGCCTCACCTAAGGCAGGAAGGCACATCGCATGCACTGTTGCACATAAAAGACAACAACAATAACAACTTATTTGCAGCGAGCCAATTTTAACCGAGCAATGCTTGAAATGCTGGCGAAGGTGAGATCCGCACTCATTGCCACCAGACACTGCCTTCATTCTTGGCAAAGGAGGAAGAAGACGTTGGAGGAGATAAAGTTCTTACACGAGCCGCGACTACCTCTTCTATCCTTATTCTAGCAACAAAACATGTAAAGAACATAAGATGAATATTAACAATAATGAAATATAAATTGAGTGAATACTTACCCGCAGGAAATTAGCGAATAGGCCTCAAGTACTTAACAATTTTAAAACACATTTCTAACACTTCATAGCACACTTAACAGTGGAACCGAAGTAACGAAGTGTGAATGTATTTTAAGGTACGCTCATCACCGGTGTCAGCATTTAACTGTGACTTAGCAAAATGAGAGCACTCGCATGCCTTCTGTAGTTAAATATGACGCAGCTGTCACTTGGAAATGCAAATTGGCTGTGACTGCACTAACCAATTGGGAAGCTGTAATATATGATTGAAAGCTGTTGGCTTTTGATGGGTGACTTGAATTCTGGAAGAAGAAATGCATCGCAATGCAAACAACGCAGTTAAAATAGCTGAAAGCTACTATTTATTAAACAAAATGGCGATTGGAAGAGGAAATGTCAACAATCAATATCTTTAGACATGCAAGCCAACTTCATCTTGGCTATAATTTCCAGCAACCTGTCTTAAGAGCAATTGGGGAGTTATTTGTGAATGGTGTTAGCATATGGAATCGCTATAGATTGACTGATGAGCCAGCACATACCTATGGCCATTTTTTGAATTATCGGTGCCAACACGCACTTCGAATTTGCTCAACGCGACATTTGCTGTTTCGATTCTGTCTTAGAAACCTTTCAAATTAAACTCATAATGTAATCAAGTGCCTAGAAAAATTTTTCATTAGGTAGAAAGCACTTGTTTGAGTGCATAATTATATTTCAGGCATTTTAATTGACACCACCAAAAACAAAACGATTTTCTGGCAAGGGCGTGAATTATGGCACTAATTGACTTATAGAAATGTTCACCTTATACAGATAGTAGAAAAGCATGCCTAATCCTAAAGATCATGATTGCTCAATACCTGGATACCGACAGAAAGCACAAGGACTTTCCTTCCAATAAAAGCCACACCTACTCATACAATAATAGAAGTAGCTGAACCGAAGATAAACTTCTTACCATCTTAAAATTTTGGTAAAGATTCGGGAAAAAACTGCCTAATACACGACTTAGCGTTGTCAAAGAATAAATAAAATGAGGCATGCCTCTAGCGTACGTGGAAAGACACATCGATAGGTCTTGGAAAGGGCCTTAATTTGAAAGGAATGGATAAAAAGCGTTGTTAAAATCCTATATAGAGATACAAACGCGTGGTTACATCAAGCAAAAGTGCGGGAACGCGCGTATGATGACTGATGAATTTATGCCCAAGAAACGTAAATGAACTGAACACGTGGAACATATATGTCAAATCAAATTTGATGTGACATTTATGTAAAAAATAAAATAAAATATCTAATGCACTTAACTTTACGCTCGAAAGGTAAGCCAATTCTTCAAGCTGACCAGTGCGATCGACAGCTTGAGGGCACTGGCTGTAACGTTGCCTATTCCCCCCTTGGTGAATATCACCCACCGCCCACCCCTTTTGTGGTAGTAGCATGACAGGACTTGACTGCCGTAAAAATGTATCTGGCTTAACTGGGGTATATTTTGAGGGACACTAACATATTAACTTTGCTCTTACTTCTTCCGATTTCCATCATTGGTGCTTTGCAATAGATGCTTCAGTCGGATCGACATAATACCTACAAATGTTTGCATAAAATATGTAAAAATTCAAGATTTCATAGTGGGAGTTATGAAAGGGCTGGGTGAGCATCTAAAGAACGAAGACAGCGATAACGAAGTAAAATCTATGGTGTTTGGAGTGTCAAAGACAAGCATCATCTTATGTCAATCAAAAGACCATTCTGACAGCAAAACCACTGTAACAAACTCTCTTTTGCACCAAGCCAAATCAAGACAGCACGAACGGCATTATGTTTATTTTGCACATTCATAAAGACATCGAAATCTATATGGCATTACCTTTCTACGCGAAATCTACTCCACCCCACTCCATTCTATCTCAAATGACTTGACCACCTTATGCCAATCACTAATCAGAAATCTTGAAGCAGATGGTAGCCGAAGACTAGAAGGGGCTTTGTGATTAAAAATTTACATAAAAGGAAAGCTTACTTGATCACCATCACTTTAACTTTACCATAGAAAACAGGGAATCAGAAATAGTTGAAGTGCCACCACAAATGCCAGATCGCTGATCATTAACCATAATATGGCATAATAACACGGGGACAGATTGCTTGGTCTTATTCATTGGCTTTCTATGACAACCGGCGTCATGAGCAGTAAGTGCGACAGATGGTCGGCTTAGTTATCGGGTCACGAGCCATTACATTACCACCACCACAACCAACTTGGGCCTATAATGAGCAGAACCTATACGTTTGACACCCCACCCTATATATCCTCTTCCGTGAGATCTTCACTATCTACATGCCAAGCAACAAAAGTTGACTTGCACGTCGACCAATTCAGCGGTCATATTTATCGCATATTCTGTTCGACACAGGATTGATTCGTACATTTTCAGCAGACCGAACTGGCTGATGGCTTCGCCCAAACGGCGGCATTTCTCGACGTGATGAGGGCATCTGATGAGTGATCGATAATCTAGTAAATATTTCCCTATGATCAGTCAACATACGATGTTTCAAGCCTAACTCATGCTCCGTGCCGCTTATCACATCTAGACAGCACAAAATAGTGGAGAAATGACGCCGTAGCATGCTTCTAAATGCCTACCACTTAGGGTTACCGAATACTATAAAAGGCTGAAGCAGTAAGAGGAGACGCTATATCTAAGGCAATTTTATCCTACCAACAAAGTTAGGCTTGAACGAGCAGATTTTATTTAACGTCGTGGGCTACTCACTTGTTCGAGCACACACTCAATTGAAATCGCAGGTAGACCAAGTTTAAAGGCAGACTTCTGCCATCAGGTTCTAATTAAATAATGAGCCTATGAAAACGCCATTACTAGATTTGTCCTAGTGTCTTATGATAATGCCACTTGGTGCCACTAACATGATGCAAAATCGAAGCTGGCTTGAGGACTGAAACGTAGTCGGAATAGACTTGAAAAATCACGTAGGGAGTGGTCATTTCGACAACGTGGATTGTCTCATAGAAACAGATTTTATAGGAATGCAAATCACCTTTCAGATGCCCCTATCACGTCAGCAAACGTTGCGGCGTGGTGAGGACTATCGGCCAGTTTGATCCGCTGACAGTGCTGGAGTCGATCAAGGTTGATCAGGATGGATGGCTGATACCAACACTGTGTTCAACGTGAAAGTCGACGACATCACGAAAATTTTAAAATGAAACATGGAAACAGCCAAAGACCTCTCTAACGTGATTGGTTTGGTTGTGAACATTAGATGCTGATTGGGGCTTAGAAAAGTGACGACGATGATCCGATACTTATTCTGACAATTAGTCGTGATCATTGCTCAACGCGCTTTTTGTGACAATGATCTGGCGTCGCCTCGAGGTGATGAAGGGTGCTTTACGGGTCGGTAATTAGCTCTAAAATGTGTGATATCTACCCGCCATTAGATGCCTATCCTATCAGTGCTGACGTCTCCATTTCTATATTTGAACCAAGCGGCTGTTAATCTATAAGCATTCATTTTCGAGATCTCAGACTGTGCATCGCTCAACACTCTTCAGTTGACCGTTGTTCTACAATTTGCAATCAGGGATTGGGATGAGGAAGCATAGTTGTGTGGGGTTCAGTTGTGGGCATAGAAATAGAGTCCAAAAGATAGTTGATTTATTTGAGTTGATTCCGTGTATCAACAAAGAGGATGCGTTGGCGATGACATACGCATTTGAGTTGATTCTAGTCAAGTCCACCTAGGGCTCTGATAAGTCTGTAATTGACATTTCAAACTAATTGCAACGCTGCAGTCACCAACTCGCTTTCTTGACAGCTTGAAAGAGCTAGTAAAAGGAACAGGCCTAAATGGTTAACTTTAGTGAAATGATAGACCAATTACTGCACAGGAATTCGTGCCCTGCATTTGACATTTATTGACGGCGAGTAGTTGGACTAATGGAAATCAATCTTAGCTGAGCCAATGGTGATCGAAATTTGTCATCAACTTACTGCATACATAGATTTAGTGTCTCCTTGTGCCCTCAGATTAAATTCACTTTTGGGAGTTTACGCTTCACCCACATTAGATTCAGAAATGGACGGCTTCTAACAAGACATCTACACAGCTCGTGTCCAAATGTGTATCACGAATTTAACCGCCTTTTCATTAGAATTGTAAATGGCGCTGGCACATAATTTTTCAGCAATGGCTGATAGCAGTGGTGTTGATGCATTCAATAGTATGCCTGTTTAGATGCAAAGTATACTTAGGACAAACATAACTGTTTATTTTGTTGCTTGGTTTGGACCAATTTTATTACCCAAGAGGCAAACAGAACCAACTCACGAATGGGGATGCGTAGGTTAGGTGTGAGGAAGAACCAACTCTCCAATTCTGCACAAGTTACCAGCTTGAACAACTTACGCACAGTTGGTGCTAGCGAAGACCTCCACCACCTCCTGTTTGAGACATTCAGCATTTCACCTTCTCTTAAATAGTCTGTTAGATAAAATAACCTTTGGAAAAAGGTTTGCATCAAAAGGTTTCAGGACATCGTATCCTCAAGTGATTTAACACACTCGTTGTGCAATAAGACCTCAGCCCCTTTCCGGATTGAACCGGATCACCTCAGACACATCCCTCTGGCCTCTACTATGTCACAGCTCGCCAGGCTGGCTACTATGTTTATGCTTCTATGATATGTATGGAGCCCACTTAAAAATAAGGCAAGCACTACGACGCCGCTAGCCTTTGCTGAGTTCCGTGTTCGAGATGGGACATCTATTGTGCTGTACTGCAACATAAAATCGTACCACTATAGTTCCAACACCCACCGTGTCACCAAACGATTTCTATCCTTCAGTGTCTTCAGCCGAGTTACATCTGATCAACCATTTTCAAAATGGCTCTCATCGCAAGCAGATAAATTGCATAACCTCTGAACATTATAAAAATAAGAGACAATTTACGCCAAATGCCTGGCTCTTCTAACTTTACTCATATATTAGGCTCGGCAGTCTCACACACACAACTAAGGAAAGCGTCCTGAGGTGGGATGTTGCATGGAATGGAATCCAGGTTAAGGGACGTGGAGCAGCAGCACAAATAATTAAGCATGGAGAACAACTGAAATCAAACCAAAATCGCTTTGAGGAAAATGCTAGCTACCGAATTCAAAATAAAAGGGTTGAAGAGTAAATGGAAAAGTGCAACTAAGGTTTCTTTAACATTGGCAGCTGCGACCACGCACTTACCAGCAGGTTACGCGTTATAGATATAGACGAAGAACACCGAGGCATCTGCAACTTGTCGCATGATTGATCAAGTATCAAGTCAAATGAGTAAAAAAATTGCAGTCAGGCTTCTAAATTGCAGGTGCCACCGAATACAAAGTTGCAAATGGGCAAAATATAAGCATAGTGCAGTTTTGAGGCGAGCATACGCAATCACTGCCACCATGCAGCTGAAACATATCCCTTCATATCATTGATTACATGTGCACCACCGCATTATAAAGCCATTAAACAAGCAGCACAGTAAACCCCTACCAAGGGGATCCAAAGACACAACCTACCTAAACTAGGGCCAGCGCCTTGGCAACTGCATAAAATGGCTTGTCACTATAATTGCAATTAAATGTTTAATCGAGGCAACCGAATTCCAAAAAATTAGACTATTCAATTGCTCTGCAATGACCCTACATCAAATTCATTACATGGCAGCAACTTATTCCTTTTTCGCTTAGTTGCTTACCATCTGGGCTGTACTATGCTATTCCCCTTCCTTCCACTCTATCCCACTCCCATTTCCTCTCTTCAACCTCTTCCACACAAGGCCAAAAGTGAATTCATTGTCACTAAAATAAACCTCGAGTGATGCGACTGGAAGTGTGGATGGACAACGAAGTCATTGTAGTACATTGTGGTTCATTTCGCAAACACTTATTTTCCCCCTCTGTCCTTCTGGATAGGCTAACTGGCATCTAAAGTTATTCTCCACTTTGCGCCCACAAGTGCAGCCACACACAACTTTGTAATTGGCGCCATCCGTCCCTCCTCAAGGTCATCTTCCTTTATTGACATACCAATCAATAATCCAATTGACCCACAAGTAAAGCAATCAATGCCATGCACGTTGTAATTTATTAGCACTCCTGGAAATGTCGAAATGCCATGGAATTAGTCGAAGGATCTCCTCTCGCCCTTGCTCCTCCCATCGACAGTTATGGCTCTGAAAAGACTATTTTTCAAAAGACGAAATGTTCGCGTGTAAGTAAATTTTACATTGACTCAAATGCATTATTGCTAGCTGGAATAGTAGTTTTCCGTGTTCATTCAGATTCCTCCGCTCACATCCACTCAGCCGTATTTTGTTCTCACTCGGGCCTCATTCGCAGCGATAGGATGGAGCTCATCCCCAACAGAGAGCAACAAGAACAAGCGCCGTACGATGATGATGAAGCTAAGTTGGTGGAGAACTATAAAATTGGGATGTGACCTATCCGACCGTTTGGGTGCAACGAGTCAGTGGTAGGATATGGATGAATAGGTGGAGTGATGGCGCTTGCCAACCTCCCAGATGGTATCTGATTCTTTTATGTCGTTGTCCTTCGCCTCAGTGACACCGTTGCTGGCTAGCCAACCATCAAGTACGCGGGGGACGACAGCGGATACAGATGTGGAATTAGAGGCTAAGGTGGAGCCAGATGAGGAGAATGTGGATGTAATGAGGAGGTTGCAGGAGGGAAGATACCAGACACCCTGCAACTTAAACTACTCTGGTGGGTGGCTCTACAATTTGTGCCAATGCACGTAGGATTAAGTTAGTTAGGCAGCCATCTGGTATTTGTCTTAATACTTCAATCTAGAGCTCATTTACTGCATCTGCTATTGCAGGACTCCAAACTGAGGCGGTCTCCACAAGGGGAAAAATGAGCAGAGAGTGAGATGGGCAGCCTGCAAATTACAAAGTAGGCAGTAGAAACAACGCGCTTATCTTCGCTTTTAAGGAAGTAAGTGTAGAGGTAGGAAATGGAGCTAAGACTAGATGGTGTAGGAGGCAGTACTTGAGAGCATATCGCGCGTAATGGAGGTCAAAAAGACACCCAACAAAGACGCGTTGTAGTAGGGTGTGGAAAAGGAAAAGGAGATGAGCAAGCTGCCGTTTCCTCGTTTCGATGACGTCATCACACCTAGTTCTCGCGTTTGTACTGTACCTAAAAGGAGGAAAGAGAAAGCCTCATTTCACATAACATGGAGCAGTTCCGGGTTAACTAGGCGGGCCGGCTTAAGGTGCTGTGGTTGACTTTAATCGCGACGTGTGGAGGATTCTTTGGAGATGAGATTCCGCCACCTGCTTCTTTCCTATTTTATTCGAGCCTATCATAATCTATTCTTCATGGCCAACCTAGTCTGTGATATTCCAGTGCAATGCAGTCTGAGCTAGTTAAGCATAGTCTTGAGTTGTGAGTTTCAGTGCTTCCACGCTGGGACATGGATTTGAGGAAGGCTGTTGCACTTTAGCTAGTCCACCAATACTGTTTACTTGGTGGCTGTAAAGAAATGTGAGAGTCATTAAGAGCAAATACGGCAAAATGAACACAGTGAAGGGCATTAATTTAATTAAAGGAATCAACAAAAACCCCTAGAGATTTCCACGCAGCTAAAAAGGTGGACGCTTTTGGCAAGTATTCGCGGTGATGCGCTTAAACGAATTCTAGCGGTGCACGCATTTTTTCCGTTGAAGTAAAGAAACATGCCTGTTTAACGAAGAAATGGGAAACTATAATGTTGAAAGGAGCGATAGTAGGAAAGGACACTGTAGGATCACTCTACACAGTACTTTGGTACAGGCCCTCTTATCGCCTTCCTTTCTGCCACCGTTTTATAAGTTTGTGCACTTACCTCTTCATCTAGTCAATAAACTGAGCTCAATGCAATGGAATCAGCTCGGTGGAGACAACATGAATTTCCTTTTATTGGCGCACAAGCAGACTCCAAATATAGCTTCCCCTTGCTATGCGGTTCACACCGGATGCCAGATGTAAAAATATCAAAATAACGCGCGTAAATTAAGTAAGGAAGAGTAAAGGAGGATGGTAAAATGAGAGGGGGAAGGTTGGTAGTACAACATACCCCTAAGTTCTATGAGTGCAATACAGTGATTCATAAGAGCGGTAAATAAATGTGCGTTGGAACTAGTTGTGTAGAGTTAATTGGAGCCAGATGACAGGACTGAGATTCTGCTAGCGTGTGCATGAAAGTATACCCCATAGCATGATTGTATGAATTGATAAAGATTGCCCAAGATAGGCCACCCTTTTTATCTATCATAAGGACAGCGTCATGCAGAATTATACCCGACTAACAATTGTTTTTAAGGGGTAGTGGTAGAACGGTACAGAATTGCTGACAGTAACAATCCTCTGCTTACGCATAAACTCCATTTCCTTCAGATGCTACTGGAATGAAGCGGAAACTTTAGTTAAGTGCAGAGTGGACTGCCCGACTTACATTAATCAACTTTCCTTTCTAATTCCCTATTCTCATACACCTGCACCGTAACTCCTCAAGCATGAGCCATTTTGGCTTTGCTATCAGAGCACAAACCTTTCATCTTTTCCATATTCCCTCCCTCCGCCCTCTTTGCCAAAGTTGATAACTTACATTTTATCCACACCTGCATTGTCAGGTTATAAAACGCGATATGCGGCAAGAATTTGCAGAAGGAAGCAGACTCCTAAGCCCAAATACTGTGCAATTGTTAATAAAATAGAAAAGATTGCATTTCCACACCCGTAGTCCCCCAACTTTCTTCACCAAAATGGCCAACCTACACACCGGCCACACTAGCCTTGTCCGATATTAACAATATATCTGCCACAATTTCTTGCAAAAAAGAACGGGCTGCAAGTTCACATTTCTGATCAATGCTAGCCCAATATGGATAACACCGAACTGGGTTCTGTGTTCTTGTTATTCCTCTCTTCGTTTCTAAAATCATGAGCACTGCCTTTCGCTTACACATGAATGGTGGAATTAGAAAATGAGAACTGCAACGGAAATTACATCAGGAAACCTAGTTCTAAGTCCAAATATTGAGCAATTACAGACTTCCCATCTTTCCAATTGTGAGCGTAGATAATTAGCAATGAGTGCATTAGGCGCATCAGAGTAGACAAATTAAATCTGCTGGCAAAGACATGGGGCAGTTAACTACCAATCCTCCTTAAAAGTAATTTAACAGACATTTGCAAGAATAGCTGTTCGCATTATCACTTCGCAGTAAAATATCTCTATTGGTGTCCAAATCAGCGCTGAGGAGTGAGAGTCCATCCTAGCAGAAGTGGCCTTGTTGATGGACATTTAAACAAATCAAAGATGATTCCAACCGTCCGCTGTGAGAGTGCGTTCAATTAGTACTACATTTAGCGCATGCTGCAAAGTGTGGTCACTCAGCTACTGGACGTTCAATTACTTATATTTTAGGAGTAAATGTCCTTTTATTCAGCTTGGTATTTAGTCCATTAAACAGTGCAAACTAGTATTTGCTCCATTGGGCTTTGAATGAATGCTCTAATGCATCCACCATCTAGCATTTATAGCATCATTTTAGCTTGAGACACATTTTCCATGACAATAGAAGAAATTTGAAGCCGGAGCGGATTGCGGATGATGGGCTAACCTCAGTCATCCCTTAAGGCAATGAAAATTTTGCTGTCAAAGGAGGATCTAACAGCCTCAGAATAATGTAAAAATCAAGCGTTGTGCTAATACTTGGGAGTCTCATTTAGTGCAGCACCAGACTCAGCCCTCTCCGCAATTGCTCTATCAACATTCTCTCACAAATTTAGAGCAGGGATATACTGGTGCTATTTAAGGTCGCTCGTACGTCCAATGACATAGACGGAATCATACGCCCAATAACCAGCCTTACTCGGAATGCAAAATTGACATCAAAATGATTTTTGCAGTGTTGCAGAAACCCCATCTGTATGTGCAAAGGACATGTGCCTGCAAAATTTAACTAATACTGGGCAGCTGGAATGACGTCAGCCTTTAAAAGACATCTCAATTTTCACTCCTGCATGACGAGTGCTAACTGAAGGGGAACTAGACTTGGATTATCGATATTGGTTATTAAGTGGAGGACCCTCCTTTCATGAAACGGTCTAACGACAAGGTGTTCCTTTCTCGTTTTGATTCCATTCGGACACTTCTGTCGAAACGAGAAGTGCAAGAAGTGTTTGACATGATATTCATGATTTGTACCGCGTTCCACGCAGTAGGCGAAAAGCTAAAATGAGTTATTTAATGCAAGAAATAACTAGTGAAATGACCAACGTCCAATTTTAATACAATCAGAGAACTCACCTCGCGCTGACTAAATCAAATTAGGGGTGTTTCAATTAGGGTCGAGTTGCTACCATCGACGCCTAGTAAAACACCAAGTCTGCATGTTCTTCATGACCACTACAGCTGGCGCCCGCAATGAACCTGATTAACCATACACAAGCATTCCTAGCAGTAGGCAGAGGAGCACTTCCGTAACCCAAAACCGTGCAGCTCCTGCCAAACAGATGTCAGTGCATTTGATCACTTTGTGATGCCAACTCACATCTACCTCCAGGCGCACCAAATTATGCTGAGAAATCCCGTTATCGCTTACATGACCTAATGTGCACACATGGCAAGTGGTCAATTTTACTGACATTGCTCTTGTGGATTTTGCCACACGTCAACCCAATTTAGTCGACTCAATGGAGGCTAATTATCAATCTTAAAGACTAACCCCTTCAGTTGCATGAACATCAAACTAGATGTAGATTAGATTAAGCATTCTGCAGTGCAAACTGCTCCTCCATTGGCTAGCAACAGAGAACCTTCATGGTCAGGAATTGGCAAAGGAATTGCAGCATATTTCTATAGCGGAAAACTAGTGTCTCAGCACTACCTTCCCTGCAGGCACTAGGTCTATTCGATAAGGGTGTTTGGGAGTCAAGTATGCCAAAACTGTACTGCAATCTGTCAGCTGGAGCGGTGATTCTCCAGTAACTACTGCCTCGAATAATTCCTTGCTTGCAAAGCAGATAAGCGTTTCAGTAGCATTATAATAAAGTTTCACTCTACGTAGCCGCACTTGGTTGCTCAGCATCGGGCCAATACCGAAGACGTTAGTGCAGACCACATCGATGCATTGTTAATGCTTTGTTGCCTGAGACAAACGGAGCTCTATCTAAACTCTTGGAGCACAAAGTGCCCAAAAGATTATACTGAAAATATCTCAATAGCAACTGGTGGGCGTCTGACTCTTAAAGGTTTTGAATTCTAAGCACAGGGTCAAATCACCAGAAGTCTAGTGTGTATGCACTGGAAATGAGCATTATCATGGGGAAAAGAGGACAGAAGCAAAACCCGACGGGATGCTTTGATATCATCAGAGTAGAATTAGGTTTGATGGAGATATTGACAAATGGTAAATGGATAAGTTGAGGTGGGATAGAAATGGGCTGTAATCAGGACTTTCCTCTGGTGAGAGAAAATGGCATGGATTTCTATACGATTTTGTCCTCTCTGGGTACTGTTTTGTGTTTTAAGCCCATATTATCGTAAGAAATGCATGGAAGCATAACTGCTTATTCGTATCACATTAGCCGTCACCCAAACAGACCCTGAACCACAGGGGCTCTCCTCTTTTATCTCCCCTCTAGCTGCGAAAACGCGTTTCTTTGGATGGCCTCTGCGAGTAGTCTCCCTTTGCTGAGCGGTTTAGCCAGCATGTCTACTCTGGACTCATTGGGTGATCCTATTCATGGCGGCATGGCATTATGTTCACCATCTGTGAGTGAGAAATCCGACGCCTATTACGGCCGACATTCAGATGATCAACGGATAATGAGTGTGGAAACAACCAACTTTGCTAATTGACGCAAGTTAGCAAATGCGAGGGGATGACGTGTGAGTGCAGCTTAGCTAAATACCTGCTAAAGATTTCGGTAGAATTGGGGTCCATTTGGTGCCGAAATCAGGTGTATTGCGACTGACAACCCTGTTTTTACATGATCGATGACATTTATACAACTGAACAAAGTCCTCTTATCTTCCTTTATAACTTTAGGTGTTTAGCAGAGCTATTTAAAGTTTCTTGATGCTAAAGAGAACAGGCCGGAACTGTCAATTGAGGAGCTAGTTTTGATGGTTCGCACAAAATTTTCGCCATGTCTACATTATGGTCGTACTTCCAGCCAAGCGTTTAATTACAAGTTTTCGCACAGATTCACTCGGCCCATAAAAATGCAGACTCACTGTCTGATTTAATTGTCTTTAATGTCTGACCCTCTTATTTACCAAAAGGCATCGTACTACTAGCCGCTGTCGTTTCCACACCGATTAGCAGATCCGTAGAGTCTAGTTAAGGGAAACCGAGAGGTGCTATTGGTGGCGATGCCCATCAAATGCTATAGGAGAGCAAGTATTTCAAGGGCAAATGGAAGCACTTACTGGAAACCAGCCTGTAGCTGACAGGACATGGGGCTCGCATGCCCATGTCTGCATCGCAGCAAAAGAACCCAGCAATCAACTGCACATAGGACTGGCAATCTGTCTGAAATTTTCCACTGATTCAAAGCAAGCAGTGATCTCAATAGGGATGTGCCTTTTTGAATAGGCAATAAAACTCAATAGAATTCGCCTTTGTTTCCATAATCTTCAGAGACCGGCAACTCTACTAACATGACTCCTTATAATGAAGTGAAGTGTAAAGAGCTTCTGCTTTTATTCCCAAGGCGAGCAACGGGATGTTGTCAACGCGAAAACCTAGAACTCATTTATGTTCAAGAGCATAATGATTGCACTACCAGTGTCCTTGAGAGCAGTTTTGCTATGTTTTACCGTGTATGTGCCAATCACAAGTCATGATTGCACTTGTCCATACTTCAGGTCACCAACTCTTTCCATCTGCTTCTGGCATTGGATGCAGTTGTGCTTCCTTAAGTGTACCCAAACAAATGCCGAAAGTAGCTTTTCAATTTTTCACAAACGCTATCTGCTAATAGTTGAGAATCATGGCAAGCACGGATTATGCGTCAGATGGGTCCTAAAGGGTTCGATCACCAAGATATTGTAATCATTGTCAATTGTCAGAGAAGAGATTTCTTGAAGGCTGTTTTCCAAGTCTTGGCTGATTAGCTAGCAATTAAGTAACACAATTTCTGCATGCTGCGCAAACCCTAAATTTACGGGTTCGCAGAAACATAGCGAACGCTAACGTGGACCGTTTGGTTTATGTCCATTCTAATAGCTTGAAAGCGAGCTATCCGTCACTTAATGCGTTGTAAGGAGGATAAGAAGTCCCTTCGGACACGATGGAGATGTGTGGGTTTAAGACCATCAAAACATTGATTTATTCGAGAAACAGGTCAGTCATCTGTCTCACATTCTGGTACTGATAAGGGCTATAATCGCTAATAAATCTGGTTCGAGTTGGTGCACCATGGATTAAGAATCGATGTCAGTTTACAAAAAAATAGTTAAGGTGTTAAAAAGAAATGGATTGCTTGAAAAATTGGGTGATTACAATGGGTAATAGGGCTGCTTGAGCAAATAACCAAATGAGCAACTGACTCAGCATGCAAAATATTAATCCATCGTCTGCATTGGAAGGGCCAAAGATTGAAATGAGGGCAAAAGAATGATCTGACAGACAGGACCTTAGTTCTGGTGAATCCAAAGGCAAAGCTCAATGTAGCTTTTGCAGAAGATCGTTTAGTACAGACGCAAATAATGTCTGTCTGTCATGAAGTTCCGTCACAGTGCCCCTAACATTGCATTGCTTACAATATTGACGTCAATTAAAGCCAATAAATTGGACCAGCCCAATTTAAGCTCTAGGCTAAAAATGCAACTGTTTATCGTTTTAACCATCAGTCAAGGACAAACATCAACTCAAACTGCAAAGAGCGGAGAGAAACGAATCGCTTCTCCCTTGATCCATTTATCTAATCCTGCTTTACTAAGAACAGTTATAGGAGGATATATTCCAAACTACTTCGCCAAACGTCTAAAGACATTTGAGTTGGGTTGCTTAGGGAAAAAACTGAGTATTACTCAAAAGTAGTTAACACAACAGTTTCAATGTCATTGAAGATTGAGCAGAATTAAGAACGTAAGGTGACAATTTAATCGCACTAACCCAAGGAAAATAAGTGAGGAGAATCTGTGCCTTGCAACCGGAAAAACTTATGAATAGGTGGCATCTATTTAGTAATAATGCAAATGCTCGAATTCAAGGGAGTTGAAACATCGCCATCAGAGAAATAAAAGGCTGAAAAATGTGAAAGCAAATGAGGTGGGGGGTACACATCGTCAACAAGGAAGTAGAGAGGAGAAATGTGCAACTAGCTTATGTCTTATTGGTGGAACCATCAGTCACCTTAGTTTCATGTTTACCTTCTCATTTCCAGCGATGGGACCGCAAACCTAATATGATTTACTAAATCATTTTCTAGCTTGGCACTGCGTAGTCATAAAAGCCCCTGCACATTTCACTCTTACATAAAGTCACGTAGCTGCAGTTTCCACCATAACGGCCCTGCCCACGAAGGGGCCCATTTCCAAAGTCTTCCGGATTCCCTTCAGTGAAAAGAAAGACTTTCCAAAAACATGGCTTGGTGATTCGCAAAATGTGTAGTTGCGGACTCAGATTTGACAGCCTTAGCAGCGTTTCTGCCATGATGGCACGCTGATGACTGGCATACCAAAACTGATGGGTGCTTTGCATCACTAAAGCCACCTACCAAGAGACAGCTGTGCGAATTGGCAAAAGCGGTCCCTTACGGCACTGCAGTAATGTGATAATTAATGCCAATATTGTATCTATTTATAGACCTTCTTGTACTGACCACGCTCTACCGACCCCTGACATTTCATATCTGATACTGCTACCATCATAACATGTAAGTTTAGAGGGCGTTGCATTCCGTGTCCTAAATAATTTATCGTTTAAACGTGCGATAAATAAAGTGTGGGTTTCGCCAACATTATGTTCTGCTTGAAATATCAGCCGAGGCGCATTCGCAATACTGTTTTCCTTATTATTGCTTTGCAGACTTCAAAACAATTGATGACCACCACAATTTCATGATCTGCAGTTTGCTCTATTATCACTTGAACATGACAGACCCATTTTCGGCCTTTCCAATGAAGGTGGGATGTTAAGCCACTCCGTAAATAATTGCAGTCAAACAATTGCCATTGACGCAACTCCCAAATCGATGACAAACGAAGGTATGTAGCGGTGACAGCAGAAGCGCATCCGGTGTCTTGAGAATGTCGATGCGTCGGTCAGGAAATTCATTGATATCTTCATTATTTTGATGGTCAAGCATTTAATATGGCAGAAGCAGGAAGAAGGCAATGGAACACCTTAGTGCTGAATTGATCTGCCTCTTTGGTGGTGGCTGAGAAGATTCCAAGACGGTGGTTTGTGTGACTGTGAACAACTAGTCCTTCTCGGTTACCTAAGTGCTGATCACACGTATTGCCTATTCTTTGCCATTAAATTCATGCAGAAGTCCTTAATTTGAGTGCAGTGTTATGAGCTTGCCCAACCCCGACCACGGGTTGGCCACGTATCGCGTTGCTTCTAGGAATCGGGCATCAGTGTTTATCATGACAGAGGGTTGTGACATTAAGAAGAATGAGAGCGTCACATACACATTTACACAGCCATATTCACAACATAGCATTGCACAGTAGAAAGCGAAATGAAACAGAGCAGTGTATCATGAGGTGATGCCTGCAGCATGATGGATATCAACCTGAGAGGAGGAAATAAACTTCTATCTTAGCAGCCTTTTTGAGCTTCCACTTCGGTGATTTCTGCGGATAGTGACACTAGAGCCCATGAGCTTCAAGGCAGCCTTCTCAACACATCACCTGGAAGAAAGGCATGAACACCCTCAGCTGTCCGCAAATTTAGCACAAGTGTTAACTTCGCACGTGGTAAAATGCACCAGTAGCAAAATTTACTTTGTCTTGTTGAGCAAACATTGGTGTGATTGGCTATTTCAGTGGGCGGAGCTCGTAGTGGTGTGCATTATGGGACTATTGGTTTCGACTGATGGGGCCTTATTTGCTGTAAAACTCGGATGTCTAGTGAAAAAATGGTATCCTTTTAGTTTGTTAGTTGTTGCTAGGTCATTTGGGTTAGGTCCTTTAAGTATCGATCAGCTCTCTTTATGCGCTTCATAATGTGACTAATGAGACGTTTCCTTTTCAAAGTATGCCACCTACTCACGTTCAGTTTTCACTGTACAGTGCTTTGAGCGAAAAATTATGATTGTTATGGCAGTTCCAGTAGTGGTTGTCTTTCAATAACGATAGACTTTGAATATTGAGACGCGACTCGGTCAAGAAGACCACTTGCCTTCCTATGCGCATGGCACTTATTTGCCACTTTCTCACGAATAAGCGCTTATCGTATGTGTACGTGTACTTCTATTTATCCACTCATCTGTTCCCATGCTAGAGTAAATGTTAAAAAATAGCTGTCTTCTGTTTGCGTTGCCTGGTGGCGTTGATATTTTTACCGTAAAACATTCCTAGCGATTAATGGAGATTGCTTTGACCGCTGGTATTTGGTTTGCTATTTTAAAAAGGATGAGTTTTGATCGATGAGGCCCAATTTTAACAAAAAGACTTAGTTTTGCCAAGTACTTCCCACTCACTCATTATTTTCTTACCAAAATGTGTCTATTTTACTTATGCATGCCTGTTTATCTGCATTTCTTTTATGCACTTATGTTACTGTGGAATACTTTGGTCGGCTAATCGAAATTGTTGTGGCAGTGCATTGAATGATTATGGATTGAACTACACCATACTAGCTGTAACTTCAGTTCTCGATAGTGTGTTGGCCTTTACCTAGTGTGGTAGTGTTCGAAGTCTGGCATCAGTGACTACGGGAACGTGAGTTCATTGTCGGCATGCTTTGGTGCTTGTTTGTTGGTTAGTGTGTTTAGCTCAGAAGCAAATAGGCGGCTACTAGGGGACTCAAAATTGTTTGTCAGGAAGACTGCGGTAGTAGAAGTAGTAGTAGTAGTAGTAGAATTTCATGGATTGCGCTTGCCGATAGAAGAGGTTTTCCATGCTTGATCACAGGGAACAACGACTGCAAGAATTGCCCCGGTTGCTGTGCGATTTGCGCACTATATTCTACTCCAGAGAGCTCTGTGAATTTGAAATTTTCGAAGTTTTGGAATGCTGAAGCAAAGGTAAAGGCGATTCGATCGGAAGGGTTGTAGATGCGTGTGTGTGGTTGTGGCATTTTAATTTATCTTTGATTAATTTGCTTGGCTTTTGGAGGAAGCTAGATGAACTCTGCTGACCCATCCATTTGTGCGATGGACGAATTCGAATCTGACGCGTGTAAACCGATTAGCAGCTTGTGTTCTCGCATGTTGGTCCTGAGAGTGGTCTGGTGTTGGCTTTAGATGGCATCGATTGGAGGTGGTTTCGAGTGAGCAGACATCACTTGCCTTTGTGTTTTTTGCCTTTCCTAAGTTCTGTGAATCGTTGTAAATGCAAAGGAGGTGGAGGAGAATGAGAAGGACCACGATACCAACATGCTTTGAATGAAATGCGTGGCCTTGTTAAGACTGCTTTCCGTCCGAATTTTACACTTAATATTTTTTTTGGAAGAACGTCTTTGGGAGATTCAGGGGCAGGAGGGACAGCGCGAGGTGTAAATTAAGTAAAGAACTTTGCAACCAACTCCTACTTATTGCTATGGAGCTAGTGGTTTTGCGGCCTTGATGCTTACTCCTGATCTCATGCCGAGGCTATTTGCTGCCTTCCATCAGAAGGGACAATGATGGTGATCGCACCTCTCCAGTGGAGAGGAAGCAATATGATTGTTGAGCTGGAAGCGACGAAAGAATACTTGGGTATAGGGCAAAGACGAGACGCCTTTAGAAGGAAGTGGAGCAAGGGACAGAATAAGGTCATCGTCGGATGCTTTTGCATTACGTTGTGTCAATCCGCCCCTAATGCCCCTCCGACAATCTTCCGTATGGTCCTGATTTCCTTCGCTTACCCATATTCTTAGTCATAGGTTCGAGTGGGATGTGTAGGAATAGACTTTGTAGATAAAATATGGGCTTCTCCCAAGCAGCGCACTCGAGAACGCCACTCAGAGTGTACCTTGATAAGCAAAATGCACTAAAACACCACTCGTGAAAATGCTGGAACAACGCATGTAAATGAGGTTATGGAGGAGAAAATTAAGATGAAGAAGTGAGGGTGGAGAGGGTGGTCGCATACCTTATCCATAATTTTTACGATTTTCTTGTCCATTAAATCTTTAACGTCTTTTAGACAAAAAGTGAGAGGTTGAAAAGTTACAGCTAGATTGAGGGGGGAGCGGTGAAGGTAGAGAATGAGATGTGGACCATAGGTAAATAGATAACGAGGGGAGAACGAGGCACTGCTAAAAGTACGTTGGGAACGAAGATGCCTTGAGAAGCAAGATGAATGGCAGAAGGCGTGGAACGCGCGAGCGAGTATGCGTGGTGGTTATCTGTGTCATTGACCTCTTCCAACTGGATGGGTGGCACGCGTTGTGAGGTGGATACTTGGGAGCAGGCATCACTTGGCTTTGTACTTCTTCACTCTGGCTGAATTTCGTGCAGCATATTGCATGTGAGACAGGGTTGAATTAAAGGACCTACGACTTCTTCCTTTCATTTCAAAACATGGCAAATTAGTACAAAACGTCCTCCATCCAAGGTAACACTGAGCGGACAAGAATTAAATTCACATGCTTTTAGCAGGGGCGTTCAGGAATACCCACTCGGCTGCAAGGTTCTCTCTGTTAAACAATTTTTGGAGTGGAAATGTTTGAATTAGCCTTAAAAAGTAGTCTTGAAGTTAGAATCAGCAAAGGAGCACGTGATTTCGGTAAACTTTGCCTGTATCGCTCAGAGTTTTTGGCTAGTTAAATATTCTTGCGTTATATCAGCATTTGAGCTTAAGAAGGAATCCAGTCGCCACCTCAACCTTAAGTGTAATACTTTGTTTGTTCGAACTAACGATTTAGGTCACTTGGGTGGCCATATTGTACTTAGCCGGTTGGTCGGCCTTTGGGCCGTGCCAACAGCCCCCAAGCCCTCTGTTTCCAGAATACATGTATTCTATCCTTAGTACTATGCTTTCTTTTACCCTAAAGGGAGTCTCGGGACGCTACATTAAGCCTCATTGGAAATCGACACTAATGGCCTAGCGCATTTATTCTGCTAGAATTAATGTACGCGTCCCTTACATTTGCAACAAATCTCTCTCTGCGTTCATATCTACATGTCATGCGTGTGTATTGGGGTGTGCGTGTGTATCATTGCTTAGTAATCCAAATGCCTGTGCATGGGTATTTTACGTCAGGTTGGTGGTAGATAAATCGCGTGGAGTGAAGCGAGTCCTCTTTTAATCTAAACGCCGATAAATTGCGCAATGTGTGGCCAACTTAGGGGAACGAAAATTGTTTTCAACTACTGTGCCACATCACAGTCGCAGCCACCTACAAGACCTCAACCTCTTATCCTAAACAACTATTTGAGCCTTAAGTATTTAAGATAATTTTACGATCTGTACAAATAGGGATTAGTGGTACTTTACTGAGGACAGAGGATCACAGGCTTTGGTATTCTGCAGTCAAGTCAATGGAATACAAGGTAAAAAAATCTTCCTAGAGTTTATTTGGAGATTCCTTTTAACCATTAGCACAGAGTTTAATCGTAGTGAAAATAGCTGCCTGGAACCAATCTGGTGGCATGACTTGTGCTAAGAGATTGAAATTCAGTTTAAACGGAGTTCGTCGAAATATTTTTCGAATTTCAAACGCTCGTAAATACCAAGTGTTACGCTGTATCTGCATTTATGCGAATTATAGAGCCAATGGTGAAAAAAGTGCAAAACGTGTCCTTTGGTTGGTGTGGTCTAATTCAGATGCCTGGTTGCCGCAACAGAAGGCAAATTGTACTATTCTACTAAGTTTCGCCGGATCCAGTAGCCTAGAGGGCAAAGAATAGTGACCGAGCAACATTATATGAAAGTAACCCTGTGTAAGTATGCGAATATTAAAAAGGCTAAGCAAAGAGGTATGTGCAACGTGATGTAAAGAGGGAGTACATTTCTTGGAAAATGGGATAGAACTGCAGCAAATTGACGCCTACGCATTCGTGATATTTGTTAAAAGGCTTTAGCGGCTTAATTTGTCGTATTATTGCCGCTTATATTACCCTAACGTGCTGCCTTGGCAAAGAATGCGATGCATCAGTTTGCTGGCCCAAATATGCGAGTTTAGTTGTTGAGACACTGGTCCAAGCTGCGATGTTCCCACAGGACAATCGAAGACAATTCGACATGGGAATACAACTCATACTAGCGATGTGTGCCGTCAACTCCTTGGCGAAATACTTATCGAACGAGGTAGTGCCTCGATATGGGAAATGTAAGTCGTTTGTCCATCAGACAACAACATTTGTGCATCCGATGAAATGGACCGATAATACTGTCTATGGTATTTAGCAGCTGATGCAGAGCTACGCCTAGGATATGTGCTTAGCACTGTAGTGAGCGTTCCGACTGACTTCAGGGTCTTGGAAATAGGACAGGCTGATCTGCAAAAGATTCGGCAGTGCTGTAAACACGAAGCGGGAACAAGCATAATTTAATGGCATAGATGAACTACCTATGCAAAAAGCATCTTAAAACAACAGTAACTTAATGTGTTTGCAGACTCCCAAAATAGATTAAACAAGTAAACAAAATTAAGTAAAGACATAAAAGCGGGCCTATGAATTTGGGACAAATGAGCCACTTCTCCTAGCACAGCAAATAATCTCTGCATAAAAAACACGGGCAGCATACTAAGGCATAAAAACTAAAAGTGGAATATACTGTTTGAACTCAAAAGTGTTTAGGTAGGCTACTATAAGTATGACCCCTTTCGGCGGTTAGTTCAGTATTCGAGCTTGTAGGTTGCTGTTGTTTAGCGCTCGCCTGATTTGATTTTCATCACTTTTGATTGCATACTCGCTTGTTAGGTTCGGCTACAAGAGGATTATTTAGGGAGGCGAACAACATGTTGAACAATGTTAATTTTTATCGCAGTTGGTGTCAATATATCACTCTTCCATTCGCGGCATTAGCGCGAATGCAGTTTCAGGCCAAATTTTTTAATTTACAAAATAGGATTTCACAGCCTTTATTGATGCATCTCCTTTCCAATTCGTTGTGTAGTTCCAGCGTAAAATAACCTTTCAGAAACATCGCTGCGTGTTTCGGCTGATTCTCGTCCTCATATTGATAAAAATGACCTCCGAGAAACTTGCTGAGATTGTCGGGAACAAGATCGCGCTTCTTGCCAGTTGTGACGAAAGTGCAATTAAGCAAGCTGAACTGGTGTATGCCGAGAGAAATGCTCAGTTAAAGCAAGAAATTGATGCTCTCAAGGAAAAACTGGACAATCTGGAAACTATGGCTGGTTGTGAGTTGTTTTTGTCCGATTTTTGACAGGGTCTTCGCAGACAATCAATTCTTCTCCTCCTCATTTTTGAATCCCACTAAAATCTCAAGTTCTACTATTGCGTTACCTTCGATCCGTCCAATCAACAAACCTGGTGCGTTCCTCCCGTTCAATTTCTATAGTAATTTGATTTTGCTTAGGCTAGTAAATGCCATTGGAGATCTTAACAGTAGTAGTGCCCAAAATCGCACTACTACTATTGTTTCCAAAATTCGCCATTCTCTCCTTATTAAGTTCGACTCCTTGGTAGTGGGGTGTCTAATTTAACTTGGCTTAGTGTTCGGTTTTCACTATTTTTTCCTTTTTGGAGTGAACATGTTTTGTGATGCGATGACATTAACCTAATGCTGAACTTAAATGTTCTTGATGCACTTTCAACTTAGTTGGATTATCAGTCATATAGACTTAACCGGTCCAATGATTGCGCTAACTGGTCAAGTCTAAGTATAACAGATATTTTGTGATCATCCGGATTTGTTATTTTGTGGTGCGAATTGTGGATTTTTGTCCATCGTTATCGCGACGAACACTATTTGTTCCTCACCGATACCTGAGTTGATACATGCACCTCTAGTGTGCTTCTCCGGTTGCATTTGCTGCTTGAAGAGGTCTTCCCTGGTTTCACCGCTAAAGAAGACACCTTACCAAGTAGGGCGTACCACTGAATGACAAAATAAATCCTGCTATCAGCGAGGCGTTTTCATCAACATCACTGCGTGTTCTTTCACATACATTACTTGCAGGGGCATGGAAACGATAAATCTGAAGACGGCGCCAACCAATTCCCTCTTATTTCTATGCATCGAATAGCTGCTGTTATGCCACCGACATTACAAAGGGGCCGAAACAGCGATGATCCTTGTCTTTGGTAGTATAACCCTCATCTTCAAAACTTTTTTTGTTCGAGTCCGTAATTAGAGATGGCATTTACAATGCATATTTATCAGTACTGCAATCGTATACTGCCTTTTTTATATCACTTTTTATGATGGAATTCGTTCAGCCATGTTTGCCGCTGATTTGCATGCACTGTTTGGCGCTTTTTCCTTAACTTTAAAACAAATCTCTTTCAAAATCACGTTCTATCCATTTGTTTGTTTCTATCAACTGAACTGCATTGTTACATTCGACATGTCCCATTTATGCAGCAGATAACAACCGTTAATCTTTCTGCAACTCAGATAAGAAGCATTTCTCCCGTGACGCCAAGCAAAAGCCTATACGTAAAAGTGAGAAGAAGGAGGAAGATCTACGTGTTGATATCAGTCGGATCGATATGAGGGTGGGCAAAATCGTGGAGGTGGAGCGACATCCTGATGCAGACTCACTCTTTGTGGAGAAGGTTAGTCGCAATTGCTCTTCTTCCCCTAGATATCCTATCCTCAAGCCTCTGGCGAGACATTTGCCCATGCTATTTATAAGGGCAGTTAAGGCCCTTTACACAAGGCAATGCTACTTTCCTCGAGAGTGTATGAGCAATTAAGTTATTTGTGCCTCGGGCTTACGTCCAGACAGCGTTTCTGAACACTGACAGTCGTTTTAACTTGACTCAACAAATTTTAACTCCAGCAGATCTGGTTTTTAGCTATTTTGAAACACTCCTTATTCGGTTACAAACCTGGTTCCTTACTTGACTGACTCTTAGTATTCTAAATGACCACATAATATGATTTTTGAAGAAATACACTGAACTTGAACAAAATTTGTGGCTAAAATTTGATCACTTTCTTGCTGCTAATTAGGTTTCTAGCAACTGCATCTGTGTTCTGAGTTGTCAACGCATATTTCTACTGGAAAACCGTCATTTTTTTGCAGATTGGGCATTCAGTGTAAGAGATTCTACCTTTCTGTCAATGTGGCTTGACTTACAAAAAAGAGATTCTTTTAAAGACCCTAACCTAAAGATTACACAGGCTTGACAACTCCTTGTAATTTTCTATCAGGATACTTGTAATGGTAGTTTTGAAGCCTTAACGGAGCTGTTTTGATCCCATTTGGTCTATTGATGTCCCGAATTTCTAGCCAACTATTTCGAAAACACCGATCCATGCTCCGAATGGACAAGACATCAAGGGATCCGGAAACATGTTCTTTGGTGGTTTTGTCCTTTAGTAATATTTTTATGGAGAGCCCCACATTTTCTGCCGAATGGGTAAACCTTTCGTGGAGATTGCCTGTAGGTTCTGCATGACATAATGGCAGAGAATTTCAGACATCAAAAGGGAATAATTGTGGTTTATTTCTAAAGTCAGATAGGTTTTGTCGTCTTCAGATTTGAGAACCGAAACTCAAGACTTGTAAGTTTTGATGATTGACATCCCATACTGAATGCAAGTGCCCACCCTTTTGCAACCTCGGTTCATCAAGAAGACGCTTTTGAATGCCTTAATTCGCTCTGTGTGAAGAGTCTGTTCGCCCAATTTTAGCTAGAGAAATTCTTGGATCGTGTTAATAATTTAAGGTTGTGGCGTCAGGTTCACAAAAACAGCTACTTTCTGTTATGTAAGACGATGACTTAAAACGTCTTGAACTGATGGCGGCTTGAACTAACCCTTGCAATTCGCAAGCAAAATCCAAAGGGCTCATTTGATTTTTAATATATTGGTTTCCTTACTAAAGCATTAGAAAATTTGAAAACCGGGTTGAATGTTTATTCGACCGCCTCAAATGTCGTACAGATTCCACCGAGCCCTTTTGTAACTCCAAAATGACTGATCTAGCTACATGACACTCTGATTGTTTAGTAACACAGATGTGGTCTTGGAATTAACATTGCTTTATTTTAAGGTCGGATTTTTCAGGGAGTTTTAATCCCATAAATTCCTTTATAAGACTATGTCATCTCATGCCATTGTCTGGCAAAACATTCCTTGCCCTCTGCAGCAACCATTTTCGGCTTCGGCTCCTACATGGTGATATCTTTCCCTTCCTTCTGTAAGGTGGATCTAGGCGAAGGTAGCCTACGCACAGTGGTCAGTGGTCTCGTGCCTCACGTGCCTATTGAGAGGATGCAAGGATTAGTGGGCATCTTCGTGTGCAATCTTAAACCTGTCAAGATGCGTGGTATTGAGTCACAGGGTATGCTGATGTGCGCTGCTGACGCCAGTGATAAAGTAGAACCTCTGGTTATTGAGAGTCCAACGGACCTTACTCTGGGTGACAAAGTCTACGTACAGGACTATCCTGGTGAGTTGATGTCCGCATTCTATTAAAATACCTCGGGTATTGGAAGCACGCTAATTTCTGCTTTCGCTGCGTCCCTATCGAATGAGAAAACGTTATTGGATACGACTAGAATTGTGCTGATTTTTGACAACTTTCAAAAATAACGCCGCATATTTATTCGTCTTCCACAATGCACGTATAATTTAAGATGTGCCAAAACATTGTGAGAATTCGAATGGCCATTCAAACTGCTCTTCGTCTAGCAGCTATAACTCGCAGTGAGTCCACTGAGAATCTCAAGATCTGACTGGGTAGATAGAACGGTAAACGGAAGCTTCAATGCAAGTTCTTGGTCCGTTTAAGGCTTAGGAATCAAATACTCTAGAGATCCCTATCAAGAGGAAAACTGTGCTGCTGTTTTAATTTTAGACTCGTGTGCTCCTGCATGTCTGTGTTGAAAATGATCGGTGGTTGCTATGCGCGTTCTAGAATAATCTCATGGTATTTGTTCCGCCACCCTTTCCCATTCCCTTTTTTGATTCCTCGGAATTGAGATTTTCAAAGGCTTCGTCCTCCGGAGATTTAAAGATAGAAAAGTTTCGGTCATCACAGATTGCTCGTGTGCAGAACTGTTTACTTTTGATTTCCAACCAAGAACAATTTAGTGCTTCCACACGCCTTATATGAGTAACTGGCGAGCATGTCAGGCAGGTAAGCACCCACTGTTGACTGATGGCGACGTGGAGTTGTCCATCCATTCCCGTATAATTGTGACATTCGGATCAGCATTGGCGTCAGCGGTTGTTGGCAAATTAAGTCCATTCCTATGTGGCATATGCCAATCAGTAAACAAGTATAATTTTCGATCCCGAGGCATTCTAGACTGTCCGGTAATTGGACATGAAGGAAAAAGCCTCTAGAACACCCATTAATTTTGCTGATGTCCACTGCAATTCAAAACGCTGGATTTTCTGTAAACGCGTAAATGGCAACATCTCGGAAACGTCGGGACCCAAAGTGGCAATGGGTGTCACCATCGTTTTATGCATTAATGCACTTTGTGAGCTTGGATAGGCTGTGCACAGAGAATCCTGTTTATGGAATTTGAACGATAATGATGCTCATGTGCGAGAATTTCACTTTGCTCAATCAGCTCAACTACTTTTACTACTTTTGAGTCTTCCCTTTAGGCGAACCGGATGCTCAACTACATCCCAAAAAGAAAGTGTGGGAGCAAGTGATGCCTGATTTGCGCGTGGACAGTTCGCAAATAGCCACCTACAAGGGTGTACCCTGGAAGCTGAGGAACAGCCCCGATGCTATCATCAAGGCCCCTACTGTGGTGGACGCGCAGATCTCCTGAACGAAAAGTGGGATTCATCGCGTTTGAAATAAATGGAGGCAACTTTGTGGCGTGTTCGCACCTTTTTCTTGTGGTGGGTAGTATGCAGATGTGTTGAAACAGATTGGTCGATTAGATTACAAGGATTGGATTTTGGTCCCACTTAACGAACGTCCGAAGTGATGTTGAAAGAGACCGATAAAGGATCTCGTTTCCTGCATTACTTACCAACGAGACTGCAGCTCCCTTGCTATGGCGTGCCAATAAAAGGCAAACCGGCTTGAGAAATGATTGCCTGAGGTGCTTCAGTGGCAAGCTAAGGGAAAGGAAGAGATTTCATCCTCAAAACGACTGATTTCTGTGCCCTAGACCAGCGTCAGCTTTGACTATGCAAATCAGTAGGCGCAGTCATCTGAATTGCTTGTGACTTATTCGCCGGTGATACCAATGCCTTTGCAGATGGAGAACAGCAGCTAAACATGTCCCGTGGTTTTACTTTGCATTAGAAGCGAAACAAATTCATCATCTCCTATGCAAGGAATGGAGACAGGCAATCGTATTGAATTTGGACACGGGAGTTGATAGACACTCGGTTTTAAGCGAAACGGCATCATAACAGTAGGACGAGTGTGTATAAGGTAGTGCTTCTGTCCTTCCACTCGCTCCTTTCAACGTAAAGTAAAAGTGTAGGCTACTGTTCGTGAGGGTAGTACCCGCTTCCAGCTAATAAGTTGTTCTCTTTGAAGGTCTGTGTCGAACAGCCATCAGAATTAGCGTAAATCTGTGTAAAGCGGCCACTTACCTGTGATAGATATTTTTGTATAATAACCGCGTCGCATTTACCTATTGTGCTGCCAAAATCAACCGAGCCCAAACACGGCAGATCCAGGCGTACCGACAACACTTGCCAGGATAATGGTCAGCTCTAGCGAATTAAAAATTAGAGCTTTAACGTAATTAGATCTAGGTCATATTCTGGGAGCAATAATTACACAGGTATGTGCATTTCTGTTTGGCGAAAACGAACACACCGACGAAAGACAGCAATGGATCACAAATTGTCCTAAAGAATTAACTCCTTTAAAGGCCAGAAGTTATTCCTGATTAATTTACGTCCCGATGCAGATCTATTTCTTAGGCGGTCAGATGTCTAAAATGGAGCAATGACAAAATCAAGGACCTCACTTGCAATGGAAAGTATGCGTCACAGCATGAATTTGAAAATCAAACAAGAAATGTATGGAGCTCCAGCGATGTCCACAATAAACTCAGAATGAAAAATAACTGACCATTTTGCATCCAATTGTGCGACTTCAAGTTGAACTATTTTTAACCTTCCTCATACGACCGCACACTCAATGAACCATTCCAGGAGGCTGGATTTTAAACCACTCTGAAAACATTCCCGCAGCACTTTCAACAGGCTTTGGTAACTGCTTGCAGTACTTCAGTTGCGTTTCCTAACATCTTATTAAGTTAAGAGTAATTAAAAAACTTTCGATAATTACCATGTATAGACACTTATTTAAGTGCGCTTCTGGAGACTGTTTACCAAGCTGCACAAATTAAAGATGTTTTTGAAGGATAAATAGTTACTACCAATAGGACATCCAACTTACCAGAAAAAGTTTCATATTTTAGCTAAAGAAAATCTCAAAAATATAGCAGGGGCGAAAAGATGCTGGCAGTGGAGGTTAAGAAAACCACGGTTCCACGGCGAACTCTTATTGCACCTTCACAACTTCCATTTACCTCAGAAACCTCCACCATCAGCGCTGCTGATCTTTAATTGAATTTTAGCGTTGCTTACAGTGGGATTGATCTTGACGCTGAAGATGATGGCCATTTGTTTAAAATTTGCCACCTCAAATGTTTACAGATGCACAACCTCTGCTGGGAACCCACCTTGATAGCCCATGGCACATCAGACCCTAGCATGGGTCAACTGGAATCGAGTCCTGTCGAACAGCTGAATTTTGATCTGACATTGTGCCAACAAATCAGGCTGCTTAACAAACGGGATTACATGGGTTGCTGAGCTGTGTACTTTTAAGGTCAGAGGAATCAAAATTGGGTTAGCGCAGCAAACTGCATGGTCGCATCTAGCAACATACTAGCTGGGCCCAATTGCGTGATCTCAGATTTGGCAAGTCCAGATAAAATCACCATCTGTGTCTTTGAAAGCGCAAAGTTTGTTGTAAGCTCTTAATCCACATTTGGATCCGAGTGCTTCTTTGTGAGTACATGCTGGTTAAACACGGCCCAGCACTCTTAGAATAAGCTAAAAACTCGTTGCTTTGGGGCAAGCCCCAGCTGAGCTCAACACCTACCATAACTAGTCAGTAAATTACGTTTAAATATAAGGGATTGTTTAATGAATTGCACTGGGGAGCAGTCTTAATTCTTCAATCCATTTAAGGACACGCGTATGTCTGCCTTAAATGCAAAGTACAGATGCTCTCCATTACAGGATGAAAATATATAAAGACATTTGAAACACTAAATCAAGCTTTAAGGCTTTTGATTTGGTCTTTAAGATGTGGCACAACTTTGCTTTCCGCAATGGTTAGAGAAGTATTCTTTGGTGTCGCTTGGCCAACAGGTAAAATTTACCACAGAAAAATAACTTTCTCGGTAAGTTTTCAATTGCAAATTATGGTGGACACATTTGTACGGGCGTTGCTTAGAGCGAAAATAAATTTGCATTCGACAATGCCTTAAAGACAGGTATGGGTGGAGGGAACGGCACTACTGTCTGAATTGTCTGTCGACATGTCAGGATGCAAGAGTGTGCAGAGGGAAGGGAGAGGTGAGTAGATGGGCTGGGTAGGATGGTAGAACCCTCACCTGTCAAGCGTGTTCCCTCATTTGATGGGTCACTATATTAAGCCAGACAATTAAACAACATTGCCCCACGTAACAGACTTAAAGAAAATTGCTTTTAGTTATTCATTTTGGTCTAAAAATAACTCAATCCTGATTAAAAATTTTTGGCAGATGAGTAGGTTCGAGCGAGCACATCTAATGACTTACAGCGGTTAGAAAGATGTGGTTTAGGTTGTCATTGCGACAAACCCTAACGCATTCAAGCTTCCACGTGCCGTCACTGCAAGCAGTATAGATGATGAGTTGTCAGAAGGTGTATCGATCCGATGGAAAATGTTGCAAAGACTTTGGTATTAAATCGGTAAATACTGCTACTAAAGGCACCGTCAAATATTGCATGTCAAGGAGTTACAGGACAGGCTGAAGTCATTCAGTTTAACTTCACTCTTAAAGCCATTTTTGCAAGTGGTTGGTGGGAGGGTTTCTCAAGACATGAAAGCATTGCCAAATTTCTTCTTTGATCTCGCTCAATAACAATGGAAATGTGCATGTTTACGATTCCTAGCAAACTCCAATTTCATCAACACTTAGTATACAACATTATAAGCGAAATGTTTTTCTTAGACAATCGATAAAACTTAATCTGCCTGGTCCTAGTTCTGCCCAATTTGATATGGCAAGGTCTGCTATGTCTTTCTGCGCACCACATTAGAACATTTATTTAGCGTCCAGAGAATTAATGAGTTTAAATTAGAGTGACTTTTTCTCCTGACATCATCTCTGACCTTGCGCCTAATGCATTCATTGTCATCGTTGGCGCTGCATTGATCCCACACACATACGCATTTCTCTAAATGACAGCAGCGAATGGGAATTAACAAACTAACTTTGCTTCATTTTGCAATTCTCAGACATAGGAACTGTTTCTAGACTACAGCTAATTATGGATTGTTCGGCTAATATGAAGTGGCGCAATAAATGGTGGAAAGAAATTACTGGCTAAACTAAAAATAATGGCTTTGCAATTGGCACGAACAAATAGTGGATCCATTTAGCGACAAAATGCAGTCGACGCTCAACCTTGGACGGTGATCATTCGATAGGACTGGGGAGGTGTAATTTAATCATTAGCCCTATGCGTCGTTCGCTGACGTTGTGAGAAGTTGTTTTTTTATTAAAAACCATGCAAAATTGGAGCATAGGAAGCAAAACCTTATCAAACGCCCCAAAAAGCAAAGGTGTGAAGTCGTAGTTCTACGTGATCGAGCATGGAAAGCCCTCCTTGATTGGAGGAGGTGGAGAACGGGAGAAGGGAGTGAAGAAGGAGAGGGCGCATCAAGTGATCGGTGGCTTCCAAGTTGACGGCCAATCCAAGAAGATGCGTGGTAGGTGGAGATGACTCTTTGCTAATACGATCGACCGAACTGTGTGGCGTTGACCTCAGCCAACTCACCGGCAGAGATTTACCGGTTCAATAGAGCACTGATAGAGAAGGAAACGCTTGCTATTCACCACCTTGTCGCAGGCCAAGTTTGTGAGAATGTCCTTCTGGTTGATGCAGCATCTCTGCTGTGGAGAAGGTGTCAGGACACCTGAGTTGCTGTTGGTGTACCTGTTGGAGTACCTGATGCATTTCTATTCCTTCATTAACCTCAGCATTAAATCAAATGAATCCAGACATTCAAGCTTATTGTGGATGCATCTGAATGCAGCCTCCTTAATTTTTACAACTTAGGTGTGTTTAATCGTAGGGAACACAAACAAGAGCAGCCTGCTGACCGAAGACACGTGTCATCCGATGCAGTCGAATTCCTCCATTAATTTTTGCTTTGAATTGAATCAGATGTCTTGGCAACCATGTCGACCGCAGACATAAATGGAAGCCGCCGCGTTGTATATTCAATAAGGCTACGGAATGAGGTCGTGTCTCATGCGATGCGATCCAATTTCTCAGCTAAATTTGCTTAGGATTGAAGTTGGAAGTCTCGACCAATATGTTATCGCAGATGCACTTGAATGTGCCTCGTTACACATTCTACATTTTGTATTTTTCCTTTTACGAAGACTCTAAAACAGGGGTAGCGTAATGTTAAACTTACGTCGCTTGCAATGCCGAACGATTGTAGGCACGTGCCACGCAATGCTACCCATTTCTACCATAATTTTGGCTTTCAATTAAATCAGAAATCTTGACATGCATACCATGGCGGATGGACTTGAATGCGACTCGTTATTCTTCAGCAGATCAGTTTTATTGTTTTTAAAGGCAATAAACCAAGGGTAGACAAGGTATTGAAGTCACATCTTATGCGATGCGATTCAATTTCATCGTTGAGATTTGGCTTTGAATTTAAAGAGTAAGTCTTGCAAACGTATAAGCGTAGGTGTATTCGGGCGCGTCTCGTTATCATTTAGCAGTGCGGTTTCTTCCTGCGTGAAAAAAATAAAACAGCAATAGCCGAACTATTAAAGTCAAGTCTCATGTGATAGAATATAATTCGTTGGTTAATTAGGGATTGAATTAAATAGGAAACTGAGGCAAGCATATCATTGTGGAGGTAGCGACACGCACATCAGGGTGGTTGCCTTTGTATGAGCTAGGTTAGCATTCACAATCCTAATTTTTACTTGGAGCGACCCAAAAAAATTAGCCAAATGATTGAAGGAATGCCTCAGGCGATGCGATCCAAATTATCCATAAAGTTGCTATGTGAACTAAATCAAAAGTCGCGAAATGCATACAATCAGGGGTGAATGTGGACACTGCAGGTTACTATATATAAGTGAGTTGTACCGATTTTATAGCGACAAAACCAAGGCTAATTTTGAACCAAATATATAGACAGATGCCATAAATACAACAACGCGCACAAAATTAGATGCACTACGTTCATATTCAGGTCAGTGGTTAACTCAATTTTGGAGACGAAGAGGAGCAGTCAAATAATCGGAGGCGGGTCCCTTGAAATGCACCTTGTTACTACTCAGAACCGTGGTTTGTTTTATCTTTAGGGACTGAGTAAAAGAGCAGCCGAAATGTTAGGGACAAGTCTCATGCGATACCCTCCAATTGCTCCGCTAATTTTTGCCTTGAATAAAATCGGTAGTCAGTGCAATCTTATCGACGCAAATGAATTTGGATGCGCTATGTTGGCATGCAGAACTGTGGTTTATTCCTTTTAGGAAACTGTGATAAATGGCAGGTGAATCATCGAAGAAATATCTCATGCGATGAACTCCATTTCCTTCGTTATTTTTGGTTCTGAATTAAATCAGCTGTCACCCCAACTATATCGACGCGGATGAATTTAGACTCTTATTGTTAATGTTCGGAACTGTAGGTTCCTAATTAACAGGGGCTGAGTAGGAGGGATACTAAATGAATGAAGTCACGTCTCATGCGTGGCGATGCTTTTCATTCGATTTTATTTCGCTTTGCTTTAAAAAAGAATTTCAGCAATCTTTCCCATCGCAGAAGCGTTGAGATAGGCCTGGTTGCATTTGTTTTACTTTTTTTCTGTTTAGCTGCATTTTTGCTTGCTTATTTACAAATAATTATTCCGAGTCTTCATTTCTGACTTCACATTCCAGCTAGCTCTGCGTCGTTGCGATCAGCAGACTTTTCTGTTTCCGCATTGGCAGCTGAGAACGCTAGTGAGAATCGAGGCAAAGCATTTTCACTTGTGCCGCAAGTTGACACTGATTTGGCGCCTCCTGTTACCTAATTTGCGCACCTCTTTCTCTCGTCCACCTAATGAATCCTGCTCCGATATTTGCAAGCTTTGCACCTTGATGCTCTCCTTTTCCCAAACCGATACGTCCATTTCAATCTAAAACAATGGAAGAAAGTTGTGGAGGAACCACAGGAGTAGAAAAGAAGTCGCGACAATGTGTAGAGCTAAAGCCAATTGGCCACCCAACAAACCACCAAAGGAGAGCTTACTTTGTCCAGTATGCAGCTGTCGACCTGGTCGTCTAAAAGGACGCGTTTAAATGAGAGAATGAGATGAGTGCGCCCCCGCAATCGCATGCACTCAAGTGCACACACGCCCTTACCTGTTCCCGTGTGGCTCCATCCAATTCGACTCCCTAAAAGGAAAACGTAGGAGTTGGTCAGTGACACATGCAGACACAAACTCGAACAGACAGACAGACAGACAAACAAAAAGCGGCACACCCAATGAGCAAGTTGCAGATGAACTCAAAAGAGGAGGCCACATTCTTACCCGTTATTGCGGGGCGCCAGGATGAGACAGTCTCTACAGGAACAAGTAAGAGAGTAGACAGTGAGGTGGGCAGGTAGAAGCAGGAGGTAACTGCAAGGCACTCACCTTTGCTCTTGAACGAGTAAGTGCAGGAGTAGGAGATGGAACTAAGACGAGATGGGATAGGGCAAACTAAGGTAACGGCAAGCGGTAGTCCTCAGCAAAGTGTGTCTTAGTCACCTTCGGGCTAATCTGTGCTAGTCTGACCTAGTTTTTAAATCTTTGCATTATTTAATCATGCCATAATCAAAGACACGACTGGTAGGTGGATAAAGAGAACTTACCAAAAGTGTGCTGGAAGAGAATTAGGTAGAAGGAGGAGGTAGAAGCGACTTAATATACGATTTGATGGAGATGAAGGAAAGTGAAATGTGAGAGAGTTAGAGAAACAAGACATTCATGCGGCAATAAAGTGGAAAATATTGCCGAAAAATGAAGTGCAGGTGACCACAAACTCCTCTTCGTTGCATCGGAGGAGTTGATTAAGAGCATACATGCAATGGGTGAGTTGATGATGGGGTAAATGGACACCGATCAAGATGTCGCGAGACAGGATTACGAGTTGAAATACCAAGTGCTGTTGACTCAGCACTCAGCTATGATAACAAAAGAACCGGATTTAGTGCCCATGAGTGGCCAAATAAACAAGCCGACTTACGAACCGTCCTCGTTTTGTCCAAATCAGCAAAACGCAATATCACAAGTGCATCAGATATTTCTGTTTTAAGCCACAATGTGTTACCGCACTGTTGCATTTTTGCCTGCACATTAAGGCACTCACTAAAGCCTTCACATACCCACAGTTGACTTCAATTACCCTTGCCATTTGGGTAGGCGCAAATGTGGTCCTCAAAGTGTATGCATTACTGTGATTGTAGGTAGGCGTAGTGAGCAGAAAAACCTTGCAAAACTTTGTTTACCAAGAGAATCGCTTCAGAAACTCACGTTTATTAATTTTTACAGCCTCAGCAGATCAGGTGCAAGTAGTGTGCATTAAAACGAGTGCATGCTGAATACGTAACATGCATTGTGAACAAGCACACCTAAGTAGCAATCAGCGGCACGATGCGTGGTAGGACAAGCCACATCCACAACAAAAAATCTGCAACGAGGCAACACCAAACTGTATGATTTGCAAACATTCTCACGCTCCACCGAAAGCACGAACGAAGTATTTGTGTAACTTGAGGCAATGCTGCATGTTTCTAGAAGTGTCACTACTCATAAATAGGCATTAAGTGCGGAGAAAATTTGATCCCCCTGTATACCGGTAGGCTATTATGGTTTCACGGGCTTTGCCAACCGATATGGAGGAAAACGATTTCAAAACCCTTTTAAGGTAACAACTTGAACATTAGAGAGCATGTGGTATTTGAAAATGTGAAGAGTTGGGAAGCAATGCAGGACAAACACTGTCCGTTGCAGCAAGTTTGACTAACGGTCCAAAATCCATTGTGGAGAGGGACCGTTTACCAATCCCCTCTAGCGTTAAGGCAGAGATATTTTTTCCATAGCTAGACCATTTAAACTTTTCCTCTGTTTACATGATATCGAACTCGCTATTTAGAGGTTTAAGCATTTTAATTTAATAATTATTTGAGGCAAAACGGCATTTAGCGTAGTACTGTTAAGAAGGAAATCGCAAACCTGACCTGAGCTACAAAGCTGAGCATGCAAACCTCAACGTTAAAAATACCTTAAAATTGCAAATTTTAAGGCTGCCACAACGCGCAGTCTGCGTACTGATGCATACGATTCCAAGCAAATCTCTACAGGTCGCCGAGTCATCATTCTTCTATTTTGGGACTGCATCTAACACTGATTCGTGTTAAAGCTGAAACCACAAATAAGTGATCACTGAGGCTCTACACATCATGGTGCGCAAGAATAGTGTCGACACGTAATCGCGTTCTTAAAGCCTATGAATATTCGAATTGTGAAGTCTCCCGCACCCCCCATACATGATCATCCACCATAGATATTACGGGAATGAAAACATTGGGCTTTTATTATGCACAAAAATTAAAGGGAATACAGATGAACGGCAACAGCATCTCGCTGTCCGAAGAAGTACAAAAATTCTATTATCGCACAGCATGTGTGACAAAACTCATGGTAAACATTTCAATCCTACTTAGGAATGCAAAGAGCTATAGCGACGGCGAGATTTGATATCAGGGTTGTTAAAACTGCTAGTTTTCACTATAGAAGCAAGAAGTAACTGCTCACGATTCTGTGTACCATTATACAGCATCCATTGATAGATACTCCAACAGCTCCAAGACTACATGTGGGCGAAGAGCTATTTGAGTACACATGCACTTAGCGATTGGCATTGAACAGTGTCTGCTTCATCAGAGCAAAAGTTATTAAAGCAAAGAAATCCAGGATTAGTTCACTTAGCATCTTTTTCACTGTTTGCAAAAAAATAACACCGCATTTTATTTAAAGACTGTAAACCATGGGTCTCCAGGCCTTAAAAAAACAAAAAGAGGGCTTTAGATTTTGAACGATTATGAAACTGCGATGATAATGGAGACTGGTTCTATTTATGCATATGCCACTTATTGCTTCACCACGTATTTATTATGACAAATAGGTATCTACCATTTTCTACGCTACTATGCACCCTCTGCGGCGAATGAGTAACAGTTTGCTCCAGCATTAGTCGACTAGAATAAACGGTTGACAATTAACAACTGAGTGCTTATGTGATATACCATAGTTCATATCTTTGTGCCCAGGTTGCGGTGCCAACCATTGCCATCCTAGTCACAGCCACATCAAACCGACGAAGTCCATTACATGTGTATCTGAGCCCAGTTTACACATAGTAGAGGTAACCGGTGTCAACTGCAGGGATTTCCCATTACTTTACTTTCCTGAGGACCAGTTATTCCACTAAAGCACTTCAAATGTGGTTGCCTTACAATGCTTCCGCAAATCCCACTTGAGCATCCATATACTCACGAACGGCCGCCGTCATTACCGTTACAATATAAAAAAGACGGTGGGCATGCTTCAGAAGTCAAGATCAGCATATACATGTACAGCTATTGCAATGCCTGGAAAGGAGAGCGTAGCTTACAGGACATGCATTACAGTAAATGAAGACTTCTGCATGGACTGCCGCATTTTTTTGTAACAAATATCGCATTAATTTTCAAATGAGTCAACTATTTTATTTCGTCAAACTATACTACTTAATTCTAATCGGTAGCAAGTAATTCGTGAAAGAAAGTGATGTGACTGAGAGGCAAGAGAGCGGCTTCACTGGTAGCTCAAATTTCGTCATCGATTTGCATGGCATTGATGTTGATCACGCGATTGCTTAGCAGTTAAACTGTCTGAACACCAGCAACTATGGAGCTATTTGCAACAATCAAAAGGTGGAGGAAAATATGGCTAACCTAGTACTGCCGGAAGGATTGAGAAAATTCGGTGTACTCAGTAATAAATGACAGAATGATACATTGCAAAAACAATCAGTGTCGAAATAGACATATGTTTCTGTAGGGAGATCCCTCCTTCTCTCTTACATAAAACGCCTGGTTGAGGTAGTTGGACATCCGAACTCGAAGACCACGATGGAATGAGCAGCAGTAGTAAGTGCATGCAACATTAATCTCGCTCTCCATGACCAGTGAAAAGGAGAGGTGAGCTTGATATGGCCCAACTCAGTAAACCCTACACACTGATAGCAGCAACACAACGCCTGCGACCGCAGCCCTACGTTCCAGGGCAGTGTCGGCTCCAACACCAACAGTCCTCATAATAGGCCAACGTTGAATGACAACAACGACAGCACATTTTCTATCGAACAATCAAGACTAAAATAGTTATTTGCCAGAAAGCTACTAGTGTACCTATCTGTTCCCTTACTACAACCCGGGAACACACTTACCACCATCACCTCGTGTGCATTTTGAACAATTTTCGGCCAATCACCCTTAAAAGCAACTGCAGTAATGCTTAGGCACAACTCCAAAACTTTGGAGTCCCTAAATGGCAGAAGTCTAGCCACTTACAACTGCTGCTGCACCAAAACTATTAAGACGTTTTATTTCACTGAAACAGGCGAACTTCAGCAATTGACAGATTATCGCACAGCCTCAAATTGCTATCGCTGTCCCTTACAGGGCCAAATAGCAAGATCCGGAATTGTACGCAAATCGACATCAAATACGTCCAACCCGATTGCAATCTGGAGGCCAACACTACAGCTAAACAAGACTACCGAAATGGACCCATAAGTGCTACTTAAAACGATGATTTACGAAAACTTCAGACCAAACCATCGTGGACCATGAGTTCTGAGATTTCCTGAGGCTATTTGAAAGTAGCAACAGCTAATGTCACTTGTGTGCTTAAAGAAAGACTAATCTCATGCCCCCTTTTGGTCCTCCTCGTTCCTGAGCGCGCGTCAGGTGCCTCAAATACCTTTTGTCTGAACAATTTCAGACAAGATGCTAGTAGTTATTTGTGTTAAATTCGTATCTTGACCAAGGCAATCGATCTTTGCCATAACCAACCACTGACAAATGCCCATAATTTCACGAAAATACTGCAAATGCGAAGTAAACAAGTCTTACCGGAATCTTGTCGCATTCCATTGGAGAGCAAGGTGCTAGACAGCAATTTTAAGAAGGACTTGGTGTCCGCAGCTCCCAAAATTAGCAGCCAAGGAAGGGGAGACAATTTACATACCTACTCGAGGTTTTGCCGAACTAAATAGGTACTTTCTCCAGATTCAATAATTTGGTGCTAATCTCACTGAAACGTGTTCTTGTTTGCAGGAGGGGCAATCAAGTCCTTAGCACATCCCATCCTGCACCTCTTTTATTTCCAACTTATTAATCTTGGTTTCCTATTTGATACTTTGTGGCAGGAAAGAGGTGGTGATTCATTGAGGAGATTAAAAGGGAAGTGATGATGATGATAGGAGATAGGAGAACAGGGCATCGAATAACTTTGCACTGTGCTGCGGTGCAGCCTTTTATCGACTTTAATTCTCTCATCCTTTCATCCGTTGTTGCTTTTAGCACCCGGTTTGGACATTTAGCTGAGTATGATGTAGAGAGGATAGCTCGTAGAGGCAATGTGAGTTTCTTTTTAACGACACACTTCAAGAGGCTAAGCACAGCTTCCCTGTTCTATGTGAATTGCGCTGCACACGGATTTGACGCTTTCAAAATGGTGAGCACAAATGAAGCAGGAGAGATGAAAAGGAAGACGGTGCAATGAGAGGATGAGGGGTTGGTAGTACAACTCACCCCTATTTTCTATGCTATCGATGTGTTGTTGTCCTTTGACGTCTCGAGAACGGCGGCATGGAAGATTGCGATTGACGAGTAACTGGGGGTGAAGGCAGTGGAAGTGCAAAACAAAAAGGCGACACGAGGAAAGGAGGTACCAAAGTGGGAGTAAGGCAGTGATGAAGAAGTGAATGGCGGAAACGATACCGTGAGGCAAAATAAATAAATAGAAGCAGACGAAACAGCACGCAGCATAGCATGTCTTGAGGTTGGCTATTTGACTGACGTGCTTAAATCTCACGCGGGTAAACCCATTAGTTGCACGTGTCATGTGGTAGTTCCCAATGTCGACTGGTGTGGGCTTTGGACATCATTCCCAGTTGGCAGTTTTGCAAGGATAATCATCACTTGCCTTTGTGCTTTCCCATTTTAAGCCATTTCCAGCATCGCCGCGTATGCAAAGGATACAACGCCAGTGTAATATGAAATGTGTCATCCTATTGAAATTGTCAATCCTCGATTTCCCAATCTGATGCTGTCCTTTGGTGGGTTGACTTTTGGGCATCGAGACAACTTACTTTCCATAACGAGGTGCCTGCCTCAATTTCAATGAAGAAGGAGAGTAAAGGAGGGAAAAATTGGGCCACAAAAAGCGTATGGATGGGTGGAATGATGGTGGGACGATGCCAAATTGAGAAGGCCAGATCTATGATATAGTTCACCTTCCTTGAAGCCCTTCTGTCGGAGTGCCGAACTAGGCTTACAGGTGCGCATTGCCAAAGTGCGCTGGCGGAGGCGCAATGTGGGGGCTATGCAGAAGAATATCTACAGCGGCAGCGTTCACAATGCCCCCGATGGCACCTTCAAAGAAGCGGCCATAATGATTAATGCTGGCCTGCTTTGGAGTAACGATTTTGTTCATATCACGAGGATCCATGCTTCAGAGAGCGAGACAAACACATTGGAAACCTTTCTACAAATTCGCTAGGGGTGAAATCCATTAACTCGTAGCAGAGTTGTCAAATGGAGCCTACTGTATAAGACACTCCATTTCTAATGGCAGTTCTCGATTTCCTCTTCTTCGGCTTCAAAACGCATTTGATAGTAGCAAACTCCTTGATGTGGCCATTGATGCGATTTGACTTTGCTGAGCAGCATGACATCCTTTGAAAAAATAGATAACTGTTGTTGTAAAATTAAGCGGAACTCCATCGGTCAGCAGGGCATTGTAGAGGCCACCCTCAAAATAATTAAACACGCAGATACAGTGATTTGGCCGGCCTGCAGCAACACTTTCAGGGCCAAACGGGTCTCAGTTGCAGACAATTGAAAACATGCCATGCAACCCCATTTTTACTTTTCGAGTGTGGAACCTAATGCCTTCTTAACTGACGACTATTCCAATGCTTTTGGCTTAGTAGCGATTGCTTATTATGTCTGGTTTAAATTTGGTGCAAAGCAAACTTTGATGGTAAAAATCTGCTTTACTGATGCTTGCGTCATTCTTAACAGCGTTGTTTGATCAACAACTGAGCAAAGGGTGTCATTGCAAACACTGCGGTCTTTGGCCTGAAGTACTCCGATTATCGACATTTAGTAACTAAATAGGAGCTGTTCAGCACGAATTCGGCGCGGCTCTGTTGCAGGGTTTTTTCAATTTTTCGAAATTATTGCGTCAACTTTAGGGTGTTTTGTGCACTAGCTACGAAGCCATCGCATCTCTCTACTTATCGGAAACATCTGCCTCTACACAGGCGGCATAAGTCATGCATTCATTTGATGAACGGTTCCTAGTTTGAGCTGATAATATCAATTTATTGCTGCAGGCTGTATCACCGGCAAGACCTAGGTTTCATGTGCATCTACAAAATGGACTATTCATGAAGCTGTTTCCCGTTCTTACTATTCCGTTTTTGGCAAAGCTTTATGCGTAAACCTTTTAAACATTTGCCAAAGCACGCATTAGGGGGGTAAAGCTCTTGAGAAATCAAGAACAAAGAGAAGCGGCGTGCGAATTCATTTAAAAGGATAGCTTTCATCCGTAAAGGGTACCAATTACACTTGCACTTATCCGCACAAACCTTAAATGCAGACGCGTGATTTCACGCGAACTGACTAATGTATTTGCTTCCTTTTAAGGCGAGTAGACCTGCAGGTGGCCAATGTGGCGGCGCTAGCAGTGTGGTAGGTTCAAATTCACCTTCAAGAGGGTGACGGCGATATCGTTTATTCTAGCAATCTCTTCAAGCTACTACGTACCAACTCACCCCCACTCTTCCCCACACTGCCCAACATTACTTTTCGCTACAAGGTTCAGGATGATAATGTCACGCAAGGCATCTTCCATCTTCTCCTCTTCTCTTTTAAGCTCAACGCCACTGAATTAGCAGATATTGAGTTTCAGTAAGGAAAATACGAAGAGATCTTTAAGCCCATTGTCATAATCCTTTGACAATGCCAGGGAATGGAAAGGGGCCTCATCGTACGTACCGCTTAAGCTCCCCTTGCGGTTTTGATATATGATATTTTTACCCCCATCCTGATGTAATGTTTAATTTACCGTCCTTCTTTTAGAGCCAGCAAAAGCCCTTCTTGTAATAAATTAGCTTGGGTTTCTCAGTGCCAAACTCATGCACTTGGATGCTGTGTTTGGTTACCGGTACGCCAAATTGTGCATCCTCATTGATGCAGCCAACTTAGGCGGAGGTTTTGCAAAGCTGAATGACCCAGTCCGCGCAAAGACGTGATACTATTTTAATAAAAGGGAATGCATTGGAAACAGTTTTGGATTTACAATGGCGTAGCTATAATTCCTATTGATATTATAGTCTCTCCCAAGCTAACAGTCGCGAGTAAACTCAGTGTCAGCCCCGGATACAGTCTCTTCCTACTACACGCTTGTGTCTACTGCTCAATTACCGATTACATTGTCGCGTTTAGATAAAAAATCGTTGCGGAGCCTATAAAGATGAGGATCGCATAGTTGTATGCACGCTATGTGCATGTTAAAAATAAAAGTTTTGTGCAAAGAAGTCGACTAATTTAAATATATTTAAGCGTGGTAAAATGAGAATAACACTTAAATGCCCATTTTAAGAGGTATATGCTTAGCAGTTATTTCTACCAAATTCAGGTAGTTTTGTGAACTAAGCAATGAAGCATGTTATAGAAAAATGCTTAGTTTTTTAAAATATTTGAGTTCTCAGCTGTCTTACATGCGAAATTGCCAGGGAGGCACTACATCCCAGTAAGTATTCAACCATGTAGAAGCTGTCTTTTTTAAAACTGGGTCCTCTATTGACCCCATAGCTAACTAGAGCGATTAATGCATACGGTCTCATAAGCTGCGCTTTACGTACTAATTCGGTGTTAATACATAATTCCCTACAACAGAACTGTAGAGTAGGTTTCAACGTAAGCGTAGTGGGTTCATCATGAATACTTTTTCATGACAAGATGGTGTTACAAAAGCACAAATGGCTGCCACAGGCAAGAAGAACATCGCGTTTTCGCCTACTTGTGAAAGGAATCAAGCAAAAATGCTCCAAGCAGACAAGTACACAAATTAAGGCAGCTTCCTTTAGTTCCAACGGGAAGATCCCTGTGATTTCGCCGTCCTTTGGAAACATTCTTTGTTTTTGGTCTTTTGGACAAACAGTATTAAACTTCATAACAAATGCAAGAACTTGTGTAGCACAGCATGCCGATAATTGATAGCAGTCACTTTGTTTCTAGTGGTGGCTCAGAACGTGTGTATAATAACCCAAACGCTTGCATCATTTGCACACCTGGTGTCAACCCACAACACTGCAGTGGAAGCATACTCTAAGATAGTAGAGGTATCATCGAATAATTGTGTGTCATCTCAATATCCAATTACGATATATTTATAAGATGAGCTCCAGTAATTTTTGGCAATTCTTTTTCTTTGCTTGTGTTTCAGGATGCTAAACTCCGCATGAAGAAATGGCGCCTATCTCACGTTCTACTGCGCTTCGAGTTGAATTGCGCGAAGCTAGGCACGAAACTATCAACACCTTATGGAATGCTGTGTGACTCCAGACGCCTTCAATCTTGTTTTGAGTACTGCTATTAGGGCTCCCTTCAAGTGATAGCATATGACTATTTGTGCACTTTAGGAAACGTGCCTATCTAGAGCATAGCTTTCTTTTGCGACTTCTTCCAGACCCCTATGGCACCGATTATATCTGTGATTTACTGACGAGTTTGTGTGGGCTGTGACACGACGTATGATTGCAATATTTCTGGACTCAAATGCTCTATTTGCATCAGTCTTAACCTCACAGTCTAAAGCTGTCCAAGAGTGGTGGGACGATGGATACGAAGGAGGACTAATCCAACGGGTTTGACCCTGGGTCTTTCTTGGATTTATCGGTGCTTTATTTAATCTTTTTCTGAAGACGTGCATCATTATTGCATGTCCCCTCTGTTGCCTAATAGTTGCTATATCACGTAGAGTTCCATTCTGCGTCACATTTGTCCGTGTGATTGTCGAAGGTTGATATTCATGATGGCTGCATCCACCGGTTTGAGGAATGCCATCAGGGCATTAGATGGGACGACGTGGTGTGCAAGTCAGCATCTTCATCTTCTGCACTCCTGAACACGCATTGGATGCGTGTTTTCGTACGAGTCACCTCTGCGATAACTCATAAATCACTACTCAGAAACGCACTTATGGCTTTTTTCTCAGGCATTGACTGTCATGGTTTTCTCCCATAAAATAGCCTACTCTGCACCGTACTTTGAAGGGTCGATATTGCCTTTATATTCACTAATCAACACAAACAAATGCGAAATAATTTATCTTTCTATGGGGCTGCAAAATACAACTGAACGCAACGTAGCTCTAAATCCGCTGATGAGCCATGACTTAATTTTTTTAATTAATACGGCCCAATTCCTCGCCTTCGCCAATTGTTGCACCGCAAGCTTGGTAGCCACCTGCATGTTTGTAAATATACCCAATTTTGTTCTCCGCTCATGCAGCAGACCAGCACCAGCCACAGGCCTCATTCACGTTCAGCGGATACGTTATGCGATGATGTTTAACACACTGTCTGCGTTTTTTAGACATGTGGAAGCTACTTTCGCCTACTTTTCTTGGTGTCATTGTTTGCAACATAGGGCAAACTCCTTGACAAGGTGTGGCTAAGCTCCCCCACTTTGCACAAAAGCTTTCTATACACTTACCTGTCGACGCAGTTCCGTGTGTAGGATGTTATCAGCAACAAAGCATTGCATTTGACTGGGATTTTAAACTATCTCTCATGACTGATTTTTTTCGGGTGAGCAGATGCTGCTGCATGCTGCCTGAACAACTATCTATCTGTGCGTGATATGTGTTTGCTCTTTCATTACAAAGGAGATGGAATACCTCTACAGCACGAGTCTTAGAGCCCATGGAAAGCTGAGATCTACAAATTGTGTTGGCAGCTGCTGGTGGATCTTAAAAATCGTGAACTTTTGTATGCCTAAATTCTACAATCTAATAGGCAGTTGTCCTTCAATCTAACCTTAAGGTTAGTTGGATTCAGCAATTTTTCCAACTACTTCTAATCTCTAGAGAATTTATAGACCTTGCCTGAATTACTGCGTGACGGGGCAGCGGCTTTACGTGAAACCATGTCATGTGACGTTTGTGCATTCACCACAAGAGTGCGCGAAGTCTTCCGTCAGACAAAACTGTATACATTTAAATGTTTTTTAGTGGAAGTGGTTCTAGAACGAGCATTGGCAAAAAAATTCCTCCTTTTGCTTACAGGTCCATATTTATTAGGTGGGCCTCTAATACCTAACAAATATGCCAACGACGGACCTCAAGTTCTGCCTCTTGGCACCCGCTCATTTCTAGGTCAGGGTCTCCTGGACAGGTTGCGATCTCACGCAATCATATTGCTTAAGGCATTCGCCAGATTGAACTCAGTTGAGGAATAGATATTATAGGCCACTTAGCACTCATTGAAATGTCCTAACTTCTGTCACATGGTGAACCTGTTAGTTGCGAACAAGCATACCTATGCTGCGCTACAAACATTGCAGAATTGGGCATAAGTGGTTTCAACCTCACCAAAGCACAAAAACATTTTAGTGTGGCATTATGCAAATGATTTTTTGCAATATCATTTTACGATCTTAAGCGCAACGTAGATCATTTTGAAAGGAAGTATGCCACAGGTCTCTACAGAATCAAAGGCGGGCCGAAAAGGCAGGCCAACCTGCTTATCGTGTTGTAGCTTTCTGCTTCCTTTCAAATGAACTGAGGTTATTGGTGGTTTAAGTAGAGGGCTAGTCCCATCCACACCTCCAGACTTGTATTTAGGTTGCATAGTTAGTGATTCTAGTGAAATTTACTTAATTGGCTAGCGCTATACAATTCACTAAAGAGCGCATTTACGATTTTCGCCTTCTAGTTTGCTGCAAAATGTTAGTAGTAAAAGTGAACACAAAGATTAGCATACTCTTTTGCTGCAGCCCATTCTATTACTGATGTCAAACACTATTTGTTCAAATATTTGCAAGTGGAGGGCAGCATGCGAACCCGGAGATCTTCGAAAAAACACCTACGACTGGATCAAAACACAGAACTTAAGCAGACGAAATCGAAGTAAGAACAATAGATTGCGAATGCATTCCAGTTGCGAGACAGAAATGGCACACAAGATATTTCTTGATCGCAGCCAGGTGAAAGAAACAGGTTGTTGGCCCTACTTAGTTAAATCGGAATCAAGGCGCGTATCCAATTTTTAAAGACGAAACACACTGTAAAACTCAAAAATACGGTTGGAACGCCGAATAAATTCTGGCCTGAAGTTGAGTCAAATCAATTCCCTATCTCTTAGCTTACGCATCAAATCGCATTCGTAGCAAACGTGAAGCTCAAAAAGTTAATGACCTCAGTTCTAGCACACTTGCCATGTTTGCAATTTATGTGGTGAAGTTGCTGCACATGCTTTTGCGACTCATGTTAAAGGAATAAGAGCATGCATGGTTCAGGTGTTTTGGCTGCTCAATTCTGTCCACCACTCCTGTCATGCCATTAGCCAGTAGTGCCCATACTTCTTCACTGAATTAGCAGTAGCGCAAATCATATGTTTCTGGTTGGATTTGCAGTCATGAGAATTCCATGCCTTCTCCACTAAACTGTTCCCACCATGAGTGTACATGAGGAGTAGTGGAGTAGTATGAGAATGTCATATGGGCACACATTTATGTATTTATAAAATGCAGTGAAGGGGTGACCACGATTACTATGCACAACGAGAAAAGGGGCGACACCTAAGGTAACTGTTGCACTAACATTAATTTAAGCTCTACAACGGATAGGAAGGCTGTCAATCTTCCTGCCTTAAAAGTATTTTAATGCTTCACTTTTAGCCGCCGTTTTTGATAGGCTTCCTGCTTCACTGGAACCCATAGATTTCAGTTGGTAAAAAACGCTTTCCCAAAACAATCATTGATGTAGCCACAAGCTGTGATGTTTAAGTGAGGCTTGAGAAGTCATTTAATAAGAAGACATCTGATCGTCTCCATCATTTCGTCTGCTCGCTACAAGGCTAGCCAAACAGAACTTATAAGTTGCATTTTCATTGCCTTCAGTCTTCCCGGGAAGGCGTTAAGGCATGTCATTCTGATGCTTGATGCAACGTGTCAGTTGCCTATCGATGTCACAGGATCATTCACATATGAATCTCATTTGCGAACATGGGAATATTTCCTGCTAGCCATGCCAGAATATTGTGTTGTGTGGACTCCAAGAAAATGTGATTGGTTTGCATATTTAGCGGCAACGATTTACAGTGAACTGATGAAACCGTAGTCTGTCGGTCCTTAGGCACCGCTAGACCCGATCGAGTCAGGAAAAGAAAATCGTCGTGTAGTAGGTTCACTTCTGCAAGCATCTCGTTAGATTATTTTCTCCAGCATTCTATTCCATTGTATTTATATCCGTCCGCATACCATCAGCTCTGATGTGGACTTCACGGCCTGTATAAATTTGTCTTGGTGTCAGTTGCATGCCGTTTGTAAAGTTGTGTTAACTTTCCATTTCAAATAATATGAAATGCAGTTGTATGTGGTTGTGGAACTAGATTCATTTACATAAGTGTGCTCAAAGCTCTGAGTTGCTCACAATACAAGACACCAGCTGGCTAAGATCTCACGCCTCTCCATTGGGCACTTAATACGTCCTAATGGTCACCAATGGCCTTAATTCCCAACCAAGGATAAAGTCGAAGACAGCATTTGCAAGTGCATGGTTTTAGCATTAACTATTTTATGGAAAGTCGTACCTTAAAATGCGTGTGCATGTCCACAGAAACACTACTTTAAGTGCTACACTGTCATTCAACCATTTTGGCATTGATATAGCAGTTGTTGTAATGAAGTTGACTGCTTCCACCTTTGATTGCAACTCGAAATTAAGTTATCGATTAGGCTGACTGAAGTTGTGTCATCAGTGCAATATATGTTGCTGCTTCAATTAAATTTGGCGTAAAGATATATGGTTTACGAAGAGCAGTGTTAAGCTTGGAGAAAATTACCGCTTTTTGTAAAGACAACTCGTAACCCATGGTTGACACAAATTTAGGTCCTGCAGCTAGGTAAGCATGAGTTTCGTTTTACAAGACAATGAAAACCAAACAAAGTGAGTGATGGATAAGTGCATATTGCTTGCCAGAGTGGGATTATAAGACATGGGGGAGAAGGCTATTTTTAAGAACGGGAAAAATTCAAATTTACTTTGGATTGACATCGTACTATATTTATGCGTTCGTGTTAAAGCATTGCTATAAACCACATTTTGTAGGTGTACCACAGTGCTCTGACATTTTCTGCACGGATGTGCTAAGACCTATAGATGAGTGCTTCTGTGATATCTGTAGGCAACTGGCACATTGCATCAACCATCAGGGCGACACGCCTTAACAACTTCTTGGAAGAACTGCAAAGAATGTAAATGCAACTGTGCAAGTAGATTAGGTGATGGGGACGATCACATGTCCTCTTATTAGGTGACATTCTTGACATCACTTTAACCTTGCCGTTTACGGCTGCATTAAGTGCTGTACTCAACAGTGTATTCATTCACTGACACTTATAGATTTCAGTGGAACAGGAAGATTACCAGAAGCATAGACTACAAGGTAAAGTTTCAAACATGTTGAAGTAAAATTCATGGCACTTTTCTTCCCTTTTGCAGACGTAAAATCAATGTTGATGCATTAGTCGCTATAAATGCAGTTTCTTTCCTCAATGTGTGCAATAGTCTTGGCTATACATAATGTTACATGGGGTTACGTGCGCATGCAATCTACGCATGCGTCACCCATGTTACTGTGTTATTGTGGTATCCGCATTATGATAAGAACAGGTTAGCGACAAAGACACTGGTTTTCTGCGACTGCAGATCTAGTTAAAAACAGACCATTTGCACTGCTACATTTGCAGTGAACCAGTTAACGCTTGTTAAATACGACGCTTAGAGCGGCCATGAGCTACAATGCTGAAGTGAGGCCTCAAATGCAACCTAATAAGGAAGTATGTGATCAACTCCACCACCTAGTCTTCTTGCCACAACGCTAGCTAAACAGAATTCACACAGTCACATTTGCATTGTTTTCTACCTACAGATTTTACAGAAGCACTTACAAATGATTCCCATATGCAAATATGGGAAATTTTCCCATACCAGCGACAGTGCATTGTTGCATGTGAACTCTAAGAAAGCACTGATTTATTTGCACACAAGTTTTGCCCAAATTTGCACGATCAGATGGGTCAAGCTACACATTCTTCTTACAAGGCGTCTTTGCCTAGCCAATTTGATTATTTGAATGTCAAGAAACACACAGAGAAATCATAGAAAAGAGGTAAATTGCCTACGGATGTGTGGAACCAAGAAAGTCGCTTTCGGGCTGGCGACAATATAAGGGCACGCATACAATTAATATTTAATTTAGTGTTCCTGGAACAAACAAGCTTAGAGCAATTTAATTTTTGTTAGTTGTTGCAAAGCACTGTTGCATTCTTTGCACAGAAGTTCAGGTCCTGCACACCTCCGTGAACATACTTCATGTCATTTCTGTTCCATCGTTAGATCCTGTACCACAGGCACCGCTTCTGAAGACCATAGATTTTGCCTGCGCTTCGGTAGGAGCAACCCTCCACGCATCACAATAACGCCCTGCCGTTTATTTGAAGTTTTTCAAACGAGTAGACTGTTATGCTTTTGGTGACAAATGAAGTCAGTGCGCTGCTTGCCTTAAGTCATTTGATGTGATATGAGAGAAGTAGGCCATTTCAATTTCGAATCAAACATTTGCCTAATGTCGAATACTCATGCATGGAAAGGACTTCAACCTCTAGCAACATTTCGAGGATTTTTCTCCTTTGACAACTTAACAGAACAAAAAACAAACGCAGGTCTAGACCGCTTAATTTTACCAAGTCACATGGCTTTGTACTGGTAGTTAATATTTATTGTGCCTCTTAAAGCTGTTTTTTGTGTTGTGTCGTATGCACTTGAAGTAAACAATGATTGCGACTATTGCTATCGATCTTTGTCTTTCAGTCACTATTAAGAACGAATTTAACACTTCCTTCTGCATGCCCTGAAAAATGCACAGCACTCGATTGTAGAACCGCATATGTCGAATAAGGACATGTGCCCTTCCTCCAGCAGAAAATTATCAAGCTTTGAATTTGAACAAAAGAAAACCATGCATAAGCTATCGAAATTATTGCTAATTAAACAGAACTACTAACAAGTTGGTGCAGCTCTGTCTGCAGCATTCTAAGCCATCACAAATTCCGTTTCCTGTAATTTAATGATTTGCTTTTGGAAGCATATTGCATGTAAGAGGCCAAGAGACCACCTTAAATGCCGGAATTAGTGATTTACGTCGGTAGGTATGATGTTTTTTGGTGGTGCTTCGGACTGAAGAAGCATTATGACGGTGCACTTTAAACGCCTATGCTGTTCGTATTTACTTCACCAATTATTTCCCCTTACTTACTTGCGTGAAACCGCAATGCGTCCTCCACTATGCGACTCGAAACACTCTTCCTTTGTCAGTTCAGCACGTGGTACTGTCATACAAACAAGGAGATTGGCATCACCATTAATGCCACCATTGAGCAACTGCGTGGGTTTTGAATGTCCATGTGAATGGGAATAGCTGGCAGTAAGTCCTCTACGTTTTATCGCTTAATGTTGTCGTGTCATCCATAGTCCTTCACTTAGGTTGAGAAGGAGGGGACAGTTGTGTTGCCAAGAGGCAGCATAACTTGCAACTATGTGAATAGAAACTGAACATGACGATTCCACGGGGACATCTTTAAAGGCTTGCTAATTTGCTCCCTTGGAGCCATCCAATGGAAAGACGTTTTGCCCATTTTACGTTCTACTGTGCTCAGATCTTGCAAATCTGCTGGAAGTTAGGCACGAGAATATTAACACCTTTGTGGGATGCTGTGCGACACCAGATGCCTTCAATCTTAGTTTTGAGTACTGTCATTGAGGCTCCTCGCAGATGATAAAATATGACTATTGATGCACTTTTTGAAACACACCTATTTAGGGCAAAGCCTTCACGTGCAACTTATTCTGCACCCCTATTGCACCGATAATGCCTCTCATTTGCTGACGAGTTTGTGTAGGCTGTGACACAACACAGGATTGCAGAATTACTAGCTGCAATGCGCTATTTGCACTAGCCTTAACTTTACGGCTAGACGCTATCCAAAAGAGATAGGACGAATGTCACGAAGAGAGGTTATTTAAACGGGTCCTATCCCGGATCCTTTCTGGATTTATCGGTGTCTCCTTATGTGATCTCTTCGGAAAGACGTACATCATTATTGCACTAGCCACTTTTGTCAATGTGAGTGTTGAATGCTGATCCACCTGGTAATGGCATCCACTAGAGTGGGGAATGCCATCAACGCATTAGGTGGGTTGGCGAGGTGTGCGAGTCAGCATCCTCATTTGCTCCAATCCTGCTCGCTCCTTCAGTGCGCGTCTTTGCACGGACCACCTTTGCAATAACCCATGCATCACCGTTCAGGAATGCGTTTATGGCTATTCATCTGACCAGGGACTGTCATGGTTTTACCCACAAAGAAGCTTGCTTTGTACCGTACCTAGGAAATTTGATCTTGTCATTGCGTTTCACTAATTACCGAAAGGAGATGGGAGATGATTTATTTCACTTTGGGGAATGCAAAATACAACTGAACGGAATGCAGCTTCAAATCTGCTGATTAAAAGCTAGGACTGAATTGCTTAAGTCAATTCGGCCCACTTCCTCGCCCCTCCCAACTGTTGCACAACAAACTTGGCAACCACCTACGCTTTTGCTACTCTACCCGATTCGCTCTCAGCTCACAGAGTAGACCACTCCCACCCTGAAGTCTAATCCACCTTCAACAGTGATGCTTAACTTACCGTCTATTTCCTCTACGGCACGTGGAAGTTACTATCGCTTCCTTCTCTTAGTGTTCATGCTTGTGATATTGGGAGAACTCCTTGACAAGATGTAGTTATACTGCCCGCTTTGCACAAAAGCTTTCCATACACTTACTCATTGACACATTTCCGTGTGTACGATGTTATTAGCAAAAAAGGGGATGGAATCCCACATATTGCGAGTCTTGGAGCCCATGGAATGCTGAATTCCACCAATTGCGTAGTCAGCTGCCGGTGGATCTTAAAAATCACCGACCTCGGTGTTCCTAAAATCTACAATCTAAAAGACATCTGTTATTCAATCAAATTATGGACCTCGCCTGAATTACTGCTTGAGGGGACAGCGGCTTTGCAGGGGCCAAGCCAGGTGACGTTTATGCGTTTGCCCCAATTGTGAACGAAGTCTTCTGCCAGATAAAACCATATGGACCTGGAGACCTTCCAGTGGAAGAGATTCTAGAACGAGTTGTGTGCAAAGTAAATCCTCGCTTTGACCATAGATGCATATTTATTGTTCCCAAAAGATGCCGCCACGTTGGCTTGGTAACATCGTGCAAATAGGATAGACTGGGTTAATTAAGGCCTTCCCACAAAATGGTTAAGTGTGTTGAGTGTCTCAGCATTTTCGAAACAGGTTTGACGCTAGTGCTAGGTGAAATCTGCCCCAATCTTTCTTGAAGTGAGCTTAAAGACTACGTCACGCTGGGCGACACCACCAACCTTCTTTTCTAAAACTAAGCTTTGCGACTGGCATGGTTTTGTGACAATCAAGTCACTAAATGGTTGATGCATGCCGATATTGCCTAACAATATCAGTTTCCTGCTTATTCAGTGTGCTAATATGGTAGTTTAAGAGAAGTGACGCATCTGAACCCTGCGATTGGAACCCATAAACGCTCTCTTTGGTAATACAATGATGAAAAATGGTTTGCTTGCTTCTAGAACCTCGTGTTACTGATGTTGTGGGACTTTCTACGCCTCGTTTTTGTCTTTTCGACAATGCCGTAAATCGAGCACTTGAAATGGCGTCATCTCATTTTTGTAGAAAACATTTCAAAAATGGAAAAAATATACATTTGCTAAAAATTGTCAGTGCCGTCTTTCGAAGTGGGCAGTTGTGTTTTGTTAGCAAAACTCCCGCATTATTTTACTTAAGACGGAGTCAGCATCACAGTTGGTTACTGATAGATACTGTCGTGCTTGGCAAAAATCTCGGAAGTTGCTCCCATTTCAAAAGTGCGAGCGCCATGATTGGTGAGCGGATTAGGATGCAGATTGGCTTACTTATATGGAACTCAGTAGTGTGTTTTTTAATCACGCGAACAAAAAATGCCTGCTTGAAATGATGGCATGTGAAGCGGATTTTCCCTTAAATGCAGGATATATTGGGAGCATCTATTATTGCTAGCGATCAAGATGTAGCTGCGTATGAGACCGACATATCAGTTGGCTCACTCTTATAATCCAGGTCAAAATGCCTTTTCAAAATGCTTTTCAATGCATAGTGGTGACAAAAATGCAGTCTTCTTTCTAAAACCGCCAAAATATGAATAAAAACAACAGGTTTGAGCATCGCAACATAAATATTCGGTGGCTACTCAAGAGTAACTTAGTAATTGCCACACTCTCAAGAACCACCATAATGGGGCCACTTGACGTGGCATTGACTGCTAATTCCTCCCAAAAAGCTCAATGGAGTTTATTATTAGCCCATATAAAACAGCCTAATGGTAAAATAATTAAAGACCCTAATAAGTGAATTCCTCGAAATGCTTTTCGCGTGGGAGTTAGTTGAAGTGCAATGGTCCTAATGATACCCCTCAAAATGCAAAATACGATGGAAACAAATGTTACTTTTGTAAGGTTAGCTTCTTGGCAAATTATCAACTTGCTTCCACAAACTTCTGAAAGGTGGCTTCTCAACTTTCCCTGGCACACAAGCTTTTCCACATTAATGGCATCTAAACGCCGCAATTCTACGAAAATGGCAAAATACAAATCTGCTCGTTGACTGCCCTTTCTTTTTTGACAAGTGATGTTTTACATTGTGGCACAGAATAGTTTGGGTAAAAGCACTGCCACGAAACTTTTGCTAAACTGTTTCTCACAAGATGTCAATGCTGCTAAACTGGAGTAAGGCAGTTGATCTAGCTTCACAGTAACATCCACAAACACCTTGTCCTAAAACTTAAGCTCAATGCACAGAGTATCTAGCTTTAATGCGGTGCTGTCGGTTCCACAAAGCACACGTAAATAGAATTAAATATGGCTTAGTAAATGTGAGGCAGTTATATTTGTAGCAGTTTGGCATATTTTCATCTTTGTAAATGACGGACATCCCAAATGCACCCCACAATGACCACTTACGAAAGGCACGAATCAATGGTTTAGCCTCTTGGTTTCGCTTGTTCAATGCACAAACAGTATAAGCAAAGTTTCTTTTTATTGACACGAGCCTCAAGCTATTAAGAACATGGAAGCAGTGTAAAACCAGCTTTGACAGATCCACTACCTTAAAATCGCAGCAATGGCTCACGAAGAAAACGACCATTAATATCAAATCTTCTGCAACAATTTTTCGCCACCTATTCATACGCTACCCTGATCAAAAACAAGCTTGTATGATGGTTCTACTTTGTCTGCAAAGGCATGTCTAAAGTGGATGCTTTACTTCGTGTCTGTTGGGACCATCGTGTTTAAAACAGGCTCTTACCTGCACTTGCTAATGCCAACAGAAATCCTCAACCCAGAATGTAGACCACTGCTTAATTATTTGCAAATCTGGATCAGCACGACTAGAGGCCCACCTAATCAAACCGGATTCACATAGCTCGTTGTGATCCACGCATTATGCTGCATGTTTCTCACCAAAGGTAAGGTGTAAAACTAAAAAAAATTTCTTCTTTGCAATCAGTCTGCTGTTTCATGCAGCAAAAGGTGATACAATATAGTAAAACAGAAGCGGCCTACCTTCTTACCGAAGGGGCACCGATGTGCATGACCGCGGGACGGGTTATTTCTTACATCATGCGAAAACTCGAGGAGAACTTACGTGAAGGTCCATGTGATGCTCTTCGATTTCGCTTTTTGCTATTAAGTTAGAAAAATGCTCTGTTGGACTAAACTAAGTGAAAATCATCTAGGATCAGCCATCACCAAGCGCAAATGTCACTTCTCCCCCGATCCGATTTAATCACGCTGGAATTGTCGAGGATTCGCCTCAATTGCTGAATGATTGTCAGCAACACCACATAGCGCCTGCTGCTTTTCGCTAAACTACCAGGAGAATACATATCGTAGTTCATTTAATACATTGGAAAATCAAATATGTAACTGAGTACTTTGGCGCTCTCCAATGCGTCCCATTTGCATACCATCAGTGTGGTAATCACTTCGACATAGCTATCTTGCACATGAATTGAGCACCTTCAAGGGACACCATCGATAATATCGACGTTGACTTTTAGGTTTTTGAAACAAACAATGCAAATCAGACCATTTTTATGCAGCAGTGTTGCGATGCTGCAAATATGGAGGCAACAATTACAGCAGCATATGGTATTTTACTTTTAATTGGCTACCGCATGCATAGTCAGCGCAACGGATTCAATCTTGTCTTTTCGGTGAAATGATATGATTATATCTCTTGCTTTCACTGATTTAACTGCATTTTGGTAAAAACTAGCCTCCATAGTTCTCCTTAATTTGGCAATCACTGACCACTAATAAAAGGGTTTATAAAGTTAGATACTATTAATTTTGCAGATAGAATCAGCCTGTATGAACATGTTAAATGAGGTTGACTTGCAGTGAAGGCGTTAAGGAAGATCTCCTCTCGTTAAATGCCATTTCTGCAGCTGCAGTAGGATCCAATACCTTAACTTTCCAAGAGTCTTATTTAAATAAAAGCCAGATACTTTTGTAAAATTTAAATGTATTTCGACGACGCCATCCAACGAATTAGGCAGAGTAGTATCCTCTACACTTACCTCCCCCGCCACCCCTACTGCACCCTATTACAGTGCAAAAATCTGTTTTACCGAAGGAAAGCGGAAGCATTTGAGAATAGAAAAGGAAGATCACAGCCGCTTTCATATTTTCACATCCTTAAACGCTAACGCTCCTCTTCATTTCACTTGTCGCCTTGAGCACCATGTCAGCGAACTAATTAAGGAGGTCTCATTTTGAATGGCACGTTACGTCCATTTTGCGGATTCACCATTTCTTCTCTGTTTATTTAGCCCCATACATAGCATACGCAGGGTGAGAAGGACTTCCTTTATCTTCTTTATTTCCAATTTCTCTGTTCGAGTCTTCACCAGCCTTTCCAAGCAACACTGGCAGTCCTTCACCATTCTAGACACGTGTTTCACGTAAATCACTTTTCCTGAGAAACAAAAAAGGTCGGGAATATTGCAAGCTTACTTTTTCTTGGTAATTCGTCAAATTCTCCTATTCAGCTCTTAAAATTTTGGAATTAGACCATGATTTTCTGACCACGCTCCTTCAAGAATGGCCATGTAAGACGGTGGGATGTGTGTCTTAGAAAGCCGAATGCAAGAAGAAAATAGAAGGATTTAAGTGCTTCGCAATTAAAAGGGGCGTAAGTCGACAGGACACTTTTACAAAAAGGCCTTCGCGGTGTCAGAACGGAGCCTCGTGTGCGTCCCCTACTCGACTTTTCTAGATTATCTAGCAATTCTGCATTGCTTTTTGATACAGATACAGATAAGGTTGCAGTGACTATTTGCCTCACAAATTTTTGGTCTTTAAGCTCAATTCTGGAGGGACTAAAGGCAGATAGCACATAGCATTAACCTTAAGTCTAATGCACAAAAATGCTGAGACACTCAACAAATCTAACTACATTGTAGGTAGGTTATAAACGACCCAGTCTGTCCTAGCCGCACAATATCACCAAGTCAAAATGGCGGCGTCTTGCAGGGATAATAAATGTGGACCTGTAAATTAAAAGGGAAGGATTTTTTGCCAATAATCGTTCTAGAATCACTTTCACTAAAAAACCTTTAAATCTATACAGTTTTGTCTGACGGAAGACTTCGCGCACTCTTGTGGCGAATGCACAAACGTCACCTGGCACGCAGTAATTCAGGCGAGGTCCATAATTTCTCTAGAGATTAGAAGTAGTTGGAAACGTTGCTGAATCCAACTAATCTTAAAGTTAGATTGAAGGACAACTGCCTATTAGATTGTAGAATTTAGGCATACCGAAGTCGGCGAATTTTAAGACCCACCAGTTGAGTGGGCTGACTTTAATATTCGAAATTCATAATTCGCGCAAAAGTCTGCAAGAGTATTCGAGCGCATCAAGGTTAGTTACAAAAAGCCTCAGCCTTCGTAAATAAAGCAAACATAAAATCTAATTTTTCAAGTTTCTAGCAATCGTGCTGTCGCTCACTTTTACTGCTATGGTTAAAATCTGTATTTTTACGAAAATGAGGCTCGGGCCACAATTCCAAATTTACTGTTAGATAGACGCACTGTCTAGCAAAAGAGAATGTAAAGCACAGAAGGGCAGCATGTGCATTAACTGTAAATCATGCCTGCAATAACGACCAACAAATGTTTATAATGTTCTCATGTGGTGCATTGTGCTCTTCGGTGGATTCAGTTCAGATTAAATTCATCACGTCTACTCAGAAGCTTATTACTACTGGTACAGAACTAGGAAGAGTCTTACAAGAAAAGAGGCCTAATCATTCGTATTCGTTGAAGTGGACACCGTAGGCTAAAGTAGTGAAAAGCTCACAAGGTGGGGGTAAGTGCGTGCAGTGGTCGTAGCAGAAACCTCAATGCAGAATTCCGCATGCCTGGTTATCTATAGTGGTGCCACAATATGCACAGCTTTGGGTATGGCCGCAACAATGCTTATGGACGGCAACCACGACTGAGGCTGTATTTACACCGGTGCTGGTGATTTAGCCTCCAAACGCCGTCGGGATGGAGGAGCTAGTTGGTGGCGCATAAGCTCTCCTCTACCTCCCGCTTGATTTGAACGTGTAACAAATATTACTAATGCTGATGGTCTTTTGCAATGGCATTACGAATGATTAGGTTTCTATTCCTGCATGACGTTTCCCTTAGAACAGCCCGCTAAGTGTTAAGCTGGACTAAAGTTTATCGCGGGAGATCATGCTCAGGTTTTATCCAATGTGATTGATACCGATTGATCACTTTCACTAGAGCCAGTGTCTAATGAGTGCTTCAAAACTGCTCTGTGGAATCGAATCTTCATGATTTTAAAATGGGACCAAAGAATGCATATATTTTCGGCTATTAATTTGTTGCTGGCATGGCAAAGCTTACTAAACGCAGTCTACAAAAAATTCTCAATGGGCTTAAAACGCGAAATACAGGGACCAAAAATGCGATTTTCTGTCAAAAGCAAACCACGTGAAGCAGTTTTACCGAAAGGCCTGCTTTTACCATCTAACCCACTAAGCGAATAGTGATCCTCGCGCGTCGGTCATATTTTCGTCTGAGGACAGATCTGACTCAGCTCCGCGTTTTGCCGAATTGTAGACACTTCGCCCAGCTCCTCGCCAAAATGAAAGCCTACACCTGTCCAGAATGCTTTTCGACACACATGAACGCTACATTGTACCGAGCACACATGGCACGTGTGCACGATAGTAAGCCCCGTTCGTATCTACTGCGTTTGCGTAAATTTAGCGAATCCTCCTGAATCTATTAGTGATTTGATAGAGTTTCGCGAATTAACTCCAGTTTCGAATTGGCTATCACAATAAATGTTCAAATCAAGCAGATTAGTGCCATTGTTGCAGCCGTTTTCAACTTTTTTACATTTATTTTAATTATTCCCAACATATTGCAGAGAACCTACTCGGAAAGTGTCCGATTTGCGGGGTAACGCGAAATACTATTGGAATGGTCTTAGTGCATGAAAGGCGTAAGAGGATTTCAAGGAGCTCTTCATGATATTCTGTTACATTCGCATGCCCTTCATAGCGAGGCAGCAATTTCAATTCAACTCTTTTGCTTAGATTCGAAACACACTGTGTGTCCCATGTGTCGCAAGCGATTTGACGAATTCGAATCACTTATAAAGCATTTTTATGAAACACATGTTGGTGAGTGTGCAGGTGCTCTGGTTCAGTCAGCTCGATGTCGCTACATTGCTCCACTTTAACTTGGCTCGCATTTGCACTACCCGTAATAACACACTTCTTTGCTATATGTTGCAGTTCAAGTCACGGAGTCGTCTGAGGTACGCTTTTACTGTATGGAGTGCTATGAGAACCAACCGACGTGGGAGTCATTTAAAGCTCATTACTGTCAATTTCATCCCAGTGCGCATTCCTTCTTTTCACGACTCTATGCATTTATGGTTGCCTACTTTAATCCCCTTGTCCCTGTTTCTCAGATGTTTGGCTCAGTGTGTTCGCCCTAGTGGAACCGGATGAATTCAATGCATAACAATGTAGGTTGTCAGTGAACTTCTGCAAAGTTGTGGTTCGTCATGAAAAAAATAATTGTATAAGCCATGAGGATTCGTTGTGTGCTGCTTTGAGTGGCTCTGTTTTAAACATTTTGGAAGACCAGCATCTAAACAGTTGTGCGCGAGATCAAGGCAATGGCAAACCAACTTCAGTTTTTCAGTAGCACACTTTAGTCAGCAATTATGTTTGTCCAAGGCCTTGCCTTTGTCTGGCAGACTAAAACAATCCATGTTTGTCCGTGCTTTAGTTGTGGCCAAGGAGCCATCTTCATTCACCTTCGCGGACTACTGCTCGGGCGTACGCTCTGCAGGGAAAACTGCATGCAATCAGACCTTTTGTATCGCATGCTGCTCCTTGTAATTTTGCTTGCAGTAAACATGTCGGTAAAGAATTATTTTTACGATCCCTTATGATTGTTGAAGGAGTACCCCAGAACTAGATCGGAATATGCGATCTGTATTCTTCCGATTCGGGCTACTTTGCCTGACTCTATAATCGATGAGACCTGCGGCCATTCACTTTGTGTCAAGATGAACCTTACATACTAGCAAAAAGGGGACAAATTGAGGTAAGTTTTACAGGCTCATAAGGACTAATGCAAAATGTTGCATCCCAAAATGTGCGCGCCAGGTGCAGTGGATTCACTTGTCCAAACCCACCACAGCTCAGATGCAGCAGCATATAAAAACCAACAGTGCGCATCTAGTAAAAAACGCTTAGAATCTTATGTAATTTGATCCCTTCTTAAAAGCCTATTGTTTGGCTCCCTTTTCAGCATGGAATCACTAAATTTTCCGCAAGAAATGCCTATTAGACGAAATGTGATGCCAAGGTAGTGTTGAAACCAAGGCATAAGCACTAACGCTCCATGAAGCCATGAATGGGCAAACCGTTAAATGGGAGAAGCGCTTTACTATGGACATCCGAGATTATGGTCGCGAATGGCAGTCTAGCAACAGAAACATTTCAGCTCTCAAATTACAGAACTGCAAAGCAAATATGGCACCATGGAGAGGGGTTGGATAGGAGATCATGCAAAGAATCTACTTTTGTAAGCGGAGAAGATAGTTTTAAATCACTTGGTGAAACCCAAAATTGAGCTCGCTTGGAGCAGCGTACCACTGGTGTTACGACTATGATGCACGCTTTTTAAAATGGAAGGCAGTAACCTCCTAAGAGTCACCAGTAAGGCTCGGCTGCTGTTTCAGCATTTGTAGGTTACTCCTTGGTTTTTCTATGCTATAATTCAGTAGTTTAATCGGCGACCAATTGTGCCGAATTTACTGTGTTTCCACCACGTTGCTTAAGCAAGAGTCACGATCAACACGATGAATTCAAAATAAAGCCAAATTGAAAAGTGCCTTTTTGCGGACTTATCAATTTATCCCTTGTGGTGATCTGCAAAGCCTAATTCTTAGAGCCGCTTTTGCTTTCAACTTTCGTGAAGAAATCGGCGTTTAAAGTATCGCAATGTATCAAGTCGGGGCGGATTGGGACTTTTGCTCACGTCAGCCCAAAATCTATTTGAACTTAGAGTACCAGTTCATTCAAGCTCTGATTTGTGTGCCCTTACTACGAATTAGCTATTAATCGCCGAATTGACCTCCCACTGAATTTTGATCGGCGCCGATTTCTTTAACACTGCTAAAAATTCTGTGAAAACGGTAAATTTTTATGCACACATCATTTTTCTACCAGTACGCTACAAGCGTTTAAAATGGTGCAAGATTTGCCCACAAAAAATGGATAAAGGCTGCGAAGTGGGCAAGCGTTTTGACTTCTCCCTTCCTTTCCAATTATCAATTAAATTGGTTTAGCGGTTTTCCCTGACTGGCAACAATAAACTCAGTTAGGCTTCATTTACAGTTCGGCTTGGTGGGAATAACGTGACTGTCCGTAGCATCGCCACTCCTGATCGATTTAGAAATACCATTGTGGGTCAGCAGAGCCCTAGCCTAGTTGGAACCCTCATTTATGCAGCAGTGTGCTTGCAAGCTTAGTGAGGGAAGAGAACCGTTTGCTACGCTTAGCCCTTACAATAAGGAAGATGCATTGTGATTTCGCAGATAATGAGGAAATGGATCGGAAAGCGATTTTGAGGTCCTTTTTGTTATGTGGATTTCAGTAGTCGTAACTATAAAGTGCAGCTCACATTCAAGCATTGATAGACTCAGCTAAAGGGAATGAGGGAAAGGAGGAGTACCACTCGTGCGCAGAAGAACTGATTGCTTTTCTGGGCTGTTTAATTGGGTATCATGTCTTGCCTTGTGTCAGCACGAATAAGAGGTTTAGCTTGAGAGGTGGCGTAAATGGATAAGGCCTATGTCATTTTTCGGATTAATCAGTGCCATTGTGTGGAGAACCATGGGTGCAAAAGTGACATTGTTAGGTCTGAAGCCAAATCCATCAAGGGGTAATCGAGTGCTAATACACCTCGTGAATGTCCACCAGTTAGTAAAGCAGGTGAGTCTTATCTGTCCACTACTACAAAGGTGCTTATTCATTGTTGAAAAGAAGCGGCCATTCGAAGCAATACCGTATGTTCTTAAGAACCGATCAAATCGCATCACACACTAAGTATCCGATGGTGCTGGGAACAGCGCTTACTGGAAATCATTTGCTCACCATTCTAATGCTCATGGAACAGTTCCCTGCGGTTCTATGATTGAGCTGTTTTGAGAATGAACAACTGAATTCATTGACAACTAGGACTTCTACCATCCCACGCTGAGTTGTCGCTCCCTAACGCATCAAATATCTCAGTTTACTCAATCATATTGCTCAATTCTATTCAGTAGCACTTACTTCACAAAAACGTAGTGTGGACGGGAGGAAAGCGAGCGACTTCACTCCCTTCTTACATGGCATCGGTTTTGGCCACGTGATTGCTTAGCGGCTCATTTTATTTAAACTTCACCAACTATGGAGCCGATTGCAATAGTCTGAAAAGTTCCCTAAATTCGGCATATGAAAGGCAGAGTGACCCGTTGCAAAAAAGGCACTATCGAAATAGACATACATTCAGGTGGGTAGGATCTCACCCTCTCTTTTACACAAGACATCTATTTGAGGTAGCCTAACACGCGAACTCGAGGACAGTGGCAGAACAAAAAACAGTAGCAAATGTGTGCTTGGTATGATCCAACCCAATGAATCCCATGCACCAAATTGTGTTTACACTGCCAACATGATGACACCGATATCATGAACACAGCACCTGAAATCGCAGCCTCACCTCTCAGGACAGCTACGGAACTAGTATTAACAAACCGTAAATGACAACCACAAGGCCATATTTTCTGCTGAATAATCACCTACTTGAATCTTCACCCGGCAGAAAGCTAGCGGTGCACATATCTACAAACACCATAATTGGAGAATGTACCTACCGCCATTAACTCGTACACATTCCAAAAAAAATGCTACCAAACTCCCTTTCATGCAACTGTCTGGATGCTTAGCAATAAGTTCACCTCCTTAGAGCCCTTAAATGGCACAGTCACAGCCACTTATAACTAGCGTCACACCTACACCACGAGGATACTTTATTTCCCAGAAATAAAGTGGGGCCGTTGCCCACAAAACCAAATAGTAAGACCTGGAGATGCACGCAAATCAGCGTCCATAATGTGCAACCCGATCGGAGCCTGGAGGCCACCAATTAATCTGCAAAACACTACTGGCACAGCCCCGCAAATACTAACTGAAGGGATAACATTTCCAGAAACGACAAACCAGACTGTCGTGGGCCATACTTTCTGAACTTTCACAAGGCTATTTAAAAGTGCCAACAGCTAACAGTACTAGCACCCTTAAGTAAAGATTAATCTAATGCTAGCTTTGGATCCAATGTGCTTCCGTGGATGAGTAAGTGCCCTAAAATCCCATTCAACCAACAATTCTAGACCAGGTTCCATTTGATAGACAAAATATCTGCCCAAAATCCCTACTGCAACCAAGACAAACGACATCCATCATAGCCAGCCACCGATAAAATCCCTTAATTCGCAGAAATGCTGCAAACGCGAAGTGAACAAGAGTTGAAGGAATCTCGTCACACTCCATCGGCGAGCATGGCGCTAGCCAGCGATTGCACGAAGTCTTGGTGTCCTCAGCCCCCGAAATCTGAGTCTGGATAGAGAAAAAAATGTGTGTACATAGCCAAGGTTTTCGCTGATATGAGAAACTACCTTATCCAGGTTTGCAGACGTCCCTACTGACACTCTTGGGCTCCCGTCAAAAGTGACGCTGACTTGGTGCGAATCTCACTGTACCAGGTGGTTGTCTACTGAAGTGATAATCAAATTCTAAGCACATCAGATTCTGCACCACTTGCGCTTCCAACTTATCAATCTTGGTTTTTCTGGGGATGTGTTGAGACAGGGAAAATATGATGCCGCAATGACAAGATAGAAGGGGAAGAATGAGGATAAGGTGATGACTATGGTTCATAGCGAAGGCCGAACTCCTCCACACCTGCTTTAGCAAGGCAACTGTCACTGCCATCTATGTTCTCATGCATGTTACACACTCCTTTTCATGCTACCGTTGGATAAACTTCATTGAAGCCTTATAGGTTTTGTCCGTTGGCTATGATGCCATTTTTCATACAATCTAAAGTACACGTTGGTTTGAGATCTGAGCTTTATGCAGCCTTGAGGTGCAGTAGATGGTGGAAATTCCCTAGACGCTAGGTATTTCAGTAGGACTGTTCGGTTTGGCATGCATTCCGCCAAAAGGAATGCAAAGTATGCAACCGAGATACCTCGCACAATCTGTTGCTTGATGCCTACAAGGACCATTAGCCACAGTGAAACATCGTTGTGAAGGATGAGCGTAAAGCATAGCAGTGAGATTAGTGCTCACTTTCCTGCTGTTTTTTCATAAATTTTCACATCTCTCCCAGCGTTTTATCAGTGCATAAACAGCTTCGCCCCGGAGTAGCCGGATCCCCATCATGGTATTCAACGTGCCCCACCTTTAGAAAAGTGCAATTTTTTATAATGGTTGTATTCTCTCTTGTCCCGAAAAATTAATCCTTTGCATAATTTACTATTAAGGTGGGGTGAAAGCTCAAACATATTAAATGCAATCAAGAACGTTGCTTACGTATGCACACACGACCATCCTTAACACATTTAATTCCCTCGTATGTCTTTCACGCTTAGTGTTGATATCCGCTGGTTCAGGATTTGGCTCTCCTTTAGCATTAAACTTTACCACATACTCTTGTGTCCACGTGCACAATACAACCCCACTCAACATGCTACCGTGGCATGAGTGTGGTCTACGATGCATGCTCCACACACCATTACTCTCCCTTCCTCTCTACATTGGCAGATGACGCACAGCTAGCGCTGACTCTTGCTGATAGCCACGGCGTGGTCGAAGTGCGACACGGTGGAATAGGCTAGAGTGGTTCTGAAGATAATATGGATAAGTGGATAGCGCATTTGGGGATCCAGGCAAGTTGTCGCGCCTTTAAAGGCATTCAGATCTCCTTGCATTTTAATTCAGTTAACCACAGGGTCAGCTATTAGAATAAGGCTATATGATTCAGCGGGGCTGATGAATGCACGCAATTGTTCCTCCATAGCTGTAGAAGATTCTGTTGTTCTTGTCACTATGCATTGAATCGGTTCAACCCACCCTTGGCACGGAGGCGAGTTAGCACTGCTGTCAACAACTGCATGCATTACTCCCTGCTGCGCGCTCTCTCGCCACATCATATAATTTTCAGCCACGTGTCAAGTTTCCAGTGCAATTATTTGTGAAGTTACGAGCACAATCTCAACTGCGTCATCCAATACGATATCAAAAAAATTGCATTTATGCGTCTCCACGGGGCACTATCACCACCAACAGACCCTTTTCGCCATCAGTGCATGCGGCGTGACTTGGAAGCCACTGCCAGCAAAGATCGACACGTAGGTTTCTCCTGCATGCCTATCATTTATAAATAATAACTGATAAAATGTCATAGGCAGAATGACTGTGTGGGTAGCTTAGAAGCAACTGAGCATCTTCCTTTTATTTTCACATAGGTTAATAAACGAGGAGTGTTCTTGTCGAATTTGAATTTGTAGCCAGGAAAACGGATTAAAACATGTTATAACAAGCTTCCTTTCAAATATACATCATGGGTTGTAGACCACTTTGGTGTGCGGCACTTATTTTCTAAAAAAGTTAGAAATGCTTTTTGAAGACTGTTTACCATTAATGTCGGCATTCATATCAGTAGAAATGTTACTGCGCCCTGTAGATATGCCTTTAATTAAAATCGAATGTTTTTCCATGCTGCTGGATATATATTGATAATGTGGATTGTTCCACCCTGAGTACCCCGTAACTATGTTAGCGTATAGATTGAGGGCTCATCTCATGTGATGAGATCCATTCGCCCAATTTTATTTGGCCTTGATACAAATCGAAACTCTCGGCAATCATGTCCATCGCGGATGCATTTCGATGCCGCCTAGTTGTATTGACATAATATCTGATTTTGCTACTCTGCAGACCCCATAACATTCTATTGTTACATATTGGCGGCTAATCCGATGCAAAGCACTCCACTTCCTTCCCCAATTGGTGCTGGAATTCCACCTTTTGAGTGTGTTCTAAGGCGTTTGGAGCGCCACGCTACTGCTTAGAAGTTTGAAAGAGAAGCAGGATCCGCGAAGTGGGTCAGTCAGGAGACAAGGGAAAGACAAGAAATAATTTAACGAAGATAGTAGAGGGCAATGCGTCGTTAAAATACACAAGGCAAACTGTGCACTTGTCCACAAACGAAAAACTATTTTGGGATTTTGAAATCAACAAAACTAGGACCAAATATTTTGGAGAGAAGGCCACTTCACTGGTAGCAGCACTCGAGCATGGGCAGTTTATGTAAGAAAATGCGACTCATGTTCTTCAGGTTAATTGGCATCTGCAGCCATGGTCGGCTAAAGAAAAAACAAAGCAACCCTTAACACTGCCTGAAGTTTCTTTCCCCATAGTTCGGTGTGGGCAGTTAAAGTTAAAAATCATGCTAAGAATTCCATTAAAATGAAATCTTACAGCACAGTAGCTGCATTTGTGATTGTAGGACGCGTTTCCGGTTCATTATTCAGTACCATTTGGAACAGCCGAATCAATCAAACCAGGCCCTATATTCTCCGCAAAGAAACGATTGCTCATTTGATTTTATTAACTTTTCAGTGCAATGTAAACTCTCTCATAAACCTTCAATTAATTGCGGCTAAATTGTTAACATTTCTTCAATTCTTTCACATTTTCTTTTTCTGTTTTTGACTAAATGTATTTAAAGGGAAGCGAAGAACAACATGTAACGAAATTTGCTGCTATATTTCCTTACCGACTCTGCGTTCCATTGGTTCATTTCATAGTTGCCAATGACAATCTGTCTTTATTGGCTGGTTTCACTCCAGCAAATGCATTTAAAACTTATTTCTTACCGAAATGCATCAATATCAGCTATGATTCCGACGAGAATAAATTTGAGGTCTTTGTTTTAAGAGTGCATGTGTTGTTAGCTGTTGACACTTATGGTTTGTCTCGTGGAAGGTCAGGACTTATGGTCCATGACGGCTAGGTTTGCAGTCTCTGAAAAAATTATCGTTTCAAGTAGTATTTATGGAACTGTATCAATAGCGTTTTGCAGACAAGGTGGTGGCTCCCTCGGCTACGATCGGGTTGGACGTTATTGACGTCAATTCGCACGCATTTTTGGGTCTTTTTATTTGGCCCTGTGAGGGACTGAGTCGGCAATTTTGAGGTTGCGCGGAGGTTTATTGGCTGCTAATGTCAGCTTATTTTAGAGAAACAAGATATCTTTGAAATTTAGATGTGGTGGTAGTTATAAGTGGCTGTGATTATGCCATTCAAGGACTCTAAGGCGGCAAAATTGTAGCTAAGCATCCGTGCAGTTGCTTGAAAGAGGCTTAGTCGCTTTTTGTTCTCGAATATACATGAGTTTACGGTAATAGGTGCATTCTCGTAATGTTGGAAGAGGGTGGGGTCGTCACATGCACACTGTGATGGATAGGTACACCGTTACTTTTTACCAGGTAGCGAATTTAGTGGGTGATTGTCAAAGAAAGTGTGGCCTTGCAGTTGATAGCTATCGTTTGTTCATTATGAAGAGCGTTGATGTTAGAGCAGCAGCTGCCCTGAAACCTGAGGATGCGATCACAGGTGCTATGTTGATGTTATCTATATCATCATTTCGTATTGTGGGCACGAGTTAAATCATATCAAGCAAATCAATCCCTCTCACTGTTCATGGGGAGTAAAATGAATGTTGCATCCATTTACTATTGCCGTTTTCCCGGCCGTGGTCCTCGAGTGTTAGTGTTTGAATTCCTAAACTGGATGTTTTCTGTAAAAGAGGAGACAAGATCTCACCCAATAAAGCATGCGTCTAACTTAATCGCGCCTTTTATAAGTTATTCTGCATTAATATGCTTATTTCACTGAGCTTTTTCAGTCTTTCCAATGGTGGTGGAGCAGCCACATTTTACTCCATGTTGTGATTATTACAATTGCTGCATATTTGCTGAAGCTTAAATGAATGAACCGCTAAGCAATTGTCTGATCAACACCAATGCCATGTAAAAAGGCAAATGGATGATGACGTTAAAACCACCAGGGAAGTCGCCCTTATTCTCTAGCCACACCAATTTCTTTCACGAATTACTTGTTATTGAATAAAACCTAGTAAAATGAATAAGCCGACCGAGATTCTTGGCGCGCCAGGGAGCGGCATTTCAATGCGAGTTAACAGAAGTCCAAATTGACAAGTGAATGCGACGTTTGCTGCAATAAAAAGCTGTCGCTCCTCACAGACGTCTCTATTTAATGCGATGCTTGTCCTGTAGCATGGACTCTCGTTTCCTTGCACTGCGATAGTCTTGCATGTTCGTTTTGATTTTGACCTTTGCGACATGTCCATCGTCTTTGCTAGAATGTGATGGTAATGGCGATGATTAGATGTGAGCATGTGAATGCATGGGAGGAAAGTGCTGAAACGTAGCATGGCAACCACACTTGAAGCGGTTTAAGTGGAATTGCTGATCCTTAGGCGAGTAAAGTAATGGAAAATCTGTGCCACTAGTATCAGCAACCACCCCCATATGCAGGCAAAACTTTAATATACGTGGGTTGGACTTCACTAGTTTTATATTTGTGATTGGGATGGATGAAATTGGTATTGTGAACGTAGCATAAAGTTATGAACTGTGGTGAAACTGCACAAGTGGTTAATTGTTAATTCCCAATCGGTTACTCTATTTGACAGATGCTGGAGCAAACTGCGTCCGAGACGCCTCGGGAGGTGCAGTGGGTCGGAGAGGAGCACTGATGGCTACTTTTCACGGTTGGTACGTAGCAGAGTAGTGGATGAATGCACATGGGTAAAATCAGTCCCCATTGCCATCGCAGCGCTATAACTGTTTAAAACCTATAACTCTCTTTTTGCCAAATACGATCCAGAGACCTATTTTAGCAGTCTTCAAGCGAAATACAGTGCTTTTTTATAAATAATGACAGGAAGCCTAGAAGAATTACTTTAGGGGATTAACAATGCCTTGATTGCTCAGACACTGAGTAATGCCAATTGCCCATGCGCATATGTCACCTAAATGGCTCTCTTAGTACACATGATTATAGAGATGTTGGAGTATCTTCCAATAGATGCTGTTTAACGGCACATATAATCATAGGCAGTTATTCCTTGCTTCTTTAGAGAAAAATCTCTTATTGCTTTTGGAAGAAGTTTGAGAATGCTTGCAATTTGTAGACACTAAGACCAAACATTGGTGCAGCAATATGTTCCAAGCTGTGTTGTGTGGCATTGTCAGTTGCCTAATTTTCATAAGTTTTGACTTAAAGTTTGCAAGTAAATGCATTTTGACAGTGATTTCAGTCTGCTTCGTATAATTAGCTTAACGAGGATTCTATATTCCCCAACATCAAGTCGAACTTCTCCGCCCGCATTTACTCGTCCAGTTCTTCTTTGATTAAGCACATTTTGAATAGTGCAACAATATTGGCTGTATCATTTGTCGAGATCATGCTGAAATCCGGAAAGTTCAATTATCCAGCCAAAAGACGCAAGTGCCTGTGCAACCCATCGTCCTAGTACACGTCGTTGAAAACGTGTAGTTGGTTTCCATGTGACGATAGGAAAAGCCTCGTGAGAACGGATGACCAATTATTCATAAAGTAATTGCTAAACACTGTCAGAGAGTATGCACGCCAACGTTCAGCGCCCTCCCCGTTTTGACATTTATAGGTTTCTTTACAAGCGTCGGTGCAAGCATAACCTCAATTGCGGTTGCCAACAACCGCCATTACTGCACTCGCCCCCATGACTGCCAGTATTATGGCACTAACACAGACGGCAATACACATGGCAGCCCCATTGCGGCTCCTGCGTCGATAACAATGCGCACTTATTAACACTTTGCATACCCTTCACAACCTCAGCCCACGGTGCCCAATTCTACGGATACGAGCATGGCCAATTTCCACACTCCCTTACCTTGGCTGTCTCTTTGCTTTCTTTGAATCTGACTTGTGCGCCGAGGTGGATTTACTTAAATACCCCCTCTTTACACTTCGCGTGGTTTGTGACTACCAGACAAACGAACCTTATTAACAAATTTAACCGTTAAATACTTAAAGTAAATGTAACCTCTGACTACTTGTGCCGTACGCAAAATCGTCTCTCCAGTCCTAGACCAAATGCACATTATTAGTCAAAATTTTCTGTTAGAAACATGCAGCAGGTGTAGTATAATCAGTAGGTAATGTAATTAGGAACTGCATAGGTGAAGTTGTTCAGGTTAATAGGAGTTGGCATAATGATGTCTCAGATTCGCTACTGAAAGTATCAGAGTCCGCTTTTGAAGGTCCTAGCCATCTGTCTGCACAAGTCTCTAATCGAGGTCACCTCACAATGCCTGCAACCTATTTATGTTTATATTCTTCATGTGTGTTCAAAGCTAGTGTATAGCTTGGCATTTTCATGTAATCTTCGTGAGTACGTGTTGACTTGCACTAATCATTGCACTTTACTTCTGCTAGGCAAATGATCTAGCCTTTTTAGTTGACAATAGGTACTTTGAGCAAAATTCCTCGCCTTCTGCCTCTTTACAGTGCTTCCACCTCGGATCGCCGAGGCCATGTTTGCCTGCTTCAGCACCTTTTCCAAGCCTTCAAAATTACAAAAGGACTATGTGCAAACCAAGAAGCATACCGTCTTTCCTACCTTTAAAATTCCAACCAACACATCTGCCCGGCCTCTATGTGCCTCGACCTGGGTAATTATTCTCATATATAGTGATTAGACAGCGCTGCAACCCTAGTGGTAGTTAGTCTACGTGCGCACAGATTTCTTCAGCGTTGTTGACAGGGAAGATTTGGATTTATTGTCACAAAAATTGACTCACGGTGACAGCCCAAAAATTGCACTACGCTTGCTCAGCTGGTGTCAATGCCTCACTTGACCTCCGCCCATCTTGATCGATTGATGTGCTGATCGTCCACCCTGAAACTGATATAAACTCTCCTCTAGTCTTAGCTTTAAATCGCATGAAATTTTAATTGGCACTTTTGCTAGCAGAGACTTTGGTGGAAGAAAATACATTGTGGCGTAAGTGCATATCTTAATGTTAGCTACAAAGTATGGGCTAGTCGGTTCTCGCTGCGCTTGTGATGACTCGGTCAAGGTATGGCAAGATCCAAAACAGCATATCCTTACAGCCCCCTTGCAAACACTACTGACATCGTAGCTTGATTTAGGTGTTCCTTTAATCTCTTGGTTTCAATGATCTGCGCAGAGCTGGAAGAGCCCCAGTGACTTACCCTCCTCAACGCATAGTGCAGCATTGATGGCTGTGGCAAATAATTGCCATACCTTAAGTTAATTTTCGTATATCTTTCCTGTTATTAAAATTTAAGGCTAAGGAGAATGGCTATTATTCTGCTACTATCGCAGTACTTATGTTCTGTAAATTTGCCCTGTAGATAAGAGGCAGAAAGGCAAATTGATCTAGTTTTGGAGTAGAGCTTCGATTCTCCTGACGTAGAGAGTCCTACTCTTCCAAATGTATCCTTAAATACAATAAAGACCTGTGAATAGTAAAACCTTTCTTACAAAGTGCAACCACAAAAGGCAAAAGAAAAGAGGGAAATTCCTGCAAGTACTGCATTTTCTCTTTATGACTACCTCAGTTTTGCATGTTGCAAAAAGACGAATAGGCGCTGAGACGGGGCTACATTGATGGGCCTATCACTGTGCATCATCAATAAGCGCCTTGACTGTTGAAGAATCCAAGTGACTACATAAGTTATATCTGCAGCGTAATTCCTAAGGAATGGTAAAATATCAAAAATAAACGGCAGATAAACACGATAGTCATCTGAATCATTGAGGTACTTTTTCTTCAGTCTAATTATTAAGTGGTCGGCTCGATTGCTAATCCGATCAAGCACGTACGGTACGGTGTCAATTGCTGCTGATGAAGGCATGCTATCACTAGCGTGACAGCAAAGGTATGGCCAGTAAATAACATGATCTACCCTAAGCATTGAGAAAAATTTTGGTCGTAGTTAAACAAATAACCATGATTTTGCGAAGGAAATGTGTCGTTGTTTGCAGATGTTGGGTACATTTACCAAGGCTCGCTGCATGAAGCAAGAAAGTCTTACAGGCTATGGGAGTCAATTATGGACAACCTACATCATGAATGCGTGTTGAAACCCGTTAGACTCGTGTAAAGCTTATAGGCCCAGCGACGTCCTCTTGGCTCTGACCAGTCCGGTCCACATTGGGTTGATAGGGAGTAGCAGTTGGTAATAAAGGCAATCCTTTATTTTATGCACATAATTAATGCCGCGCATCGCATCACATCCAGTCACAGCACGCAGCGTCCACCTCAACAAAGTCACATAGCATCAGAGCTGTCCCTCAATATATGTTCAAGCATGCATTTACTGGTAGTCACATATGACGAACGAGTTACATCAACTGTGCTGGTTACTATTATTGTGCAACCTTAACACAATTATGAACGCAATCATAAACGCATTTGATGTTTGCTTCCCACCAATGCGATTGTACCCTTTACCGTCTTCGACTTAGCGCATTCGAATGCAGACCAAAAAGTAAAATAGGTAATCCGCATTGAAGCTGCTTTTGCATGACCTGCACTCCCTTAATTGGCCTCGTGAGTACAAATTGTTTTGTATCGTTAATGGCTTCTACTACTATCAGCCCAGCAACTGCTTTACAATTTATCCACTGCTTATAATGCATAGGTAGCAGAGGTAGGCTAAATGGAACAAGACAACAGGGTCCGTAGTCCTTGAAATACTCTTGTGATGTGGATTCACTTCAGCTCAATTCTACCAGGCGAAAACTAATTCATGGGTTTTGCTTTTCATCTGGATATAAAATTCAAGAGTTGCGTTTGATATTTCTCCCCCTTGTGCTGAATTTTATTATACTATAAATTAGTTTAACCCTATTTATCACATTTTGCAATATTTGTGCACGAGAGTTGGTGACACGCTCAAAGAACTCATTTATGGTGCAAAGCAGTTTTCAAAATAAATGCAAAATGACGATTTTGATCTGCATTATTGCGAAACGCTCTGGATGGAACATGGCGAGCAATATGATAACGCAGAATGGTAGAGGAAAATGGTTGAGTCGGACAACAAAACGCAGGATAATTTATTCCCATTTCATCAAGATGGGTTGCAACGAAATTCACATATTCTACATAGAGCATTCGGCTCTATTTTGCAAATGGCATGTAAATATAGACGACGCTTCATATCCTTTATTAAATATGGTCCAATTATCAAGTTTTAGCCAAATTTGCTACAGATTTGCGAACCCGAAACTGTACAAAGTAATCACTCCCCTCTTGGTTCAAAACGATCTGGCGCACAATCACAACCTCAGATCTTATCCAACCGGCTCAACTCCCTTACCCCTCATCCACGTGTCCTGCAGCGCACTCGCAATTGCATTCCCATCGCACACTGCTCTGCTCATTAAGACAGCTGATTTCATGACTGTACGGCTGCACACATTATCTCGAGAATCGATCTACTTAGTGAAATCCTTCCACTGCTTGCAATTGTTTCACCCACAAGCATTATCATTAGTTGGTGCAACAGAATGAAATACTAGCTTTGGAAACATTCAAAAGTCATTTACACTGAGGCTAAATTCAGCACACCCGTAAATTGTTGTCTCTCATCCATTGCAAGTGTAGGTCATGGAATTTTACAAGCAGTTATATGTGGATTATTTTGTCTGCGCGGCATGGCACAATAGTTCGCAGAGGATTGGATGGCTCGATTGTGGTGCGCTAAGTATTCCAATTTCGGCGCTTTCAAATGCGTATTGCAAACCGTGGAGATAAGCAAAACATCATTGTGCACCACAGAATGCGAGTGACCCAAAATTCTCAAAGTATTTAAGTGGAACCAACGTTCCATATGCAAAATGTGGTGCATTTTTCGAGGTACTTGAGGGTCGAGAGCAAAATGAAGCTCATACAAATCACCACAAAATGCTTCTTTCCAGCGGTTTGAAAATGTAATGAAGGCTACTACTAATTTCACTGTGCGATTTGATACCTCGCTCTTCTGGAACGTGTGGTGTTTTGAATTTTATACTTGCTCGCGATACTTGATTAGAGATTTGGTTACATGTGCACAAGTGCATACGTGTGAGAAGGGAAGCAACATACCTTAGAATATCGGCGGACCGGAAATTGGGCCAGGTGGTGATATCATCCCAATACTGCGGAAGACACACCTGCGCATCGACTCAGTCTTCATATGAAACTAGGGACCTAAAAAAGTGCTTAAAACACAGGACTATCATGCAGACATTTAACGCCTCAGAACAGGGATGCCTTTTGCGGAATCCCATGCCTGCTTTGTTCTCTTGGTGACCACGTACTGAATTTCGCCTGCATTTCGGAAGTGGAGGGGACGATGAAGTGTAATCGAGTGAAGGCATGAAGGTGTATGGAGCATGACTGTGCCATATCAAACTAATAAATACAGAACAAGCGCGCATATCCCATTGCTACAGAGATTAAAGTGGACATCTTTGAAAGAGTGTGCAAGCCATGTGTGCGCCAGGTTCGAAGCATAATCTCACTTAAAGTACACGTTTATGCAATAGATGTCCTACTTAATCCAACGAATGCTAATTATCGAGGACTTCGCATTTCTAAGCCTTTGAGCGTTACAACCCTACTCGCAAGCCAAGTTTGCCAAGGCACGTTACCATCAATTCCTGGTAGACGCAATTCTGAGGGCATATCCCCTTCATGCTGGCCTGAGAAATGACATGTCTACTGATCGCAGCACCCACCGCAAAAGTAAAATACCACCTGTCATTGACATGTTTTTTAGTTAGGACTAGGGTCTACGACGTAAAGCATTATTGCAACTGCTACCTAAAAATTATGAAAAGTAATGGGACCCAAATCTTTTAAACAAAGTGGGTTTTAAAGGCTTTGTAAGCCATCGCATTTGCACCATCTCTATGCTTTTCGGTGTCAGCGAACCCGTAGTACCAGTTCAAGTGCCAACCTTTGTGGTTTTTTGGTGCCATTTTTTCACTCTAGCTAAGCGAATGTTCACTGCGCAATCGCTTTAGCTAAAGCCATTTAGTGTGGACTGATACTCTGAGAAGATATCAAGGAAAGGACTCATGGGCTGGAAATTGTCTATGCCATTCGCATCATTCAAAGCATCTCGAGAGTTCTTAAGCACTTTACATGTTTGAGCTTGTCGGCAACATGTGCATGTGATTTTAAACCTATTCGTATTCCTTCTAATGATTATTTGCCAGGATTTTCTCATAATTTCCATCTAATATATGCATGTGGACGTAAGATGTTGCCAAGATGATTGCCAGATAGCTGGCACAACCGAGCAGCTGACCGAGTGATCCATGGTCTTGCCATTTGACCATCACCCAAAATGATCTATACTGCCGTAGGAGCATCCTACTGTTCAATTTCTGGTGCCTCCTGCCAAGTGCCGTGCACTTCACACAACGATGCGTTACGCCAATTGCCAATGTAGAGGAGACCGACTTTGCACTTTGTCATTTACCCTTCACTCTGCATTTTACATTCCCGAATTGACGCTTTCTTCAAAACAGCCTTATTGTAGTTTCAGATCTCCTGCATAGTCAATATTTTGTGTTTCTGCCCCACACCCTACAGCTCAGATTCCGGCTGGGGCAACTTCGTTAGATTAGATTGAGCAAGTAGCAAACATAATAAATGAAAAGACGTTGAGAAGTCAAGTATTTGAGGCAAACTGTCCGCTGTTTTTAAACTTTGCCTCTAAAGATTGAGGTCCTACTGGCAATGGATGGTCAGGCACTGACTCGATTGAAGACCTTTCGGTGGTACGTTGGTTGCACGTGCACGTTCCATAGTTAGGTACGGAATGGAGAATTCGCACAGCAATGTAGACGCCTCATTGGCATACAGAACCCAGCAGAGACCAGAGCTGTCATTGGAAAAATACTCATGGTGCCCATACCGATATAGATGTGGCATAACAGAGATTCCTTGCATCCTACCACAAACCATCAGCACGAAAAACAATCCCTCCCAGCATAGTTGCCAGGCGGATCTAGCGAAGATGGCCGAATGTGTGTCCCAAAGTTCTGAGGCATCATCGTTCCATGATGGTGTCAAATCAATTAAGGGTCTGGTATTTCGGGATCCATTGGCACAGGCCATCACTTAGGAATTGCTGTGTAAACTGGGTTATCTAGGAGAGTAGAAATTGCTGAATGCCTTGAATGAGAGGTGTTGGTTTTTTTTCGCCCGCAACAAATATAGGTGAAATGCGCTTAACCTGCTTAACCTGTTGTGTTCATTGTCCCTTTATTATTCATCATTGCCCAAAGATAGCGACAAAATTTGCTTATAAATTAATCTAAGATTTTACTTCTTGTAATAAAGGCACCTCGAAAGATGAGGTTCTGTTCAGCTGCATTTTTCCTAATTTATCCACGCCTGTCATAATCCAGCCCATGGTGGATAACCTAGCCTTTGATATTTCGGTGCAATTCGGCCTGAGCTAATTAGGCACAGTCTCGACTTTCACACTACAGTGCTTCCACATTGGGACATGGATTTGAGGTAAGACGTCACACTTCAGTGGATGTGCTGCCTCTGCTGCTGTTTACTTGGTGATTTCCAGCATTTGCTAAATCCAATAAAATCAAGTGCAACAAGGTGAATGCAGTGCAAAGTATAAATTTAATGAAGGAGATCAGCGCTATGCCCCTATAGATTTTTATACAACTGATAAATGGGCGCTTTTGGTGCGAATTTGCAATGCTACGCTTGGGCGAATTCTTGCCTCTCATTAGGTTCGACACCAGCGGTGGATGCAATACTCCCGTGAAAGTGAAGAAACATGCCTCTTCAGCTGCAAGACACAAGGGAACGATTGAGTTATGGACGAAGAGATGAAAAAACTTGGGAACAGAAAAAAAGAGAGTGGGGAGGAGAAAAGAGGGCTGGAAGTAAACAGTGTAGGATGACCATGCAAAGTGCTGTGGTGCAGCGTTCTTCATCCTCTTCCTCTTCATCTCTTCATCACGTGACACATTCACCCCACCATATAACTATTTAGCTTAGCTAAGTATGATGGAATCAACTCGGCGGAGGCAATATGAGCTTTCTTCCAACGCAACACTCTAAGCGGCAAGGCGCAGTTTTCCCATTCTTTGTGATTTACACTGTTTACCAGATGTGATACCGTCGAAATTATGCACATAAATGAGGGAAGAGAGAAGGGAGGGTAGACGGAGCAACTGGAGTAGAAGGAGTCGGTAGTACGACTCGCCCCTAATTTCTAAATAATGCATCCGTTTTGGTCGTTCGAGGTCTCGAGAGCGGCAGAGTAGAAGGCTGGAACTATGGAGCAGATGGGATGGAGTCGGCGGATGAGGAGGATAAAGTGAAGACCCAAGGTAAGGAAAAGACGAAGCGGAAGGAAGACAGTGGGAGGCAGTGTCGAGGAACTGAATGTCGGGAACGATAACGTAAAGCAAGACGTACGGAAGCAGACGTCATGACACGAAAAACAACATGAGTCGAGGATGTCTAGGCGATTGACGCGTTTCAATCCAACACTTGTAAACCGGCTAGTTGCACGTGCCACGTAGTGACATTGTACACCACTTCTTGTTGGTGGTTTTGGAAGAGCAGGCATTACTTAATTTTATTTTCCACATTAAACGGAGTTCTCGCATCATAGTGCATGCAAAGGCATGATGCTAATGAGTTTGGTTGCAATGTGGCACCCTATTAAGATTATCAATTCGCGACTCCTTTTTATGATACCGTCCTTTGAGCTAATCGCCTTTTCAACACTGAGACAAAGGAAGCGCATAGATGGGCGGGCTGATGGTTAGTGATGACAAATCAAGGAGGCCGAATCTGCAGTTTTGCTCATCTTTCTCGCAGCTCCTTTGTTAGCTTGCTCCACTAGGTCGCAGAAGCGCCCTGGCACGTGCGCTGGTGGAAGTGCGATGATTGCCATCCAAAAAGCCGTTTCCAGTTATAGCGTTGACGAAGCTCTCGGTGGTATTGTTACAAAATTGGCCATCCTGACTAACGTTGGTGTACGATGGACTGACGAATCCACTATCTTGCTATTTGGGAGCTGCTCTGCCCTTCTGGTGAAATGCTCCTCAGCATACTGTGACTGGAAAATATCAGTGCTATACCTTACCAATTCGATGTTTTTAAGAAACAGCCAGAAGGATACTAGATTTGCTTTGTGCAAAAATTTTTCGAAAACTTCGACGATGTTTTTTAACAACACATTTGCAATATCAGCCGATTGCCCCGTAACTCATTTACTCAGCGCACGTCGAATAGGTCACGCATGAAGTGGAAGCATGTATGCAAAGGCATGATGCTAATGGGTTTGATTGCAATGTGGCACCCTATTAAGATTATTAATTCCCGACCTCTTTTTGTGATACCGTCGTCTGAGCTGGTTACCGTTTGAACACTGAGACACTTTTCTTCCTCACTACAAGGCGGAAATATTGGGCCAAAGGAAGCGCATAGACGAGCGGGCTGATGTTTAATGATGACATCCCGTCCTCAGTCTTCCTTTTTCGAGGAAAACCTGCAATGAAGGCCTCAATTTTTTATGGTTGAGCACTGTAGTAGAGTAGAGAACAAGTGTCGAGATGCTCAGCAGCAATGATTATCTTAGCTTAGCTCAAGCGCCATAGTATAAAATATACCTTGCAATGAAAATCAAACTTTGGCAGTGCTAACGTAGACTATAGATCAGGCATCTTTTAAAAACTTGAATTCAAATTTGTACATCGATATGTTTCTAATAAATACAAATATTCCTTCTATTTTTTGAATGTGAGGCGATTCGGCTCCATCTCTCAGTGCGGTGTCAAGACAATATCAACGTTTCTCGGTGCATTGCCTTTGCACAAAATATATCGGTTGCTTCCATAGCTTTGCTGATATTTTGCTACTTTATTTCAATAACGTCATCATAGATGGGTGCCATCATCCAAGAATTCAATTCAACAGCAGTAGGTACAAAAAAACATCTCGTATTGAGAGCATTATTGTTCGCAGAGAGCATAGCTGAGCATATGTTCACGAATGATAACTTAGAGCGGTTCGGTAGATGGCACTGAAACATGGATTAATGAATGAACTGTTATTGCATTTGCTAGCAAATGATCTAATCATTCTCAAAACTGGTAGTTTATAAGACCACACTAGCTTGTTCATCATTTCATATCTCCGTTTCAACGTCTAAACAGCCACATCCACTGATGCGCTTGGATGCAATACGATGACACGCGAGGTGACGACCGCCCCATTCTATCAACCGAGCAGCGTCCTATTGATATTAATATGTAGAGGCAGGTCTTAGTAAGGACCTACTACAGTATCTACGCACTGAGTGCTCATTCCTTACTAGGATATTGGCTCTGGCTAAGATGTATTCGGGTGGCATATAGCTTGCTTAGGACCCAGAGGTTTTGCTGGCGTAATAAGCTTTAATCACTCCCTACTCAAGCAACCCACACCACGTAACAGCAAAGTAGTGGAGCCCAGGACAAAAAATAAGAAATCATTGCTAATACGCCCGATAGCAAAAGATGCCTAGTGAGATGGCTCGAACGCATGTGTTGTAGCGATTCTCCCACCGTCGAATATTTATTGTGGCATTCTTTGCAATATACGCCTATTTGTGAAACCTTCCTCCTTTGAACTACAGTATGGCAAAGCAAAGCATGAAATGATGAGGGCTTTTGCAGGACATAGTTGCTACGACAGAACATCAGAGCACGTGCTAAAAATGATTTATATTAAGCGTGTGCAAACTCACAGCTATGTTTTCTAATGTAGTGAAGCAGAAGTAAGTCAAGATCCCAAAATTGTTCATGGCACAGACAGCACATGGTGTGATTGCGGACTATTCAAAATAAAGTACTGCCGTTATTTTTGGTGCATAGGAGGGCAATAGTACAAAAATATAATGCGGGAATTCGGAAACGTTTTTCCTATTGAATGGCACAGGAGCGACCCGGTACCTCTGCAAAACAGAATTAATTAGGCAACACCCATAGAGGCCAACAAATAAGTGTCGAATATGTATGGAGTGTGATGCTGAAGTGATGTAGCAAAGTGGCCAAAAAGACCAGGAATAGCTCAATTTAGCCATTTGTAGCTTCAATGATTGTCAGATGAATCAAAACAAGAAGCAAGCTACTTAGTGCATTTCTGCCATTGATAAAATGATTGAAAAACCCCATGCGCAGGTACGCATATCTATACACACTACTATGGTCATAAATATACACGCATTTATTTGCCTAGGAATGCATGGGAATGAAAAAAGGTGCCCAACATAAAACAAACTTACTGTAATGGTGACATAGCATGTGTTCTCGATATAGGGCTACAGATCTGAACTCTGCGGGGCATAATGTGCATCCGTAGATAGTCATTCCGATAAGGTGTAGGTCGAGTTTAGCGCCATCTCAGCAAAGCTCATAGTGATTAAACTCAGAGCATCAGTCGCGCATTTGGCCAAGCCTTCGGCTATGTAGACATGCAATTAGACTGCACCGCGATTTACTCACTTGCCAGAATTTGTTTAATAACCCTAATTGTAACGTTGCACCATTTGGACTGCCCCTGTAATTCCCTACTCATATTATTGGGTTTGCAAAAATCTTTGCAGTGAAACCAGCAAGAGAAAGCCACTTCGTGCAGACCCCTTTATAACGATGTGCGTGCGCGCAGCGCTTGTTTGAACAGTCAGATTCCTACGCCCACCCTAGGTGCCTAATCACTCCGGATCTCCTTCCAATTATTCAGCTCCACTTTGATGAAACTGCAGGTGATATATATATATATACACAATTTGTCCCAGATCATCAAAGAAACACATCAGTGTAATCAGTCTGATGCTTCCATGTGCGAATACGCCCAACGATGAGGTCAGGATGTTAGCAAAATCAATTTACAGAATCTGCTGAGTCTGCCACCCTAAGTGGTCGCATAGAGCGGATATTTCAGGCCTTAAATTTAGCGAATCCTCATAAGAGTACAAGTAGAGACCCATGGCTTAGCAATTACATGCCTTTTAAAAGTTAGCAATGGAATTTCTACCATGCTAGCATTGATAACTAAAAGAATTGAAGGGACTTGAATATAGGTTATGCTTTCGCGGAAGTTATAAGCAAACCTGGTTCCAATGCAACTGTATTAGATTAGATAGCTGATTTCTGTTGGTATGTTTTTGACTCTTAGGTGGTCAGTATTCTGAAAATGGTTTTATTGGTTTACAAAATTTCTTGTAAATAATATATATGGTTTTTGTTTTACTCTGCATAGCATTGAAGCTATCTGTCTCTATTGCCCAAATCGTGGTCCTGACCACACAGAGCGCAGCAACGTTGTGCAGGGAAATGTGCAAACAGCTGTACGCGCCAAAGTAAACTTAGTTCGGCGTAGAATCTATCCAGCAACAGTCTTTATTTGGCAAACAATGAAAAGACGGGTGGTAATAATGCACTAATCGTAGACACCGTTCTTGCTAACATAGGGAAGCATTTATAGTAGTTGCATTAAGCATCTGTGCTACTCAATGCACTTTTAACTTTATTTATTGCGCTACCCAGTCTTTTGCAGTTGTTATTCAAGCACACTACAATCTTCATTACTCAAATGACCTTTCTTATCAGTTTTCTCCTCAGATCTGAAACACGGTGTTCAGTGGATGTACATCAGAATGGTGCAGAAAATAAGCAAAATGTGTTTAAAATTCTGTAAGTATGCACCCTAAATTGGAATTACTGACCTCAACAAATCTTGCTAACTGACTCGCCTTAAAATGCTTGTGCCTGTGTTGACAAAATGGTCAAATATAACCAGCCAATTTACTTATTGCAAACAGATCGGTCATTTTAAAATTACCAATCAATGGATCAGCGTTGGGTTGTGGAGGCGTTTTTGCGCAAACCTCTACGCTGTAGGCTTTGCTGTGAATGGTCTAATCTGATCAGACCACGCTGAGTCAAACTGGCTTTAAATTTCGCATCTACATCCTTCCCTCCCTCATACCCCTTCCTCTTTTCCCCTATTCACTTAGCATACACAAGTGCCAATAGAAGTACAACATCCTGCTTCACTAGTGAACATCGATGTCAGAAAAATGTGGTTAATGTTATTAGATAAAACCCTATTCGAGTTAATGGACACAACGACTATGAAACAACGATAAGAAATGGTGATGGATGGAAAACCAACATGCGAAGAAGTGAAGCCCAATTTGTGGATTTAAAGGAGTTTGGGCCAAATCTCATATCGAATGCCACGTACAATGCAGTAGCAAGTAACGAACAAGAAGCATCAAAACTATTTATTTAAAACGACTTCTAACCAAGGGACCTCTTTTTCTTTCTGACTGATGACTGACCAAGATACAAAGATGTGTTAAGAAAGGATCCTTGTCGCAACCTTCGTAAGGCGAACGCACAAGGAAATGCTCCTTCCCAATGGCTCAATTTACGAAGTTTGTGCACCTTTGACGTCTGAGTTCTACCTATTGAGGAATATGCATGAAACACAGCATCCTCTTTTGAGCAAAAAGCAAAATTTCTAAATTAGTTGGTCAGAGTAAATAAATTCCTGATCAAAATGTCACAGGAAGATACATGGCACAGCAATCTATGGTGCGTATGGAAAGTTCACGTTCAGAATGGCTGGTTTTGGTGAAAGGAAAGATGAACAAAGAACACTCCTCAAAATTACATTTTTTGCCTACTTTTATCTGTGACGATATTTTCTCAAGTGACCCACATCTGCTTCCTTAATATTCTATACTCGATAGTGGTATAGGAAGCCGGGAGGTAAAATGTAGACTACTAAGCAGTAGCAAATCCATCAAATAAAGTGGAATCGTTTCACTGCTGTGTGAATGTTTTATGACGTTGTGCAATGTGTGTCGTTTAATGCATCGCTGCGGTGAGTATGGTGATGTAAGAGCAATCAGTGGTCTAGTAGCGAATTTTATTTCTCAAACCAGAAGTCGGTTTACGTGGTTTAGTGCAATTATGCAAAGCGCACATGTACCAGACTATCAAATCATAAGCACTAATGTTAAGCGAGAAAGTCTCAAATCGCTTTACAATTAACATGTAGATTTCGCCTCCTGCCTCGAGCAACGATATTGTACTCCTTCCAGCTGCTGTGCCATCATGCGCATCTGTCTCCTTTCATCCATATGATGTGCGATGCGTGTTATAGGATAGCATAAAGAAACGCATTGGGGCGCTTGCCTCTTCCAGAAGTAAAGCCTTCTTTATTGGCTCGGAACTTAATAGTCGCCGTCAAACATGTCATGACTAATACAAAAGAGATTCCCTAATCTCAAATGAAAGTGTTAGGCTTGACTACTTCCCAGGAGTGTAGCCACGCCTGTCTCTGAACAAAGTCAAGGTGATGATGCTTACGTTGTCCCCTAGGAATCTTTGTGGGCATGGGTTGTAGGTAGGGCCGTGAATTCTGCAGAGAGGAACCTTCTTAATCCATTATTATAATTAGCTCAGATTCGATAAAACTTAAGTGCTTCTGAACTGAGAGCAGCAAAATTGTGCCTTGGCCCTAGACGTTATACCCGAATTGAGTCCTTGCTGACGGAATTCATCTCTTTGGCTGTGGGTACTCCAGAGCACGTAGGCAATCTCTGTAGACCAGAGTCGTACTGGAGCCGGTGCTTCGCGCATTTCTCTTAGGATTCTGATTATGTTTACTTAATACTTTGGTAGAAAGTTCACTGCAACATCACCTATTTCTGCAACTACTGGTCTGCAGGCTGGGGCGGATACATTGTCATGCAATGTGAAATCATACCATTGCAACTCCTTGTACCAACGTGCAGTGAAACAGCCTGTCTTTCGGGTACTTCTTAAACGAGCTATTCAATTTACGATGATTCGTTCCCATTGTAGGCACCCATGCTATCAAGTGAGGTCTGGAACGCTTAACCACCAAGATGACAGATATTTCATGTTGAGTTACACCGATCTATCCCACTTTTGTGTCAATTTGGTGCAGTGATGATGGACTCTCTCACTTCACCATTCGTCTCGCTTTCGTAGGCGTATCCCGCACACGGCTGCATTGCTAGCGCCAGTACGCAGTGCATGCGGTGGAGTCGCTTGACTTAAAGACTATTGATATTGGAATCTACTTAGAGTAAAATACACGACTCAATTCATTAGAAGAGCCGGTTGACAATTAACAACTGAGTAGTAATGCAGTTCCTCCACAGTTCATAAACTTATGCTCGGTTTGCACTACCGATTTTCTCCATCCTAGTTACAAGCACAGCAAACCGATGATGTCCAGCACACGTGCATTTGAGTTCAGCTTACATGTTGGATCAGCTATTCCATTCAACCGCTTCAAGTGTATTTGCTATACAATGTTTCAGTACTTCCCTCTCATGCATTCACATGCTCACGTATGGCCACCGCCACAACCGTTGCAGTCTAGCAAAGGCGATGGACATGTTGCAAAAGTCAACATCAGCACATACATGCGAAGCGATTGCAACGCAAGAAAACGTGAATGCATGCTTGAGGGCAAGCGCTTCATTAGCTGAAGACTACTACAAGGAGTGACACCTTTTTATTGCAACAAACATCACTTTTACTTGCAATTCGGAATTCCACCAGCACACTGAAATGTCGCTCCCTAACATACCGAGTATCTCAGTTTGATCAGTTGTCACCAAATCCTATTCAGTAGCAAGTAATTCCTGAAAGAAAGTGGTGTGGCTGAAGGCAATGAGGGCGACAATGGTTTGGCTTCTTATGTGGCATTGGTGTCAATCAAGTGATTGATTGGCGGTTCATTTATTTAAACTCCACCAAGTATTAAGCCAGCTACCGTGTCCACAACATGGATTAAGGTATGGCTGCCCCAAAACCACCGAAAAGACTGAAAATTTCAATAAAACTGGCATACACATGACAGAATAACTCATTATAAAGAGGGGAACCATTAAACTAGACATATGTTTTAGTGGGTGAGATCTTATCTTCCTTTGTACATAAAAACTCCTAGTTGAAGTAGTCGTACACTCGTACTCGAAGACCAAGGTAGAATAAACAGCAGTAATAAAAGCAAGCAGTTTTCACCCCACTCCTTGTGAACAGTGAGAGAGGATTGATTAGCTTGATATGCTTTAACTCAGTTTGTGTTTACACTAAAGATATGATGACACCGATATCAACGACACAGCACCCGTGATTGACGCTTCACGTCTCAGGGCAGCTGCAGCTCTAACACCAAAACCCTTCTTAATGATTGAACAGCAAATGACAGCCGCAAGGCCACATTTTCTACCGAATAATCGCCTGCCAAAATTGCTGCCTAGCAGAAAGCTGCCGGTGTAACTATTTACCACCATGTGCACGTGACGACCTTAACCACTTACCATGACACGAGACTGCATATACTGCCATCAACCCGTGCACATTTGAGAAAAAACGCCTGAAACCTTATTTAAGCAACTGCATGGATGACTTGCAAAAATTTTATCGTCTTAGAACCCCTAAGTGGCATAATCACAGCTACTCATAAATACCTCCGCACATAAACTACAGAGATATTTTATTTCTCTGAAATAGGCCGGCTTTAGAAGTCGACGAATCCTCAAACAATCTAAAAATTGCCAGAGCTGTCACCCACAGGGCCAAATAACGAAACTCGGAAACGCACGCTAATCGATATCAATAATATTCAACCTGATTGCAACATGGAGGCCACCACTTTACCTGCAAAATGCTACTGACGCAGTTCCATAAATACTGCTTGAGCCGATAGCCTTTCTAGAAACCGCAGATTAACATTTTGGATTATACGTTCCGAATTTTCACGGGGCTATCCAAACGCGCCAACAGCTAATAACGCTTGTAATCTTAAATAAAGACTGGACTAGTGCCAGCTTCGGATCCACCGTGCTTCTGAGCACGAGTCAGGCCCCTAAAATGCCCTTCAGCTGGAGAGTCTTGGAGCAGGTACCAGTCGTTAGATAAAATAACTGCCTAAAACCCGCATTGTGGTCAAGACAGACAATTTTTACCGTAGTTAGCCACCGATAAAATTCCAAAATTTTGCTAAAATGCTGTAGAGCAGAAGCGGACAAGACTTTGAGGAATCTCGTCACACTCCATTGAAGAGCAAGGCCCTTGCCAGTGATTGGAAAAAGGACTTAGTGCCTCGGCTCCCAAAATTGGCAGTCAGGATGGGGAAGACAACTTGCGCAGGTAGCTGAGGTTTTTGCCGAACTGAATAGCTATATACATACATTTTACCAAAACGGATGTAAAATATATAAGCGAAGTAGCTACGAGGACCATTTGCCACAGTGAAAATTTAGCGTTTCGTCACTGCCTGAGCAGCATTATCGTGAAATAATCGGCTCCCCTTCTTGGTATACAGGGTGCTTCAGATTTCAGAAAGGGAAGTATTGTGGAATAATTTCATTTAATCTCGACCCAAAAAATCAACCCTTGCATAATTTGCTACCGAATTACTCTAAAAAGCTCAAAAGGGAGCCTTTTGCTGACCGCGAACAGAGCCGATGCAGTCAAGAACTTTGCTCATGTATGGGTACACAACCGTCCTTAACATATTTCAGTTCCTCATGTTTCTTACACGCTTGATATAGGTCTGCGCAGGTTCAGATTTCGGCTCTTCGTTAGCATTAAGCTTCACCACACACCATGGTATCCACGCACACAACGCCACTCTCCTCGACATCTTGCTATGGAAGGAGAATAGTCTACGAAATGTTCCAATGTCCCTAGGTACCACCCATTTTCAGAGCGGACCTGATGCCTCCCTCCTCACACTAGCGGATGACGCACCCCTGGTGATGACTCTCCTTGCTAATATCTTTAGTGCAGTTGGAGTGGGACACGGAAGAAAGGGCCTGAGTGACTATGAGGATGACATGGATAAGCTGATAGCGCTTATGGAGATCTAGGCAGGTTATCGCGCCATCAAAGATGTTTGGTTCTTCTCGGAAGTTAATTCAGTCAATCACAGGGTCAGTTATGGACATAACATGGTATGATTTGGGAAGGCCGATCAATGCACGTGCTGTTCTTTTGGAGTCGTATGAGTTTCTAGAGTCATTGTCGCTACGCATTGGTGGTGGCGAAGGAAGGAAAATTGAGACTGCAGAGTCGTAGCACAGCAAGGATAGAGATGGGTGACGAATAGTGGATGCTTGGCGATAGATTGGAAGGGAAGAAATGGATTGTATTGATCGGCATTGTGATGCGTTGCGCTCTATAGAAATTAATGACTGGCTGGCCGACTGAATAATTGGATCGTTGGGTGGGTAAATAGATGGGAGGCGAGATCGATCTGGTGGTCCGAAACTGCGTACTCGCTTAGAGTGCGAGTGCTCCATACTAGGCTCGCGTATGCTTGGCTCTAAATACCACCCTGCAGCCGCTGGAGGGATTAGCGCTGATGAGGCGTTGATGAGTTAGTGCATGCGGTACGACAACGCATCCTCTTCTCCACCTCTTGCGCCCGCTGTCTCTGGTATGACGGTATATACTGGTACGCATGGGAGGCACAGATAAGAGTGTTCAGATGAATAGAACGTCATGACAACACGGGAGTATGGCCATAATGGTAATAGCGAAAGCGGAGGATGTAGTTAAGATGGCCGCAAATAGAGCAGATGTGGGACAGTGTGCTGTGGTACACGTTATTTCGAGTGGCACCAAGTGGGCCAGGGAACCTAATTGCTGGAGGCCTGACTGGCTCAGTCAGTAAAGTGCAGTAGTCCTGTTCTCAGGAGTGTGGATTCTAGCTCCACGTCATGCGACATGAAATCAGTTGAATACTTTACGTGCGTTGTAGTTGGATGCCGGGTTTAACTCCCGAAATCGGCTGTTCTCACCATCCTATTTCGCCTTCGCTGCTGATATATGATGGCGGGGGAGGCATGGCAGCCGATGCACAGAACCGTCGAGTAAGACTTCCATGTAGTCTACTGTTGACGACATTCGTATTGTCACTTCTTTTCCATTTAAAAATCGTATAAACGAACAAGTGAGACAACGTTTGTCTCCACGCGCCCACTGTTCCCAATATACTTCGGTACGAGACGACCGCTTTTCTGCGTTTCAACAATATCTGAGGTTGATGACGGGTCCAGGACTTTTCCGCGCTCACCGGATGATTGCGCCGTAGGCTATGCCCTAGAATCGTGCGCAACTCTCCTACCCTTTTTACCAAAATGGATATTTACTACTTACAAGTTAATTTTGCACCTTCCGCTCTGGTCCTGATCGGCACTACCAGAATTATTCTCGCTCACTTATATGAATATTGTAAGCATGTCGTCACCACAAATCCTTTCTCTCCCAAAGTTTGTCCAGTGTGTCTCAATGACGCAATTTCCTTTACACCCATCCACATCCTGAACTGTAGTGACTATGCTTTTACCAGCCCCACTTTTTGCAACGCAATCCATATTAGGCCTTAAATTTATGTCTTAACAATTATCATTTCCTTTTGGTTTCAATTCGTTCTGTCGAACGCAACAGTATTTCGCTTTGCAATCATCTAGATCCCTCAAATCGTCAGATGTTAACCCTTCTTTTTTAGACAACTACCCTATTCCATAAAACGCACTCATCGTAGCTGCTTGGGTCGAGTGAACCCCTTTGTCTTCAGTAGATTTTGCCCTTAATGGAAGAATTTGCCAAGCTGTGCATGGCAAAAACTTAGTAATCAATAGAGGTCTTCGTCACCCCCCGGATAATCAATGTCAACATCCTAAGCTCAATTAGATGACATGGAAGCATTTAACTGTCTTACTCCCTTAAAGATCTCACAAAACTCAACAGTAACTCCGTCAGATTATCGTCTCTATGAACTACTGCGGCCTTATTTGTGTGACCGCGTAATTAAACTCACTAGAAAGTAGAGCAATAGGTGCAACAGCTTTCCTTCAATGCCCAAAGAAATGAATTTTCGTACAGATCTTACAGACTTAGGGGAGTCTTTTACCTGTTTCGAGCGCCCGAAATTGGGTGCTCTGAGAGATGCAGTTTGGGGCCCCACGACCTCTGCTAAACGAACGATCAAAGATAACATTTAGCGGCTTCGAAGTCACTAGACAGTCCCTAAAACGTAGTTGCCAAAACGTGGTCATGTGCACTACCACCACGTGCGTGTACACCTTAAGCATCTTGTGGCACTATGATACGAGCTCGTGGGTGGGCGGTCGGTGGTGGCGACTGTCATGTCACGGAAGAGCCTAGAGTCGAGCTATTTTGAAAAAGGTGCAGAGTGCAGCATTGCAATACGTAGTTCATATTATGAATGGTTGACACACATTGTGCGTTCCTTTTCTCCTTTTCCCTTTTCTTACTCTCACGGACCCATGTCATCTTTACCTTCTCCTAGCTTTTCCTCAACCCCAATTCGCAGTGCAAAATACAGTTATCCACGCACTTGCTAGAGCGATGCAAATAGCAACATCCTAACAAACGCCAATGCAAGCGCAATCACGCACTTCCATGCGATAACACAGACACTGCCACAACCGATAATGCCGCTGCCCACGAAACGTCTTCTACGCATTCAAATAGAGTGGAAGGGGGTAAGGTACAAAGCCATCTCATTGTGTGCACCGCCCTAAATGCGTTGCGAAGGAGGTCGCCTTATTGCTATGTAGCAGGAAGTTTTGTCCCCCATCTTTCATTTATGCCACATCAAGTAGGCGAATTCTGACCCCATCTCCGTCCGCAACCTATTCTTCATAACCTCACACGCATAAACGAAGTGCATAGTTTGGTGGCTAATCTAAGTCTATTCTACCTACTTGATCGCTACAGTCCCAGTGGGTGGCACGTTCGCCTTGCAACATGCCGTGCCACTAGGATGCGTCGTGAGTGATGGCAGTGGGTAAAACTTTATAGTAAACCCTATCAGGCATTCACTTACTCAGCGAACAACGCTTTACAAAAGACATATCCATAAATAATCAATCAGCCAAAAAGTCTGCCATCGATGTGGTTGACGATGCGCGTGGTAGAATTGAGGAATAGTACAGCAGCCCTTTAAAATTTGCATCTGTGAATGTTCGCAGCACCCAGTTTCTTGGCAGTTTTTATATATTTTATTATTAAGGAAAGTTTTCTAAAACAGAGTCCACCGGTGCATTCTCAATGCATTGCATCCCCCTGTGTCATTACGAATGGGCGATAATAACTTTTCCGTGTGCCGCCTTCTGTTACGACCCTGGAAGATAGTTAAACCAGTTCCGTAAATCGGGGTAAAACCAAGGGGCAACAGTGGGCCACTGTAATAAGCATGCCAAAACTCACACTAACTCTCTGGTGATAATGCTATAAGGAAGCTGAATGAGTCCACCAATCTACAGGCAATATCCTCAAACAAATCTGATGTACATGCTGCCTGGTGTTAGCGACATGCAACCAACTAATTTTTGTCCATTTATCAATGCAAGGAACTAACTGCCATTGCTCAGGCAAATCCTCTCATGCAGATTTTGGTTAAGCATATATTACTGAGGCAAAATGACACTGAACAGATTCTTAGCTTGCTTTTGCTTTCGTTTAACTCTTAAAAACAGCTGCATTTGATTAAGTTATGCACAGATGCATAACAAAAGTGATTGGCATCCGCATTACAAATGTTCGTTCTCACCAATTAGCCAGCGGCAGAGCTGTGTGATAACAGTATGGGTTGGACAAATATACAAGTGAGAGCACGGAAGGGTGAGGATACCTTATTTTGCTTATTTACCAGAGTTTAACAAAATGCAAAATCTATTCTGTGAACTAGCTATGCAAATGCTGCTTTCAGTCATTAGCAAATGCACTTTCCAGCAACATGAAAATATATCTCTTTTTTCTCGGAAACATCTCTGTTCCACGACATTGTCTATTTGCATTTCGCTCACCATTTTCAAAATTATACAACTTGTACTGCGTTCTTTCTCAAAATGTCTTTTTTTATATTTGACTATTGTGCTCCCTAAACATGCGGTATTCGCCAAGTTAATACAACACATTTTCAATTACTACAGCCGG